>VUYV01000007.1:3431961-3900238 GCA_008711295.1 Anarhynchus alexandrinus | reverse complement strand
CGCGGGGCCGGCTCCCCGCCGCCGGCCTCGGGCGGCCCTCCCCGCCACCTTCCCGCCCCCTCGGCGCCGCATGGCCGCCCCACCCGCCCCATGGCCATCGCCGAGGAAACGGAGGTGGTGGGGTCCCTTCCGCTAGCGCCCTCCCCTCCCCAGAGGGGCAGCCTGAGGAGGGCAGTGGGCTTCGGGGCCACCGCTCACCCACCCTCCACCAAGCGAAGTGAGGCCTCTCCCACTCACTTGCAGCCATTTTGCAAATTAGCCAGTCCTCTCCAGGAAATGGAAGCCACCCACCTCCCACCACCTGGTCTTCACGTGGAGGCACAGGGTGGGAGGCATTTTGAGGCAGCTGTGGGACGTGGGATGGCACAAAGCTGTTGGCCATTGCCATGTTGGTGCCTTCTGGGCCTCTTCTGTGAGGAAAAGGTCTGCCCTGTGGCCACTGGCATTCTGGTGGCCCAGCATGGCAGCTTACCTGAGGGGAAGGGCCTCTATGAAGATGGTGCCAAGTGAGCCGGGCAGCGTCTCAACCTCCAGCCTGCCTTTATCAGCCATCACTGCCTGACACCTCCTGCTCAGGGATTCCCAACTTGAGGAGGTTTTCTCACGCCAACTTGGCCATGACTGAAGATGAAGTAGCTCATCGTGAGAGGAAGCCCCGCTTTCCACCAGGCATGATGGACTCCTGAGGAGACAGGAGGCGGTGTGCGGCAAAGGGCCCTTGGTGTGACGCCATGGCCACTGTGAAGCAAAGGGCTGTGCTTCGGTGGAGGCCACTCAAGTATCAAGTCGTGTTCCTGCAGCTTCACACTGTGAAGGATATGTTTTTCCAGGTAAAGTGTTGATCATTCACTCAATATTATCTTTCTTGATATGAAGGAGCGCCATTAGGGTTTGCTCTGACCAGCTCTTCACACCTTGGTTTCTACGCCCCATGTTCTCCCCTCGTAGCTGCCCGGTGGTAGGCGTTCCCTGACGCCAAGTGCTGCGTGGTCTGGCTTTGCCATGGTCATGGCTTTCGTTTGTCTTCATTGCGTTGGCATTTCTTGTCTCTTGTTTTCAGTCCTTTGTGTAACGCTGTACTCCACGTTGACGTGGGACTTGGCACTGCCCAGGCTGAGCGGCAGGTTGGAGCTGGTTATTGAGTATAAGAAGTGGCTCGGAATGGTTAATAAATGTCGCTGGTATCGAGCGCTGAATTATTTCTGAAATTTCATTTATGACTAAAAGCCCTAGTGCGGTCCAAGTAGGGTGAAGCCGAAGACTCTTCCAACTGAGAGGATTCCTGTTTGAAATATCGATAATGGGTATTTTATTTTGAACATTGTCACCTTTTGTCATGGAAGTAGGAAATAACACATGCACATCCAGCTCTTGATTGACCCCATCTCCTGATCTGTGAATATTACCTCTGGTGATTATGAACTTGCCAGCTAACTAGTTTAGTATTGACTTACAGGTCAATAAAAACTATCTTATGGTAGTTTGGAGCTCAAAGATGTTTATGGTTTCTGTGGTCTGCTGGGTGGTGTGATAATGTTGAATTCCTAAGGACAAGCTACTCTGCTTATGTAAAATATAACTGTTTTTTCCTCTTCACTGAAGTAACGGGAGGGTTGTTCTCTGCTTTCCTATTTGCCAGCCATATTTGGGTTGTTGGGATTTGATATTCAAAGAGTAAAATGTTGAAAGGATTAAGAAATACTGTAAACGACCCATGCCTTTAGCAGTTTTAGTAATTAGTGCAGAAAAATTTCTTAATTCCTAAGAAATGAAGTACTTAATAATCACACCCTATAGTTTCTTCTTGATAAATCAATTATTTTGTCTTGCTGTAAAGTGACTTTTATTGTTTGCAGTAGTGAATCAGCTCTTTGGAGTGGTCTTTGAGCAGAATATTCCATTGATAAGTAGACATTTTAATACATTTCTCTTCAAAGTCTGCTTCATTGCACCTATTACTTTGCTGCTTTCCACAGCAGTAAACAAAATGGCAGTCAAATCCAGTGAGTCATTTTTCAGATGCATTCCAAAATACTCCTTCCCTGAAACTGTTGGCTTTCTTCATAGTATCAATTCTTTCCAAAGGTGTCTTGAATGAATTAAAAAATGTCCCTTCCCAAGCTGTAGAAGAATATACGTCTTTTCTTTCCAGACAGGTCTAATAATCAGACTGTTCTTTCTGGGCTTTGCTGTTACTCTGCTCTCAGACAGCTTAAGTTAGAGCAATCCACCCTACACCATATTGGAAGAAATCTCCATGACCTGGTCTATGTTTTAGAACATTTAATTTACATTTTACAATGTTTAGAACACATTAACATTGTCAATATTGTTGTTGTAAGATTTACAACCCAAACAAATATTAGTTTGGAAGGTTTGAAGGGATGAATGCTTTAGTGAATACTTTGAAGAGGGGAAACATCTTTTTCCTGATTACTCATTCCTTGTTTTAGAGTACACAGTCCCTTGGGATGTAGTGGTCTGTGAGTCAATAGTGAGGAGCAGAAAGAGGACTTTTGCGATTGTCAAGCCCAGGAAAAGTTGATTGTGGTTTCAGTGTATTTCCTTGTCATTTAGGAGAAAACAAGGTTTTAAGTTTTAAAAAATACAAGTGACCTTCATTTGCCCAGCAAGTCTCTATTGTGACTAGTCAAGTCATGCGGTATATCTCTCAGTCTTTTGGAAAAAATAGAAATATTTAAACTTATTACAATTTTTAAAAAAGTTTCTGATAACAGATTTTCTGGAAATATGCATTTTCCAATTTTAATTGCCTTTAAATGGAAATATCTTTACTCTGAAATGAAATTGCTGCAAAATCCAGATTTTTGTACAAATTACAAACTCTAAACTGAATGTTTTTGCTAAATATGTGATTATTCATTACTCTTATTGTTTCGCCGCCTTCTCCTATTTCCCATCCCAAGAGAGCAATGCAAGCAAGGGAGGCATTCCAAGTACGATACGTCACATTTGAACACTTCTTTTGGTTTGGAGGATGCTCTGGTTTCCACTACTTTAATTACAGGAATTATCTCTCAGACTGAATAGACTTAAACCCAAAACTATTATATTTCAGAAAGCTAAAATACTGTTGTCATAGCTGTGCCATTGATTTGTTATTGATTGTTTAGTCAGTCTGTCCAGTGCTATGCAAATACTGTAGATACGGTACAGTCAATAATACAGTTCCCCCAAGGAGTGTACAGCCGAATTTTGGCAGCCAGCTCTATGAAAAGTCGCTGTAAAGGACTGCATTGTCTCTTGAAGAGGAGGCTGAATGATGGGCGAGAATAATTTGGTAAATGGAGAAATTGAGAGAATTCCTGTACTAAGGTATGAAAATTAAATGAGAAAAGGGTGAAAAAAAGGCATGAGTGAGAGGAAGGAGAGAAGGAAAAGGAGCCAAAGGTGAATGCAAGTAGAAAGCTGTGCAAAGCCTTGGCTGTGTGAAAAAGTGGGAGGCAAAAGGGAATATTTTAGCAGCAGCAACTGGAAGTGAAAGCAGGGAACAAGGTAACAAGATGTCTATCTCTAACCAAAGAAGGGAGGATGACCAGAACATGGAAAAAGTCAGTGAGGGTGAAAATGAAAGACAGTGTATTAGCGAGTTCATAAAAGAAGAGTTGACAGGAAATAGTGAGTAGCTACAGCAGGAAGAGGAGAGTCGCTTATGACGCCACTGTTCTGGCTGGGTGATAGGCAGGATAATGGATTTCCTAGGGCTTGGTGTACCATGATGGCTCTATATTCACCTGTTAGGTCTGAGAGCACGCTAAAATACCCCAGGAAGCTTGTCAGAAAAATTATCCAAGATATGAAGTCAAATAGGAGTTGCAAAACAAGATGAGGATGTCCTTAGTGTACATATAGCATCTAAAAATTAGAGAACAGATGAACATGAAAGGAAAATAGGAAGATGCCATTTTTTTTAAACAATCGATTTACATTATTTTGTGACAAGAAGAAGTAGATTTGGGAAAAGCCCAATATACTTTGCCCTGTGCTATGCTGTCTTTGCAAACAAACAAGTAGTTGTGATTGATTGATTCTGAATCTAAATTAACGTCTTCCTCCAAACCCTTCTTTAGATCTTGTAACATGCAATTACTTATCGTCAAGAGGAGGCATTTGAAATAGAATGTGAAATACCACAGTATAATGAAACAAACAATACCGTATAGAAAAAAAAAGTAATGTTTATTTGTTGGTGTATGGCGTATGGCACGGAATAGAACTTTTCTAGGGTTGAAAGTATACTTTCATGGCAGCTGTTCGGAAAACCATCTTTGCTTCTTGCAACTTTATGGTTCTGTTCTATTAAGTATGGCAAACATAGTTTTGCCTGATTTTGGGAGGGGGAAAAATGAAACTTTGACCAAGGATGCATGAAAAAATGGGTGCCAGCTAAGATATATGGAAGAAGATGTTAATATGGTAATACTTCATATGGGAATCCATATGATGTGGTTGTATATACTTGTCACTATCCATCTAGACTTAGAAAATAAGGATGTCCATTGCTTAGCACATATTTGCTTGTCAGTTAGTTTCAATGGGAAATATTTCACATTAAGTATAATGTGTGCCCTGATTCTGTGAGTTGATTCATGTGGTCTGTTGATTTTAAGAGATCTCCATGCAAGAATGAGGATCAGTTCATTGCAGTCATTTTAACAGACTGACATCATGTGAAAAAGAGTGATGGAGAAAAAACTGCTGTAAAAATTAAAGCACAGAATGGTGTGTCACAGGAGAAGGAAACAGAGATTGTGTACACCATTGCAAGGAAAAAAGGCGAGTACAGAAATTACCCTGCTAGAGGAGACTTTGCTGTCAAAACAATGTTTCGCTAAAGCAGGTGTCATGGTTTCGGTTGGGATAGAGTTAACTTTCTTTCTAGCAGCTGGTATGGTGCTGTGTTTTGGATTTGGGATGGGAAATAGCGTTGATAGCCCACTGGTGGTTTTGGTTGTTGCTAAGCAGTCAAGGCCTTGTCTGTTCCTCACACCGCCTCACCAGCGAGTAGGCTCGGGGAGCACAAGAAGTCGGGAGGGGACACAGCCGGGACAGCTGACCCCAACTGAGCAAAGGGATATTCCGTACCATGTGGCGTCATGCTCAGTATATAAAGTTGGGGGAAGAAAAGGGAAGGGGGGGACGTTCAGCGTTATGGCGTTTGTCTTCCCAAGTCACCGTTACGCCTGATGCAGCCCTGCTTTCCTGGAGATGGCTGAACACCTGCCCACTGATGGGAAGTAGCAAATAGATTCCTTGTTTTGCTTTGCTTGCGTGTGCGGCTTTTGCTTTACTTATTGAACTGCCTTTATTTAAACCCAAAAGTTTTTTCTCACTTTTACTTTTCCAATTTTTTCCCCAGTCCCAGCTGGGGAGGGTGTGCGAGTGGCTGCGTGATCCTATTTTCTGGCTGGGGTTAAACCACAACACCAGTACAAGCAGTGTTCCATAACAGCAGTCACTGAAGAAAACCTGGTAGTGAGTAAGACTTTGCATTAGATAGAAGTGGCTCAGAATTGGTTTCTGGTGTGAGTCAGCAAAGGTATGCTTTCCATGGATTATTATCACAGCCACATAACAGCCATTGTAAAAGATGCTTTACCAGGACACAGGCTTGTTCTGGAGCATAGGTGATTAAGTAGGGCCTCATTCAAAAAATATGGAAATGAGTGGAAGTATTCTTTTAACCTCTGTAAATCTACGTGCCTTCCACACTTGTTCATCTCTCCTTTTTCTGGTTCCTCTTGCTATACAGTTGTATCATTCACAATCTTACTTTATGAAACTAGAACCATGTCTGGCAATAAGGGTTGAAGCTATTCATTGTTGCATCTTTTCTTATGTTGAAAATTAAGATAGCTTTGTCTTTGTCTCAACAAATAGATTCTTTTGCCACTACCTCCCAGTGACACCAAAAATAACGTCTTTCCATGTTCTGCTCCCTCTTGTTTGCAAATGTCGTTTTTCCACCTGACATGTTGTCATAGATAATAGAAAGGTGCCAACATTCCTGTTGAAAGATTTGCTAACTTTCCGACTAAGGCAAAAAAAAATGGGAAAGTGTAGATCATGTAGAAATAAATTTCATATGGTAACTCTTGTGTATACAAAGCTTTCAAAATTGATGGCTCAACATGTGAATTTTTGACAGATTTAGGAAATCACAATATACATCAAGCAGGAGCAAATGGCATACATTGTTCTCTCACATTCCTGCATATCCCGAACATCAGGTAAGAGTCCAGTATTAGAGACTTTATGGCCCTATTTTTATGTGGGTAGAAATGGAAGTGTGAAGTGGGTATCTCAAGTGGTTTCTTCTGTTAAGCAACAAAAGATGGTGTGTAAACACCTAAGAATGTTATAAGTTGTAATGCAAGGTGGGATTTGAAACTTGCGCAGTGCCAATTAAAGGAAGTCGGGATAAGTTTTGTTAGCATTAACTGGACAAGGTGTTTTAGAATCATTATAAAGAATCCATAAATAGCAAGATGATAGAAAACACTGTTAGATTTAGCTGACTGGAAGATTCTCTTAAGGGAAGACATCTTGACAAATTCAGTACACATAGAGTATATGTAATATTCAGAGTGATCACAGTGTATTACAGCACAATAGTAAGCTAATGGATTTTTTTCCCTGAAACTTTGCTCTATAAAAATTGCACCGAATTAGCAATATCTACTAATACACAGATATGCAGGGTTTAACATCTAGGTGTATCATTTTTCTATGTTAAGCAATACTGTGTTTTGTGATTTTTTTTAATCATGGACTCCGCTTGTATCTCTGTATTTGCCACTTACAAAACATCCTCTGTATAGGTAGGGTACTCACGAGGGCTGCACAATGAAAAGGAATATCACTGCATGATTATAACAATAATTCTGAAACTATGCAAAGACACATAACATTTCAGAAAACTAAAAGAATAATTCCTTACTAATGAGAGACAAGATGGAGCCTGATCCATTTATGGATAGGATTACATAATGTCAATGCTTGTGAGGATGGAGAGCCTGAAGCCAGAAGGTGTCTCCAAGTCTGTTTTTCTGGGCTTACAGGCAAAACCTCCATAATACACTGGAAATGTTTAAAAGATACATACAATTACTAGAAAAGCACAGAACAGTGGTGGTTGGAGAAGACCTCTGTAGATCATCTAGTCCAACCCTGCAGCTCAAAGCAGAGTCATCTAGAGCACATGTGCTCGTGGCCATCTCCAGTTGGGTTTTGAATGTCTCCAAAGATGGAAATTCCACAACCTCTCTGAGCAACCTGTCCCAGTGTTCAACCACCCTCACAGTAAAAAAAGTTTTACTTATGTTTAAATGGATATTTAAATTAGATTTCATAAAGCTAAATTTAATCAGTTTATTTTTTATGAGATTTTCAAAATATTTACTAGAAATGTATTAGTATCTTGAACACAATGATCTGAAAACTGAAATGTATCACAAATTGGTTATTCTCAAGATCATGGCAAGTTGCATAGTGGGGGATGAAATCCATATCCCGACTCTCAGGCCCTTGCTCCAGCAATTGTTTGGGTTATCTGTGGCATTGTTTCTGATTACATTCTTTAAGGAGAGACTTCTTTTTGCAGTTACAGGATCCTGGGGCCCTGGGAAATTATGTTAGATTTCACTCAAGAAAATGCATATATATATTGTATTTGAGTATCATAACACAGCTCAAAATAGTATTATGAGCTAGTAAAGGATTAACTACTCCTTGCCTGGAAATTTAAAACAAAGAGCTTTCAGATCTTGACAAAATGGGAAAAGCTCATTGTAGTCCAGGGAGAAGTAGCATTAATTTTGTCTAATTTTAATTTAGAAATTCTTTCTATGCCTAGTTAGCTAGAGTTACTGAGGGCACACTTTTTATAAGATGTATGTATTTACGGGGGTTTTGTTTAGGAGCATGGAAGCTAAATTTTAAAGGAATATTTTGCTTTTTTTATTTTGCTAAGATGTTTTATGTTTTGAAATAATCTATGTTATATGGTGCCTTATCCTACAGGCTGCACTTTAAAAATATGTAAATATATCATGCATGTTAATTATTTTTTATTATAGATGCCTTTAAATACAAGCTAGTGGAACTCTCAATTTACATACAAGGGCTGTTGCTGGGTTTGGTAATGTCTCTAAGAAGAGAATTATACTCACTGTGAATGAATATGCAACAGGCGCTACATTACAGTACATACTTAACTATGCTAATCCTTAGGACTACTTTTTAGGGTAAGGGCTATAAACCAGGCCTTATGGGACCTAGTCTTTGCATTGCATTTATTTGTGGGAAGAGTATGCTTCACAAGCATACTTACCCAGTTTTTGACAAAGAACTTGCAAAATGGTTAATGTCTTGTTCTTAGACTTTAATTTTTTTTTATACTCTCATTTTTATTTTTAGGCATTAAACATTCTCAACTATAGAATTGTCAAGAATTTAACTCTATTTAGTTTTTGCACCAGAGTGACTTTTAAAAATTTTAAATCCATTTGCGATACTGATTTACAAATAATGAACAGTTTAACTTTTTTAGTGTCTCTAACAGAGTATGTCAGTATAGATGAGATGGCAGCCAGCCCACTTGTGATAGGCATGGACTGGTCCACAATCTTCATAATAGGGCTTTCTTAAAACAAAATGGACTGACTTAGAGTTAAAAGAAGTAAATGAAAAAGCCTAGTTTTAATTTGAAAGGCTAATTAATTTATCAGTGTGAATCAAGAGTAATTCTTGAAAAATCACGGAATGTAAAACCTGAGTAGAGATGAGAATGAGGTCTGTACCTTTTCACTCAAACCCAAATTTCCTACACCGTCTGGTTGGAACAAAGCGAGTTGGAGCACATTAAAAGCCAGAACCTGAAAGCTGGACTTCCACTGAATTTAAAGTAATGACTTCAGTATAGCAAAAGCAATTCACCTTCCCTGAAATTCTGGCCTGGAGTCTTTAACTGGAGGTAAATCACATATTGGTAGGAACCAAAGGACTTGCTCCCAGCTTACCTCTCACCACTTAGTCTTACGCCATGTTATTTTAGTTCAGTAACAGTGCATTAATTTTACTTCTTCATCTGCTCTCTTGGCAGCATATTACTTCTGGTTCAGAGTTTCCTGAAAGCAGAAGTTGTGTTTTTGTTTCAGCTTGGCATTCTGGTCAGTTGTCGTTGTAATTCTCATTGACTTGTATTAGTGTGTGGTTCCCTCTATTGTTGAACAGTTAGACAAAGCAAATAAGCCTATCTAAACTTACTCTACGCGAGTAAGAGCTGAGTTTTGTATATTTGTGAGCTCATGCAACATACTGTTTGTAAGTATATGATACAGGTAATTTTTCATACGAGACATAGTGCAGAATATTGGTACTGATATCATCGGATAGCAATCTTGGTTTGTTTTTTGTTATCTTGGACAGCCTCTCTGTTACACTTTTTTGTGCACAAACCATTCTCATTCTAAGGCTGGGTAACAAAACATGTAATTTTCTGTTCTAGTTTTAATAATGCAGTTTCAGAGCTTGTTTCAACTAAGTATCCCTGTGAAAATCGCTACCCAATTCCTTATCACTGTTTTTGCTCATTTTTCCTCTCTAAGAGAGAAATCTTTGACAGCCTGTTAGTCCCCTGAACCGAATTTTAGTTCTGTTCCGGCAGTAAGGGCAGATGTCTTAGGTGAGCACCTGGCCTCACTGAGGCTAGTGCGGATTTTAAATTGACTTAGAGACTGGGACCCTGCACCTGATGTCACTATGCTATGTAGGGATAATTTTCTACCCTTTCAACCTTGTTGAGGCAAAGCAGTGCAGTGTGTTTACATGCTGAAGGATACGGTGTGGTAGCAGTTGGGCCATTAAGATGGTTGTGGAACTGAGAATCTCGTGGAAGAAGGGGCTGAGGGACAAAGGTTTGTTTGGTACAGAGAAGAGAAGCCTGAGATGGATGTAATAGTGGTCCTAAGAGGTGGTAATAGGGAGGACGTGGCAGACTTTTGAGATGCACAGCAAAAGGATGAAGGGCAATGGTCACAAGTTGCAAGAAAGGAAACTTTGACTGGGCAGAAGGGAAAAAAACCCACAAAGAGAGGTTAAGTGCTGGAACAGATGCCCAGAGAGGTTGTGGAATGTCTGTCTTTGGACATTTTCAAGACTGAACTGGACAAGGCCCTGGGTTGCCTTATCTAACTTTGAAATTAGCCCTTCTTTGAGAAAGTGGTTGGACTGGATGACCTCCAGAGGTCCTTTTCACGCTCAGCTATTCTGTGATTCTATGAAACCAGAGGGAAAGAGCTGAGATTTTTCTGCTTGATCTGTAACTGCCGTTCTAAGGATTTTACTCCTTGAAATTGCAACTATTAACATCATGTCAGTACATAGTTATACCAAATAAAAGTGTTCAAATTACCTTGTGTGGGTGGAGGTAATCTGTGCAGCCTTGAACTGCAAATAGTAATTAAAAAGGGTGGTAGCAGAATGTATCCTGTGCTAGAGCTCCTGTTATCTGCATTGCTGTATGCTCGTTCTTCACTGCGTTGTGTACAAGTACCGGTGCAGCTTCAGCTGAAGGCAGGCTGGAAGCAAGCAAACTTAGGAGACAATCCTGAACTGCCTGTGGTTGTTGTGATACTGCTGTACTACTCAAGTGTGATTTTAGTTTAGTAAAACACACCTGCAGTTGGGCATTTATCGTTTCTAAGAGGACAGAGTCTGTTTTCTACATCTCTGTGTTCATTCATATGCCTTTATAATTAGCTTTCAGGCTATTTCAAAGTCTGACTCTTGAACTTTTCCAGAATGTTAGCAATACAAGTCTGTTACAGGGCAACATAAGCCAAGGACTTGATCGTTTGATGGCTACTTGATGATTCTTGTGTGTACCTGCCAACATTTGACATTCAGAAAGTGGTAGAGTTGGCGAATGTGCCTGGACAGTCTTTCTGCCTTAGCAATCTTGGCGCTGTTTGGTTAGCAGCAGCTGCAATCTGAACAAGAGTTTCTTGGAGGGTTCAGTGCTCGGTGTGCCTGTTAAAGGGGTAGTTTCCTTGGGTCCTCAAAGCAGCACAGCTGGTGCTTGAACTGAGCTGTCCTTACAGTCCCTCTCAACCAGTGCCATACCGTGTGCCACCTTCCCATGCATCTGCACAAGGGCTGAGTTGTAGTGGGATGCCAAGAGCCAGGACTGATTCAGCCATACCTATGGCAAAGATGCTGCTTTGCTGCTGGCTCAGGGCCATAGCTGTGCACAGTGTTCAGCAGCAGTGGCCAAAACATGGTTGCCTCTTCATGCACATGCTATCTGCCCCAAACCACCCCCTTTCCCGTCCACAAGTATCATCCCCTTTCTGCCCTGTCTGTAAATCCTGCCCTGACCCACCCGTGATGTCTCACCGTGACCAGCAGCGCCTGGGGGTGTGGTGCTGGCTCCTGCGGTGTCCTTCTTGGAGGTCATGGACAGGCTGGGCCGTGGGCTCTGCTTAACTCATGTGATTGCTTCGGTGGTTCTGGTGTCACATGGTGGTGACAGCAGCAGAGACAGAACTGCCCTTGCCTCCTTCTGATGCAGCCCGTCGTGCTCAGTAGGTACCTCCTTGCTGACTCTATCCATGCAATCTGTCGAAAGACTGAAAAAGCAGTTAACGTGGAGGACGGCTCATAAAAAAATAAAAGTAAACTGCTCCCAACTAGAAAAGGAAAATATGCCCGTGAAATATGTTTGGAGTCTGGAGTTTCAGGTCTAAATGAACTGTTACCCATGTCACAAACCCAGCCACATTTTCTGGCGGTCTCAAAAGACTAATACTAGTGGATATAAAAACAGAACTTCTCTGTCATCTTAAATGGTGGTCTGCTTAGCCCAAAGGTTATGCGTATCAGCTGTCTACTCTTGAGAAATCCATGAATGTGCCTCAGTCCTTACGGTCGTTAGCTGTCACCTTTCTGGGATAGTAAAATTCCTAACAGGGCAAATCTTGCCCCTTCTTTCACAGGATTATTAGGATAGAAGTAACTCTGTTCGTGAGCTGGCTTTAACAGAACACTGAGAACACACTACCGATTTTAACTGTGTTGGAAGGTGGCAGGCACCCTTATTTCCACTTGACAGTTAGAAAACTTATTTCTACAAAAACATAACGAGGAGAATTAATTTCAAATGTAGTAGATATATTGAGCTATTTCCCTTCAGGAAGTCCAGATCAAACAATATTCTTTTCTCTCAATAGTATCTCATGAATGAAGGCAGACATGGAAGAAATTGCATATATAGACAGAGAACATATAAAGTTACAAAAAGAAACAGTATTTCTTGTCAGAGGACAGAGACTACAGATGTCAGGAGCCATTAAGTAGTCACTGTTGGGGCCTACAGCAAAATTGAGCAATAACAGATAAAACTTCTCTTGATCTCTAAATCAAATGATTAATCAGCTACATTAGCAACTGCTCCTTTGACCTGTGATTGGTCTTGAAAGCTACACCTGGTGGCCTTAAAGGCTTTTGGTATATACTCTCAGCTCTCTTTTCAGTAGAAATTGCTCTTTTTCTATTTTTTTGTTAAGAGGTAGTTTATTGCTGCGGATTTCAGAACTACCCAAGGAGGGAAGAAAAGTGGGTATATGTTGAAGAGATGTAGCAACCTTGTCCTTCACCTAGGTTAGCCTCTGTAACATAGTATTTAAGCAATAAGCCTCTTGCTAGGTCAAATGTATTGCTGTTGTCCTACTGTGGTGTCTTCAGAATGTATTTTGTAAAGTTAGGCTGAACCACAGCAGTGATACATTGTACTTGATAAAGCTAGATATAAAGGATTAATTTTCTAGTGTATGTGTCTTTCTTTGTGTATGTCCATGATAGACGACATGACAAGAGAGTCCCAACTGCACTCTGAATACTAAATCATTCATAAATGCCATTGATGAGTATTCACCTTTCAGGTTGGCAAATGCACTGATTCCCTCGATCTCACTGTCTTTCTCCAATGCTTCTCAGCAATGGACTTCGATGAGAAATAGTGGAACAGTGCTGAGGCTCCTCTCCTCATCATCAGATGTGTTCACTATCCGAGAAGGAGCTGTGGTGCTTTTCTGAGTTATCATCCTGAAATTTGTTTACAGAGAGAAGTTCAGGGTAAAATTTATTAGGAAATTTATTAGGAAGAATAAAAAAAATAACAAAACAAAACACCCAAACCCTAAGAAATAAAAGATAGAAAAGATGTAGAGTTAAAATTCCTTCTCTCAGATCAACACTGGTTTCTTCATCCAGTGCTTTGTGTTACTAACTTTCAAATGTTCCCTGTTTTGCAGTTTACAGGCTCTAACAAATATGATTACTAAGGAGCTTTTTTTCTAATACTTAAACTAATGTTCCTTGTGTGTGTTTCGCATCAAAATCAACGTTGACTCACCAAATGTGATTATATACTCCGTTTTCTTCTTTCCCATCATCGATGCTGTATTTTTCCCACTTCTTTTCCGAGAAATATGTTTATTGTATCCATCATGAAATCCATGCGCGATGTAATTACACCAATCTTTGTGTAATGTGTTGTTGTATAGACACATGTCCCATTACTTCTGTTGTATAGGCTGTCACTAAACTTTTAAAACCAACCCCCTGTTGGACTTGGTTAAAAGCCTTTTGAAAGCTTCTGGAAAATTCAGGCTCATTTCAGTGGCTTTTTATTGGACATTTAAGAACCCTTGATGTTTTCTAGTTTTATTCTTAGATCGAATACTTCAAGAGTTATCAGTTCCAAAAGTACCTGAGAAATAAAGAAATCTAAGCTCGCACTAGTGTTGTCCTCCTTCTGTTCCCTGGTGGTGGTGAGCTCCAACAACAGGTGCATCTGCAAGACTTCTGCTTTGTCCTTTTCTTAATTGAGATTATTGAGGAATGCTCAATGATCTGGGTTAGGGAAGAGTGGTGTGGCAGCTCTAGGTTAGTCATGGGTCCCCGGTAGGTTTCAGGAGTTCCCAGTGTGTCAGGTGCCTTTACTTTTGCAGTGATGCAGACCTGGCCCTTTAGGATGCCCATGAACCGTTAATTTTTGCTGTGCTCCTGAAGCTCATTAGGGGAGCGGAGGACCTATTTTAGGATAAGGAACTAAAAAAGCCAGCATAGGAGGAGAAAAACTGAGAGACAATATGAATACATGAGGGAATAAATAGAAGACATGGAAAAGAGCTATTTAAGCTAAAGGGCAGTATTTACTTATGAGAAAAAAGGGTCTAAACTGGCTGTGAAATGAGAAGAAGGTTCTTTAATTATATGAGGTTCTGGAACAGCCTACAAGTGAGGGAGTGGGTTCAGAAAAAGAACAGATGCTTTTAAGGTGGAGCTCAATACTTTTATGAAAAGGATTATATAACATGGTGCCTACGGACTGCCTCTGATGACTCAGGAGATCCCTTCCAGTCCTACGTTCCTAAATTTTCCTGAGCAATTCAAGTAAAAGAAGAAAATGTCAATTTTAAACAATTTGTGAGTTGGCTCAGCCTGAGTACAATTCAATGGGATAAAGAAAAGGCACTTTTTTAGCTTAAGGGCATTCTGCCTTCTGCATTTCAAAGGCCTGTGGCAACCATGGTAGCTTGTTAAAATAGTTGTAAGAATCTTTTAAAATACAAGGTTTTAGACATTCTAAATCTGGGACCTACCAATAGCAATAATAGCAATAGCAATAATGTTTAATGTCTTTTTAAAACTTTCTGAATCCTCCCCCCTAACCTAAGGGAGGAGCAAGAACAAGCTCCATTTTCATCATGTGTAGAGGGAAGGATTGGTATAATCCATTTAAAGGAAAATTATTGTGCTGATGTGAATTATCTGTGGCCCAAGACTGGTCTGTAGCAATTACATGTGCAGTACACAAGCATTGTGGAGACACAGAACTGGACAAGAAGTTGTAAGAGGTGTTCTTCATTAATTTGTTGGTAAAATGCTTCAAATATTTTACAGAGAAATTTTGTTATGTTTACTAGGTCCAGACCATTGGTTCAGTAACTAAATTCTCCATGCCCATTACGCAAACTTTCTTTATTGACACATGCAGCTTGTAACTGATTGGAAATGCTGTAGAACTCTCTGCAAAAACTGGGAGATAAGATATGTATTAAACCATTCTTGTTTGCAAGCTTTTCTTTCCGTATTTGGGATTTTCTTGTGCACTAGGCTCACTAGAAACTCTTGCTTTGGCCTAGATTAATCCCTACAAGCAGAATACAAATTACTTTATACTTGTGGATTAAGAGTCAGTCAATGAGGACAGTTGTTATTGCCTCTTGAGTTTGGCTGAGTTTCTTATGAGCCAAAAGCCTCTCCAAGATTGCAGTTCTCACCTGCAATCTTAGCAGCAAAACCCATCTGAGAAATAACTAATCAGTGCATTCTCTTCCTGGCCTAATTGCATTTCTCATGAATCAGCTAAACCCGCTCTGGGACTACAGCAGCTATTTCAGGGCCCCTGAAGGGAGGTGGGGATTGCAGGAAGCTTGCAGCATTGCTCCGCTACTGCTAGCAAATTTATCAGTGTCAATGCTTTCCAGACTCTTAGTCTGACCATTAAAGCTAGTAGTTGCAAGTAGGACATTTTTCATCAAAACTTCTTCTTTTTCGCTGGAAAGAAAATGGCTTTTCAATTAAATAGCACTTTTGGGACGGAAGAAGAACTTTTGTTGGTACATTTATTTCTTAAAATCTGAAAACATACAAATGTTCTCAATTCTGATAATCAAAACCATGTTTTATACAGGCCCCCTTCCCGAATTTAATAAAATATTTTTGTCTCGGATTAAAACTTTCCATGAAAGAAAAAAATATGGCTTCCCAGCTGCTCTATACTGTTTGGGTTTTCACAGGTGGAGTTTGTCTGAGAGAATTTTGAATCCCTTGCAGCTGCAATAAATAGGGTAAGAAGTACTTGTAATATTTGCTGAGTGTCTATCCTTGCTCAGCGTTAGCCACTGCTTACAAAGTCACATTTCAAAAAGAGCAATAGAAATTTAATGTTTCTGTTGTTCTGTAGTGTAGTACTGGCATTTTCTATAGTGAAAAGGTTACCTTTTTTGTATGTTACGTTTCTATGTGAAGAATGTTCCAATTTTCAGCTAAAATGTGCTGAAAGAACTCTGGCTTGTCTTTTAACATCCATTACTAAATATTTGAATTCTCCAAAGCGCAGGAGGATACTTTACGCTGCTAATGACTGACTGACCTTTATATTAACACCACTTCGAAGACAGTTCAGTGGCTTACCTCTTTAGCAAAATTAATAAATTCAGGGGTTCCATTAATAAGTATCTTGATTCATAGTTCTGTTTTAAAACTTAATTATATGTTACTCATAATGTTGCTTAAACTCCACTGTATTCTCTCTCCTCATTCAAAAGCTGGCCTGTGATGTAGTTGCGTTTCCATTCTTTCTTTTATCCCTAAAGCCACATCTTGAAATCAGTGGGGCCACATCATTGCAACAGAAAAGTATTTGGCACTGCATTGTCTGAGAGTCTCGTCTCTCCACACATTGTTCTTATTGTAACTGGAAAACATATGTCCTATTACTTCTGTTGTGGAAATATCAAGTAAGATGTAGAACGTCAACTGCAGTTGTTGGGGGAGAGCGTAATGGCCGGGGAGGCCTCTGGAATAAACGCTGGAACCCGAAGAAAGGTTCTCCACATCGCTTGCTCCAGCTTTCCAAAGGGTGGTAAAATTCTGAGACCATGTAATACATGGTAGACATTGGTTGTTTCCTGATACAAAATTTAACACTTTCCTTTCTAAAATTGTGGAATTTATCTCACCTTTTCTGTGTTAGAAGACTGTTGTTTGAGAATATGCTGAATACCTTTCCTTTTTTTTTTTTTGTTAGCAAGTAAATCTCTCATTGAGCTTTCGGGCAAGCAAGAAAGTAGTTATGCACTTAAATATTATCATTATTTTTATGTGAGTAGTACCAGGATAGAAAATTTTAATTCAGCTGCAGGTACTTAACCAAAATAATTTCTGTCAGGCCTTTCTTTCATACAACTAAACTGAAACAGTCATGAGTCAGCAGTGCATCCTGACTGACTCAGCAGTTTATCTGATTAGGGGTGTTCTAGCATAACTGGTGCAATTAAAAAGAAAAGGCAGCAGAAATGAAAGTGCGACTTCATTATGAGCACCCATTTCCTCAGTGCAGGCGAAATGTCATCCATAAGTTGTTACATCCTCTGCATTCACAAAATACCAAGAAGAATTAGTTATTTGGATATTTCCAGCTCTGACCTCACCACGCTGAATCTTTGATTGCAATCTGCCGTGGTGTATCTCTAGTGAGTGGCACTGATTTCTGCCAAACAGCTCAACCCCGTTCGCACACACCGTTTCTCACAAACAGATAACAGTCATGAATTTGTGAGCATCATCGTTCATTTGTCTGCATGAGACAGCAAGACTTGTGCCCCAAATGGATTTCATGCCTGTCAGTTTAATCACTTGTGTGCGGAGGTTCCAGCACTCCTAGCTTGAAGTGATTTAGGTATGAGATGTGTGCGTACCGGAATGTATTTGTGTGTGGTGCATACAGTCTGGGTATGGACTAGTTGGAAGTTCAAAACTAATTTCATGACTGGTACCTGTATTTTAATGACTGGTTCCAAGAAAGATGTAATTTCTTTTAGACGTATTCTATTATTTCTATTTAGAGTTACTTCTCATTACTCAGGCTAAACCAATGCTTCTGGTCCACGGTGCGTGACTTTCCTTTTGCGCTTGCTGCGATTATAATACTTGGCATCCCACATCCCTGAAGCTTGCTCTGGAAGCTGTAACAATGTCACAAGAAAGGCCAACTGCATTAATCTGTTACGGAACACAGTTTTTGTTTACGTCCACGCCTTTTCATTTTAAAGGTCACATGATGACATCAAAGATCAATAAATGGTTAATGTGTTATATTTCCGTGGTGAGGAAAGAGCAGATTAAGAACTGCTCTAAAAAGCAATTGTACTTTTTCAATGGTTACAGCTTTGCATTTTGACTTGGGGTGTTATTTATGCAATTGCCATATTCCCATGACTCCATCACAAATGACTTGTGAAATTCAATAGTGTATCCTGGCCAGGTAAATAAATGGGGATGAAATATTACACATTTCACATTTTGTGTCCTATGTATGTGTTTTATCTCAGATAAATAGACTCAATAAATGTTACAGTATATGCACTTGTGCCACAAATATTACATTTGATTCCTAATGGATCACGAAGTGCCTTTTGCAAACCTTCAAAGAAATGTCAGTCTGTTCTATGGAAAACGTATTTCAGTACTAAATTTACTTTATACTATTTTGCCCTACTGAACTTATTCCTGTCTTACATTTCTAAACTATGTAGATAGTAAAATTTATGTTTTGGGTGTGATCTGCCTCTTGATTACAAAGATCTTAATTCTACTGAAGTGACATGGTAGAAGCTGGATTCTTTGCATCCCATTGCATTTTAATGTGTTCAATATTATATTAACATAAGAATAATAATATCAAACCCTATTATAAGCTACATCAATTTTATTATTTGAACATATAAACCAAAAGTAATTTACAATATTGCATCAGAGTGAGTCTAAATTATGTTACAGAGGTCTGTATTATATGGAGTGGATCCTCTGTTGTTTAACACAGTTTGACCTTAAGTGATGTGACTGATGGTATGAACTGAAATGATGATGCTAAAATAGAGGATAGATGCAGCATCAGCTATAGTCTTGTGACTTTTGACCACTTGAATGAGACCTCAATTAAAATTTTGTGTTAACATGAGGGTAATCTTTAGCTAAAGTAGGTTTAGATCAATTATCTGACCATAGTCACAATATCAACTTGGGAAGTTACAGAAAAGCTGAAAATCTAACTTTGTAAAGTAATGGTCCATAACTGATAACTTTGAAATAAGCTTGTTTCATATAACACCAGAATTTTATAGATGTGGCTTATGAAAAGAGAAGAGCTATTTATTCTAAGTAGAATATGGCACATATTGATACAGCCAAATGTAGAGTTACATCTAGATGATAGTGTTAGTTCCACGTTTATTTTAGTATTTAGGGTGATGCAGTCCCAGATGATTCCATTTATGTATAATGGGAAGTTCTTGTATGTTGCAGAGACAAGGCTAATATATCATTTCTCTTAGTTGTTCCATACAGGCTAGTACAAGAATAACTAGTTAATGGTTGCAAGATGTCAGTAAATCTTGGCCGCAGAATATTAGAATTGTGGAATTTAAGTTAATTAAGATTCATCATATTTACATTATTAGATATATGTTGCCGAGGATCACGTGTGCATTATAGCTATGGTCTTTGAATCATTTCTGATCATCATAAATCTTTGGATTAAAGAAAATGGATGGCTAAAATGGCAGTGTAATGAAGCTGGAGCTGGAAGTCTTCGGCTGCACTCCATCCAGAATGCCAGGAAACTGCAAGGAGGTTTTCTTTATCTTGTATCAGATTGTAGAAAGTTATTTAATGTTCAGGGTTTGTTGACACTGAGGAAGAATATAAAACACGTAGTGGTACTTGGCTAAGTATTTGTGGAAAAAAGTGAAATGACAGCCAGTCAGCATTACCAAGCCTGCCCCTTAGACCTGGTGGTAATTCAGGGAACCATTAGGAACCCATCCACTTCCAGAAAAGTCTTTGAAAGACTTCCCATCAAATGAGATAGGATTAAGCCAGATCCTTTGGCTGATATATTTAAGTGTATTCTTCAAGCAGTAAATTTCAATAAGTGATAGAATTACACAGAAAAAAGGCGTGGGAACATACTTGGGCAGAAAAATGTTCTCACCTTCAAATTAAAATTTTTGATCAGAAAACTAAAGTTTAAATGACTTAATTATCCTGTTAAATCAGCTCAGGTATCCAAAAGACTCTCAAACAAAATCTGTTGAGCAATAAAATTAAAACAGTAAAAAAGATCCATAAGCAAACACTGACAACTGAGCCTACCTTGAACCTGTTCACCCATTTTCTTTCCCCCAGGAGCTCTCAAAATAAGGTTTACAAGGTAGCTGCCGTCATTATTGCTCCTTAGGCAGAACAGTGATTTGCTGGACTGGCTGTTGCTAGATGTGATCTGTTCCACCACACAAGAGTAATTTGTTTAAAGCCTGTCAGGAGTTCACCATTTTAATAAGAGGGAGATTCCTGTGATCTGCAATAATAGTCATTAAAGATTTAAGTGTTGCACACTTTTATATGTCTTACATACATATTCTAGGAAATAATTCATGTACAAAAAAGTGTTTCGAACAGACTCCCCTGAGGCCAGTGACGTGTGTCCCATTCCCTTATTGAGGTTAAGACTTAGTAAGAGAGAGGAATTACAATCAGAATTAAAATGTGAATTGTAGGGAGACTTGTGTCCTCTCCAGAGATAATGTAGTAACCGTTGTTCTCTGATAGGAAGAGTAAAATGATCCTCAGAGACACTTGATATTTGTCTAAAAAGTGGAAATAACACTTTTTTTTTCCCCTGTTTAAAATTAAAGAACTTTTTTCAGTTGTGAAGTATTGGACAGACTGTTGCTTTTTCTTCAGAAAACAAATAAATCTCTCACCTTAGTCTACATGCCTCTGCATGTGATGCTCCACAGAACATGTACATGTGTGTCCAAATGGACACTGTGCCTGGGAAGAAGAGGAGGTCTTACACAAAGCTGTTTATGAGTAGGCATAAGCCATCTGACTGGAGTGGCAGAGCTTTCATCACAGCAGTAATCCTGGGCATGCTTTTATGTTCTCAACAAGTCCTGAAAAAGTCAGTGACTCAAAGTCTTTTGTGTAGAATGCTCTGATGAAAAGAGTTTATGAGGTGTATAATGTCCCATGCTCTGTGCTTCCTACCTACCAGATTGACTTTTGCAGCTCAGATAAAATCTGACATGCTGGGTCTTCTGACACATCAGCAGCTAAACATCTCTCAAGGGCTGAGACCAATGGGTTTCCAAACTGTGCCCCACCTTTGTATAGCTTAAATGCATAATTAACAAGGAGGTCAGAGAACGTGAAGTTTTAAAAAGCAACTTTAGGAGCCTGTTCAGTTTGGTTAATTTGATTGTACTTTCTTCTTCTGTTTTAATAGGCAAAATACAAGCTGTTGTCTTGAATTTTCTGACCTGATAGACAAGCAATTTGTTGGTATTTCCAGTCATTAATAAGGGACTTTATGTGAGGTAGTTGAACAATCGCTGCTTTAGCACTGTAAACATTTGTCACATCTCCTTAGAAAGATTTAGCAACTGTAATTTCTAAGTCATTAATCGCTTTTTTCCAAGAGCTGTATTTCTCTGGGCTTGCTTTTCTTTTTCAGTGTAGACAGTTCTGAGAATGTTGAAGTTTTAACTCATTAAATTAAGAGTTTTATCCAGAGTTGGTGGAAAGCCTCTATCTCACTTGTTGCTATAGCTAATAGTTTCAAACTGCATATTTGCAGTATCTCATTTGAGATAGATGTGGATGGAGAAATTTCAAAAGTGTCACATTCCGTTGCAGTGTGAAATTCCGTGAAAGCTAAAGCACATTGAAAAATTGCATTGTCTTCCCTATCACTTAGTTTCAAGAAAGAAAGCGCTCACAAAAATGTCAAAACTCAGTAAATTCCATATTAAATATAATGAGCTTTTGGCTTTGGTACTGCCAGAATCACTGGCAGATGGAAATGTTGTTTAAAATCTTCATAGAATCCTTCTCCTATTTTCTAGCTTGACTTTTTTCAAGAATGGTTAATATACCTGGACGGTTTATTGTTAATTCAATGCTGTCATAGAGCTTAAATAGACATTCACCGTATTTAGCTCTGTAATGTACTTCAGACATCAATCATAAACCTTTTCAGGCTTCAGTCTGCTAGGCTGAACCTAAGTTCATTTAGTTTTCTTGTGGAAGATAAGCTCTGCCTTTCCCATTCATCTTAGTAATGATTTTCTGTGCTTGATCCAGTTTGCGTTCATTTTTCTTGAATGGGGTTTGCTGAAGCTGTGCGTAACACTGGGACAGGAGTGATTCCAGTATCTTGTACAGTGGCAAAATAGAAATATTTCATCTGCTGTCCCCTAAGCTTGCATCACAGACTCACTGAATTGTTGAAATTGGAAGAGACATCTGGAGAAATTATACTCCAACCCCCCTGTTCAAAGCAGGGTCAGAATATCAGTCAGTTGAACATCAGTCAGCTCAGTATGTCAGCTTAATACTCAGTAGTCATCAAAAAAAAAAAAAAAGAAAGAGAGAAAATTGGATATTGAGAAAAATCAGGAAAAAATATAAACAAACCAGATAGCATTATAATGTCATTGCATGTTGTGCACATTAATCCATAACACTGTATATAAAGTTTTGGCTCTATGCTTCAAATGAAATGCAGTAGAACTCCAGAAGGGGGACAATCATGGAAACAGCACGCCAAATCAAAGGAATGAAACTGTTTCCTCTTGGAGAATGAATGAGGAGTAGGACTTTTTAGCCTGTAAATGGGGGATACGATAGAAATCCATCAAATCAGAGTGGAATGGAAAAAGTGAGGAAGGGATTGCTCACGGTCTTCCAACAAGATCTGGGGCATGAAATGAAAGTAGCAGCAGGCAGGTTCAGAAAAGCAAGAGAAGATGCTCCTTTAAACCAATAGGATTCAGCTGTGGTACTCTCTGCCGCAGGATGCTGTGGATAACAAAAGTTTTCATAAGTTCGAAAAGCAACTGGATAAATTCATGAAAGAAAAATCAGTTAACAGCTATTTAATAAGAGATGCAATCTCTGGCTTGGAAGTCTGAAAGAGTATTCTGGGGAAATATTATTCCCTACTAGCCTTGTTCTTTGTACTCTGTGTGTGACAGAGTGTGCAGCTTTTAAAAGCTTTTGTTTTTAATTATAGAATGAAGTTAAATTTCAAAATCTTGAAATCCTGTGTAAATATTATTTCTGCTTAGAGCTCTAATTTCTAGAAACCAGTCACAGTGAAAAGTTCTACTGACCTTATGTAATGCCCGAGTATAATGGGCCTGCTACTCGTTCTCTTTCACCATTATTATTTTATTGGGTTAATAAGGGTACTTCTAATGTACATCAGGGGAAAAGAAAGAGACCACTATTATCTCTTAAGAGGGTGAAATTATAAAGACGTCAGTAGGCACAAGAAATAGGTATTTCCACCAAAAGATACATGTTTTCTGAGATGTTTCAATTTGCTCAGATCTGTGTCACCCATAAGAAATGGGAAAATTGCACGTGCTGGTAGCGTTATGAGTTGGCCTGAAAAAAGAGAATAAAAGCTAATTAAGTTAATGGCTGAGGGCTAAATTCTCCTTCACTTGAGTATGTCTTCATGGGTGTTACAAAGGCTGAATATTGTAATATTTAATGATCACCCAGAAGTCAGACTTGCCAAGAGTGAGGACTGAACATTTTTATTAATTGCGAGGTGGTGAGATACACCTCTGGTCACCCGGTCTTTTCAAAGAAAGAGCGTACTGGAAGCCCGCTCGGAGACTGGGCAGGAGCGCTGGCTTGCTCGTTCGCGTTGCAATAGCTCCGAGTCATTTCCCACTGGTAACTTGATATCTAACCTCACAGAAATGATATTTTCAGCAAATTTTTATGCCTTATACTTTTGTAAATATAGCGGAGTAATGTCTTCAGCTTTAATATCTTGATAATCTTATGGGAGAGAATAGCATATTTTTGACTAAAACCAGTAAATACAATCTGATCCTCATGCTGTTTCTGAAAGAAATGTCCTGCTCAACTGTACTTATAATTATCAAGCTAAGTATATATATATATATTTCTGTTTAAAGACAGCTATTCTAAAAGTTGCCTTTAAAGCTAATAGAAATACTTTTTGATTTTATTTTTTAAAAAAAAGAAAAGTAAACAGTGAAAACCTAAAAACTCTTCAGTCAAAAGTTTTTGTTTTAAAACCTCAGGTTTTGAATTAGAAATGCTTCCAGGGTACCTTATTTCTGCTCTTGCCTTCTTAGAGTTGTGCTTCAGTTTTCCTCTCATGGAACTACAAGACTCTCAAACTACAGCTCTGATCCAGAACCATAATAAAAGTTAAAGCCCTCTTCGTATTTCTTAGTGATAAGTTTTGGGTTTTTTTAAAATGAATCAGCGTTTTTCCAAGGAAAGCCAACACTTCATGGAAAACTTTTTTTTTTTTTAAGTAGGAAAAAAAAGTACTCCTTTTAAAACCAGATGCAGCCATCCACTTTATCGAAGGATGGAGGAAAGAAATCTTTTGCTTCCGTTCTACATATTTTAATGTCACCCTTTGACTTTGGCAGATTCATTCTTACCAAGTAAATTTGTGGTTCTTTGGGTGCAGTGTTTCCTGTAGCTTATCGGATCAGACCATTGTAGTATTACATCTCGCAATAAGCAAGGGGCTGTTCCTTAATTCCCGTTTTCACTGTTTTCTGTTAACCTGCATCATCAATGGAAATTGTCCAGAGCCAGTCCAGCAGCTTCTCCCAAGTCCTCTTGCTTGTTTCCTGCCGAGGGTCTTATAATAATGGCTTTTCACTGTTTGCCTGTTCCAGCAATTATTTCCTGGTTTCTAGCCAAACAGTGATTCACACAGCATATAAAGGTTTCATTCCACTTCTGTTTTCAGTTTCCAACTTTCTGGTGTTTTCCTGCAATTTCACTTCCAGAAGACATGCTACTTTTTTTCTTCCCTTATAACCTCCTACTTCATTCAATTTACCATCATTTGACTACTTCTCCACCTCTTCCTTTCATGCTGTTAGAACAGAGCTTTGCCGGAGAATTGAGAAGCTGCAGCAGCTTGCATTTAATTCTTCTTTGCTCTTGAAGATTTTTCACATTTATCATAGAGTTTTAAGCTTCCCAGATTCTCTTCTGTATGGAGAAGAGTTTTTTATTCCAGCAGAAGACATTCTGACATGGGACTGTCTTCTGATGCGTGCCCTTAACTGTGCAGAAGGACACAAAGAATAGCTCAGCTTTGCAGGATCTCTTTTATGGGGCCTTGTACCCAGCAGTGATGGTCGGAACTGGTGCTCACAAGTAACAATACTACATACTTTTTTACTTCTTTCCCTTGTGTAGGAAGCAGGACTCACTCGTGTGCAAATAGCAGCAAGGTGTTTTCAAGTAAAAAGCGATGAATAATGATGCTGTTTTGTTCAGGAAGCAAAATTGTTTTCTAGAATCGGTAATGAATCACAGAAGATATCTGAATAAACACATCTGCTTTAGCGTAAGGCCAGAGCTTTTAATCGCTACGACCTTGCATTCAGAAGTAACATTTGATTGTTAAATATAATTTTTACCATGAGCTAATTTTGTCACACTTCCTTGATGACTCAAAAATGCAACATCAGTCTCCTTCCACAACCTGTGAGAAATACAATATGAGTAGACTGATTAGAAGTGCTTATTTATACCGAATCGTCTGACGTTTCATTGCACAGTCTATGGCAGAATAGCTGAACTTGACTCATTTTGAGTCTGTAAAATACTGAAAGAGATAGGTAGAGAAACAGCACGAAAACGTTAATATCCAGTTTATATCCGGCGCTGGGGAGAAAAGACATTTAAATAAATTAGTAAATGAAGGAGAAACAGTAGTTTATATTACTGTATTAATAGAAAAAAAGGTGTTGTTATTCATGATACTTGTTGCAATTTTGTGATTCACCGAACACAATATCTTTTTATTTTGTATTTTTTTTTACTGTTGAAGGTTTAAATTCCACATACAAATGAAAATGGAAGAGGAAGGAGAGAGGGAAAACAAGAATTTATTTATGAAAAGATTTTTATATTTGCGTATCTGCAGTCCAAATGTGCACTGATCTGTAGACCAAGCACCAGGACTCAGTTGTAATTGATGTTCTAGACTTCTAGTTGGATTTCCACACTTCTGTAAGCATAAGATTTTTTAAAAAGCCAGGTATCTTCCTGGAGACACATATAAAGGAGAGTTTATTTGCTTTCTAAAAGTTTTTGGGTTACGGTTTTTAAAATTATCTTCAAAGGATTTTTTATGTAGACTCCCGTATCAGTGTGTGTGAATGATTGTGCGTAGTTGTTGCGTGCACATTAAACTGGAGTCTCTTTGGGTGGTGGTACCCTTAAAGGCTGCATTCCTTTAGATTTTTTCACCTCCGGTGTAGTTGTACTATGTGATAATTTTTCACCCCCTTGCCTAATAAATATACAATATGCATTTACAAGTATCTATCCAGTTGTAGATACAGTTCATGACTCTTCTCTCCAGTCTTAGAGAGACAGAATCTGTAGCAAAATTCCGATCCCCCGGACCCTGCAGTTACCCATCATGTGGCTGGGCTTTCCTGCTGGTTTGTGTCATTGGGAGAGAGTAAATAACAGGATGTTGCTCTGCCCGTCACCATTTCTTGAAACGAAATTCTTAAAACCAGAATCTTGTTCTGGAGAAGTACCACATCTCTGTGGTTTCACAGACATCTGGAGTGATTTCTTTCCCCCACTTCAGAAATTTTGGTAGCGGCACTGGTTTTCAGTGGACCCCACTTCATTGCTCCTGTATTGAGGGGAGGAAGAAGCGTCACTAAAAAGATGAGCCCCGCCTCTTCTGAGTGAGAGGGTCGCAACTTTGAGTCTTTCTTGCCAAAGCTCACCGTATTGAGGCCTGCTCTGGTACTCCAGCATTAATTAAAAAAAAAAGACAACCCCCTGCTGTTTGCGTCAGTGCCCCTGCGTGTCCCATCTCCCTGTAGTGACTCACCTCGATTCTCGTAGTTCTAGTAAGATTGCATCGCTAGAATCAGATATGGCAACACGAGGGCTGATTGGTAACAGAAATTAACCCTACTTAACCTACAATAGCTGGATAATCAGTAGCAAAACTTGTTAGTACCTTTGGCACTTTTGCAATTACTTATTTCTTTGCAGTAAATATTTTTATTTTCAGCTGTGTTAAAACCTAATTATCAGCTGATGTTGCTGGAAGACATTGTTTAGGGCCTTGGTAAGCAGTAGCAGTTCATCAGCCAGAGCAAGCGATAGCGTGAGTTCGGTTTGGATAGCGAGTTCACAGAATGACAGCGAACCAAGCGCAGGCAAGGAGCCCTTTGATGCAGGAGCTCTCCTTCCCGTACAGTGAATCCTCTTCCTTTTGTGTACAGGAGTCTGGTCAGAAAATACAGTCTTTAATGAATTTTTAAACAATGCTTCTCTTTTTGGATTGAAAAGAGTCATAGCAAAACTGACTGGCATATCATGAAAACCATTGGAATTATTTCCTTCCACGGGGGATAAAAGCAACGCACGAGTACAGCCTCTGAGTTTACTGGCATTAATTATATGGTAGTGATATTTTGTGTGTGACAGAAGAATGAAGTCATGCTTTTATCAGTGGCGTTTATATTAGTATTCTTTTTCATGGGAGATACATGGGTGACAAAATGTTGATGTTCCTTAAACTATTATTGTTTTATTATGCCATTGATGTAATTAATATACTGTTGTTATGCTAATGAGTTACTAGGGTTTGTGGCTCAGAGGTTGGTCCACAAAATATACACTGAATGGAGAAAACGTGTGAAGTACAAAATCATTATATTCACTTCTCTATTATATATGTAAGAAGTTGCTTTTATTACGTAATGATATATAGAGATATGTAAAAAATTAAGTATTGTGAAGCGCCTACTCAACCAGTGAACTTTTCTTGTGAAATGGAAATCTGAATCCATGTGGGATTTTTCAGTAACAGAACTTCCTCCAGTTTGCCATTCCTTATTATTTTGCAGTAAATATGTTTATTTTCAGCTGAGTTAGAAGTTAATGAAAGAAACTGGGGGTCACTAAAAGACTTTCTGTTGATTTCAATGAGCAGTTTCTTGAAGTCTTTTCTAATTTTGTGTCGTAAAGGGCCAGACTTTGCAGGAAAGTTTCTACTGCAACATCTCCTACAAAACACTGCTGTTGCATATTCCGGTAGACTTCTGCAGATGATCTGCAGATGGAGATATGGGATATGGCCTGCCTTGGGTGTAGTAACTTCACTAAAATATTTACATTGTAGACCACTTCTTGTTTTGATTTCTTACCACCTTTGGAAACTGTGATCCTGGTATCTGAAGAAGAGTACTGTAAATCAGCCGTCACTTTCATCATATTTTCATTTAAATGCTTATTGGAAATCTTGACTATGTATGTTCAGCATCAAAACCCTGTCATTTATACCACAAGTGGTACTATTCCTGGATTATTTTGCTGAAGGTGTCTACCTGCTGTGATCACTGCAAAGCAGATTACGTATAATGCCTATAAGTTGGGCTTTCTCTAGTTACTTTACTGTTAATATCAATAATAATGAATGTATATTAAATTTTCCTTCAGTTCTTGAAGTAGTGAATTAGTTCAAAATATGAACCAGAGTTCACTTTCATAATCTCTTGCTGCTTGTCACAGTATTTTCACAATATCTTCCCACCTGCCATTTGAGACTGTTTGGGTGACTTCCCTTACAATGGTCGTGTGCCAGGGAAGAGAATCCTATAAATGCTCTTGAGGCAGGGATGGAACTGATTAAACAACGATTAACAACCTGATCAAAAAGCTTGGATATTAAATATTCCCATCAAATATACAGCCATCTGCATAAAGGGGAGCAAGACAGAGTTGCAATCAGCAGGTACACGTTTCTCACTCTTTGAGATGATGTTCGTTGGAAGTAGCCTGAAATGCAAAGCAGTGGTGATAGAATAATGCTGTAACGGAAGATCAAACTCATTCTTTCTGCTACATTAGTCTAATTTTTGTAATGCCCTCCCATGAGCATATAAGATCCTTGATGCATGGAGCAATGCTGGCATAAGTTATTAGCTCTCTGCCCCAATTTGTTTGTTCATCCTGGATAGTCACAAAATGTGTTTGTTTCAGACTAAAGTCTCTGCTTTCCAGTTAGATAACAGTAAACTATTTTCTGTTTCTTGTTTTTTCTATAAGAATATTTGAGGAAAGAATCTAAATTGTTTGGACTTTGAAAATTATCTTTCCAAGAATAAGGGTTGAGGATCCATTGCAAATACCTAGCTGTCTACGTCAGCCCGAAATTGTGGAGATTGCTTGTTTGTGATAGCAAACCAGTTAGTAAAAGACTTGGAGCATAAGCTTTGTGATAGATATTTCCGAAACTATGGTGATCAGTATTTACTGTTAAGTCTGGCAATGTGTTATAAATTAATGATGACTCAATTTTTCCCTTTAAATTCATTCATCAGAATGTCCAAATTAGATTATACTGACTCCAGGCTTTTGCTTTAACAGATTGTGCAAAGCCCTGTGGAAAAATGCTGTGAAATTTAATAAGTACAAGAATAGTAGGATTCTACAAGAATTTTAATAAAGTCCCACAGAAACTTTTAAAATTACCCCTAGAACTAAACAGTAAGTGATACCTTAGATAGACTTTTGAAATAGCTCATAAAATTGTATAGCAGTGATATAACTTTCTCGAAAATTATGTAGGATTTTAGGGGAAAAAAGCTCTCAAAGCATCAAAAGACTGTCATTTTTTAATTTCCAAAAGAATGTTTCCATACAGGAATATTTGAGTCTAACCTATCATTAAGATGTCAGATGTATAATGGAAAAACCCCAGGTAGAATACAGCGTCTTTTAGTCTGCGTCAGTTATTTTTACATTCCAAGCATTGCCATCTAGTTGAAAATGGGTGCCACACCTTGTGGCCAGCTTGAAACGCTGAACTAACTTCTGGCTTCAGCTGAGACCTCAGAAAAAAAATTTGATGCTTATCACTTCTGTTTGAGATATTTCCCTGTATGCAGGAAGATTCCATTACCCAGCCCATCCTTTATGTACAGTTGGGATGATTAATTTAGAAATTGTTCAAGGATTAAGAAGGTTTCAATAGGAAAAGAAAGAAGGAGCTGCACTGTGAGAAAGTTACTTACTTAGAAAGGGTCTGCTCCAAAGAAAGGTGGAAAAACGTTTGTACCTTCCTTTGCGGGGCAGCTACACCGGTGCGACCATGTTTGGTCCTGATGACAGAGCCTTCCACTCCGCAGCTGAAATCCAGTCCAATAAAGAATCTCTTCTCTTGAGCTGAGCATACATTGCGCTTTGTGATACGAGGAGCACTGAAGACATGAATAAGAAAGCAAAACAAAAAACTTTCTATTGCCTGCTGGAGCTGGGATGAATCACACAGCTGGGTGTGGAAAACTGCCTCTGACCTTACACCCAAGCACAATTTCTGATGAACTGAGCAGCTCTGTGAAGTTGTTTCTGTAAGAGAATTACACAGTTTGATCATCCAAAACACTTTCAAAACATAAAGAGACATTTTGAACTTGACTTCTAAAATCTTGCTTTCAGTGTTTGATGGGAATGATTCTTAATATGGTTTTGGGATTTGACTTAAGATGACTTTTTGGCATTACAGGAATCATAGATGTGCTGATTTTTTTAGTCTCATCTCCTGAGTTTTGTATACAGCTATTGCTCACATGAGATGAATTTTGCCATCATGTTTTTAGCTTGCAAGATGATCACACTGAGCTCTAGAACGTGAATTTGATTTCCCGTTTCGTTCCCTATCCCTGCTTTGAAAGGTGTTTGAACAACTGTTCCTGAAGTCCTGTTTGTATAAACCTAATCACCTTTTCCTTTCCCTTGGTATGATTTTGGATTTTTCCACTCTTTCTCTGAACAGTTTGAATTCTAAGGAGGTGTTAATGCATTTTAATTTGCCCGTGTTATTTTTATATTGGAGGACTTCAACAGGGCTGTGGTTTTTTGGTTTTTAAATAACAGCTACTTCTATTGTTAATATTCAGAGAAGATGGTTTGACCTATAAGCTTGACTTTTGTGATCGTTTCTGGAAACTTGTGAGCCATCTGCTAGGTATTTTAAAGAAAAATAGATGTCCATAAAACTTAGGAAGGCATCACTGATGTGTGCAAATCTGTTCCTTAACTTTTCTACCTTAAAGAACAAAAGATTCAATATTTTATATTTCCTAAAGGAGAAGCTATACCTGCACTTAAAATTTAACTTAAAGCAACCGCAGCAAAAATTCATGAGGTTCATTATGAAAACGGAAGGTGTTTTGATAAAATCACTGTGTTGCCAACTGGAATGTGATTGAGTTACTTTAAGAAAGGTCAGCCTTTGGTACAGTTGGTTTGAAAGGGTGGCTCTTACTTTGCAGACTCTGGTAGCAATAAAAGCTATTCTCATCTGTTTTGCCTAATGCTTTTATACTTTGGAGAACGTTACACCGTAACCACGGTTTATGCAGTAATTGCCTTCCTTGGGATACTCCCAGTGTATGAAGCACATTGCTCACAAATAAGGGTTTTCACATGCTGAGAGGAAATTGGCAAATAGTTTGAATACATAATAGGAACTATACTAAGGTTTCCATTAACTTCTCCAGTAGAAAAATGTTGCAGTGGTCAAATATTTTGCTATTAAAGAGCTGGCTAACAACAAGGAATGTGATTCTGCTAGATATAGCATCTATTTATAACTGATAAAAAAATGAGATGCCTGCTCAAAACCAAGCGTAGGGGATGGCATTTGCCAAAAATGTTGGTTTTGGTTTAATTTTCCCTATCTAAGTCAATGGTAGAACACAGTGACCTCAGTGTTAGCAGAATGCATCCAAACATGGAATTCCTTTAAAAAAGTTACGAAGAGTTAACTTCCCCAAACTATGCAGCCAGTCTAAAATTACTTTTAATTTTAGACTAACTTTGTGAGGAGAATTATTCGGCTTAAGAAAGATAATATCTTATGTAGCTAATCTATTAATTGTAAAAGGTGAAAATAAATTCAAATTATTTCAAATATCACTAACAGGTTAGTGTAAGTAAAACACTCAAGAGAACAGTGCTGAAATAGTCAAGCTCTCACACATACTGAGAATAATATTATTGGCATTTCTGAAAACTTGATAGAAATTATTATTTAATTATGCATGACCTACTCTTTTATCTTGACTCTGCTGCAGTCCTGCTGCTTGGAACTAGAAAAGCAACCTCAGTGGAGGGAGGAAAGTAGCCTCTTTCATACTTACTCTCCAGCAAAGCCCAAAGCCTTCATATAAATGGTGTCAGCATTTATAAAACATGTAAAAATGAGTCTCCTTGTTAACTGATATCTGGCACAATTCTTGGACTGGATTCTGACATTCTGGTCTGTATGTTCCATTATACAAAGGGCACAGGGTTTGGCCACAGCCGGCTAGCGGAGAAATCCTTTACTGTAGGAGGACTCCCGCTGGGGCTTCAAAGCTGGACCTCAGCCCAGGAGCTCTGTCCTTACTAATATCTGCTCTGTCTTCTGCACCAAGTGGAGCTCTAACGAAGGAGAGGATCTGTTTCTGTCTAACAGTTTCCTTACTGTGTTCCTAGGTCTCCAATACGATCACAAATCTATAAAAAGGGAAAAGCAGGGTTCAGAACAGTGTGTCTCCTGTGACCTTTTTTCTTTGTCCAGTTGTGAGTATTAAATATCTTATCCAGACTTCTAATGCCAAGGTTAAAATAATTTCTTCTTGAACTAGTTTGCTGTGATGAAGTAGAATTGTTCAGGAGACAGATTGCTCTGAGAGCGGAAGATTATTAAGTGCAATTCACTTTGTTAAACTGAGCAATATGCATTGCTAAATTGAGCTTTTCTCATTGCTGGGTGGTCATTCTTCTAGTTGCATGGTGAAGTGAGGGGATTGGAACCAAATTCCCTGCTTGGATCTGATCATCGTACCAATTCCCGACATCCGAGCTCCTAATTATGATTTATTAAGAACTTGGCATGAAGCCCAGATCTGTTAAGGAACCAGAATTCAGTGTCTCCACTGGAATCGTGACAATTCACAAGTGAGACGATGTAGCCGTTGTGGATCCCGGGGTGTCAGCCTGTCAGGATACGTGACAGCAACGCTTAATCACATCATGACCAACCCTGGCTATGGCAGGTGGCGTGGCAGGGAAGGCGTACACCAACAGCCTATTGCTAGGACGTACGGCACCCTGCTTGGGTGCACTGCCATGGCCACCCTCCGGCTCCAGAATCCCATATACCAAACGCGGTTGATAACTAAAAAAGGATCCAGCCGTTTGTGGCTGAGTTATGGGGTCCTGGAGCAGGAAAGGGACAGTGACATTGACCTGAAAGTGTATGTGGTAGTGAGATTGCAACAAGGAAGCATGAGGCAAAGCCCCAAAGGTGAACTTTATATTCAGTGCATGAAAATTGATGTCTAAAAATATGGTAACAAGACTAGTTTCTGCTCTTTGTACTAGCGACGGAGATATTTGTCTAAATATTTTATTTTTGGATAAATGAGAGAAATTGTATTGCATTATCTGGTAATAATATTGATGTGCAGTCAACTTGTCGTTCTTCTTTCCAGTAAGCTGAAGCAACTTGGTATTTTTTTGAGAAATTTTTGGATTTTCGTTAATTGTAAACAGCAAGGTAGAATGATTTTCAAAATTTTCCTCAATTAGCTCACAGAACTAAAGAGTCATTTTCTCCATTAGTTATTAAATATTCAGTTACTATATTTTAAAAAGCAAATAAAAATTCCTTTCTTCACTGGTATAATGCTGTTCACCTAAGTTCTCTGGAACTTATTTTGTGGACAGCGCCATTAACGTGAATCTTCCAACCTGTATTAAGATAGCGGTTTCTCCAGTCAAACATGCTTTAAAATTTCTGACTGCGCTATTAATGTGTATTTGGAGAGGGGAAGATGCAAAGCTCACCTTAACATCCTTTCCTAGAAAGAAATAGCAGAGTTCATTTAGGCCTAGTATCGACAGAATGGGGTGATTCCATTTGGAGGAATGACTCCTTTGGAGTCAGTCTCATCATTTGTACCAGTAGGAGATGTATCCTTGTGCACGGCTATTTGCCGTTGGAAATATTAACCTACAAGAATTTGGCAGCAGAATGAGACTGTTCAGCTGACTGATGCAGGACTGCTACCCTGCACTGAACATATGGAGCATCATCATGTGTTTGAGGTATCTCCTGGCTTTTGCCATCGTTTAACTTCATCGGCCTTTTAAATAATGAAATAATTTTACTTGCCAGAAAACGTCTGTATGGACTAAGCTTGCTAACATTTGTAAATACCTGCCTTCTTTTATGGTTATATATTAGTTCTTCTGGAAGACTGCCCATTCAAAGACTGGGCCCTTCAGATTTACAAACTTACAGAATAACTTCAGTATAATCATGTACTAAGTATCTAGAAGCTAAGGAAAAATCAGATTAAATGTTAGAGGTATTTTCTTTTCCTACTACAGGGCCAGTTCTGCCCTTTATGTGAAATGCAGGTGACCTCTATGCAGCTGCAGAGGAATTTGACCTTCGAACAGTATTTTCTCAACAATGACTAGGCACCTTCTTGGGTTTTGAAGAGAGTCATGTAAAATTATCACCTGAATTAAAAGGAAAACTGTAATCACTTGGCCTTCTGCTGAAATTTCAGGACCCTCTTGTTCCTTGATTTGTTGAGTAAAGATACTGTGTTTTCTTTCATACTGCAGTATACTCTGTTCAGTAACCCTTCCCATTCCTTCAGACTGGAATTATGCATCCCAGTCAGAATTAGGGCTCACTCATCAGTAAGCATGGATTTTATAAATTCTTTACAATTCCTTCCTCTAGATATGATTGCATACTTCTTTCTTAAGGAAGAATTGGCTTCAAATTCCATCAATAGAAACTGTTTCAATTGTAATCTGTAAATGACAGCTGTACAAAAAGCAGCATTTAACATGATTGTAAAAGTCCCAGGATTGAAATGCCGTAAGTCAGGAACAAATAGTCTTGGGAAAGGTTACTGGTGATGCCTACAAAAAAAAAAATAATACCAAAACTGCACGGTCCTTTTGCTATCAATAATTACCAGCCTTTTTGTAGAAAATTCATTTAACCAGACCTCTCTTTCTGTTGCCCTTGTGAGATTAAAACATGGTAAATGAACTGAAGTTAAAAGATTAGCTAAAAGGAGTAGACTAAATTTTTGAAGGTTAGCAAATAAAAAATAGAAGGTGAATTGTATTGACACTACTAACAATGACATTTTGGGCGCTGGCTGCTAAAGAAGCTATAATTTAGTATTTCAATTTCTAACAAGAAACTTCAGGAATTTCCTGCATTCTTAAATGCAGGTTTCTATATTAATTTTCTGAGCCATCCTCCTCTTTTACAAAATGCCCTCCTCCTCCTACACAATTTAGTTGTTTCACAATTGTATTGCACAGCAGCCAAATTTCCTGTAAATTGACAAATAATGCAGGTCTTTGGTGTAATTTAGAAAGCAGTCTTGAAGTCTGAACTTCTAGCCCCTGTGAAGATTTGGCTTTTTGTGGATGAAAATTGTTTGTGGACTTTTCCCTTATTTGGCAATGAGATGACCAAGTAGATGGTGTTAAAAAACCAGCAACCCTAGAAATAGTTTATTTCACATGTATTGTGTAAATTAATTTAATTCTCTAAGCATATTTTGGGGGGAAGTCTGCATTTGGGCCTTTGAATAGGTAAAGATTAAAATAATGCNGGAGCAGGGGTGTATCAGAAATGTCGCCACTTAAAATTGGTCATGACTGTACCTCCTTCTGTGACCAGGAGTGGAGTCACGGCCTCTGCCAGGTGGAGAGCCTGTATCAGTGGTAGACTTTCCCCCCTCCTCGCGGCACTGACTCAGCCGCCCGGGCTGGTGTGCCGGAGGAAGCCGGCAGAGCCGGCAGCGTGACCCAGCCTTCTATAATTAGATCCTGATGTAAACGACGGAGTTAAGCCGTAACTACTCAACTTTCATAAAACTGCTTTTGTCACTGCTTGATGCGTGCTGGTCTACTGAGCAAGCAGGTATCAGAGCTAATCCTAAAAATGCGTTGTTATTTTTACAGTGACCTTTCTAAATAACCTAAAAGTGGTGTCATTTGGATCAAATCAGAGCTGTTGGTAGCTCATTAGGCTCATGTCACTGTGCATTTGCCTCCAAAACATTTAATCAAATATTCCCAGTACTCATTTAATGCACTTAATCTAACATGAGACTATCTTCTTTCCCATTTAAAATAAAATCATAATATGATTTGGCTTTGACATGAAAAAAAGAAAGGAAATGTTTAGCTATTTTGATTTTTTTAAGAGTTGAAATGACAAGGTCTGTCTTCATCAGAATGGAAAAATCACTGCTTAGTTGTCACTTAAACTTCATCCTTTAAACTTTAGATATCCCAGCGTTACTTTTTCTGATGCTGTAGTTATTTTCAAATTACGTTTGCGGGAGTTGAAAAGCACGTAGTAAAAACATGTATTAGTTACAGAAATAACTTAAAACTAATAGTATTCTGAAAAAAACCCAAGCTACCCTGTACTTGAAAGCAGTTTGATAATTAAACTGAACAATTTAAAAAGTAAAAAAAGCAAAGCAATTTGGAAAGGAAGTAATTTGTATAACTAGCAAATATTTAAATAGAACAGGACTATTTCCTGCAGTGTAGGATTCTTTGCAGAGTGTTTCAAACAGTTGAACTCACAACAGGAAGTAATTTGCTGTTGAAAATAAGATCACATGAAACTCACTGCCTATAGTGATAAAAGGGAAGTACTTCACTTGGTAAAACTGCTAGTTAACGCGAAGGCATCAGAGCAGCTTAATGACACTGTGTTTTAAATTAGTTCGGAATGTTAGAAACAGAACTAGAGAAGACATGACAATCACATGTAACGAGCATTAAATGAACGCAGGGCCCACCAGCCATCGGACTACGTGAAATGGCTGTTTGAAAACATCAAAATCTTTATTATATGTGCCTGGAAGTGTGAAACCAAGTAAAAAAGGATGGTTTAGATCTCTGCACTGTCACCCACACAGAAATAATTGATGACAGTGAACAAAATTCTTTCCAAATTCCTATGCAGCCAAGGTTTAAGTATGGACCTGTGAGTCGACAATTAAGCACCTTGAAAACCAATTCACATATTACCTCTAAAGTGACCATGGGAAAGATGATGTTTGGCAATATCTGATTAAGCACTTGGAGACAGTAAACCATGGTACTTTTCATTCTGAAGTATTGCCCTTTCAGGTGGCAATGGGGCAATCTTTGAAGGAATTTGAGGAAAAAAGTCAATTAGTATTAAACAATGCAGAAGGATTAAAAATTTTCTGGAGTTGATGCACAAACTCCTGTCAGCTGTATCAGCTACTACCTGTGTCCATTTTACTAATGACTTTGATAAGACAGAGTATTTTTATATACTTCTTTATATTTGATTTTGTGCCTGTTTTATGGTTTTTTTACTATGTTGTCACCCTTGAAGGACCTCTGAGACTTTGAAGACTGAAGCTGCTGCTTCACTCACCGTCCTTATATTCTTAAAATACTTGAGGCAGGACCACTGCTTTTCCAAAGCAACCTCTTTTCTTAGCGCCTAATTTCAAAATTAATAGGAATCATTCGGTTGACTTTGGTGGCCCTTGCATCTAGTTTTAGAAACATTAGATCTGTCGAGTACGTCTTTGTAAGGAATCATTCTTGGAAAATACTTACCCTTACTCATTCCTTCTCTGGTACCGCCAGGCAGCACTCCCTGTGTTTGGATGGTAGCTTGGCCATTCAATAGCAATATGGTCATCTGCTCTAATCTGCATTTAATTCACAAATGTGATAGTATGGCGTGTTCCTGACACATGCATCTGTGGTAACAGTACCCTTTTTAATTTATAACAAAAGAAATTTAGTTCTATGCTTCTGTGTTAAATTACTATTATAATCTGAATTTTAATTAAATCGTTGCTATATAAACATGGCATTTTAACTCTCTTACTAATAAAATAGTATTTTATTTTAAGTAAGTCACTAGAAAGATGTTATATTAATAGTTGAGATCAAATATATTTGCACGCATTCTACGAGGAGAAATCATCTTGTTTCCTGGTATAACACAATGACATGATTTTTCAGATTTTCTGTACTATGTCCAACTAAGTCCATACATATGTAAAAAGAATTTGTGTTTCTAAGTTAGTAAGAAGTGCTTTCTCAGTGGAAGTGTTGTTGCTTACTGTCATGTGTTTCATTTTGCCAGGAGTCACACAGTGTCTTCCTTCCTCTCACCGAGATCGGTTGGACTTTGGTAATTAGGTCAGTTGGAATTACTTGACCCTTGTTTAGTTGCTCCCTGTATTCGTACAGGGCGTTATGACTGGAGGGAGATTCATCTGCTTTCTTGGGATATTGCGGTGTAAATGTCCTGTATAGCTGGTGTAGTGCAGGATTGCACTGCGAGGACCTACGGCTGCTTTAAAAGATGAGTACTCCTCAATGTAAGTGGACTGCAGGCCAGACGAGAATAGTTTGTGCAGTTTAAGAAGTTTGGCTCTTTTTGTTGCTTTGTCCCAGAATCATGAAGCAGCAGGTTTGCATTCCGCTACTGAAATCAGCTCAAAATACGTAGGATGTAATGATTTCATTCCCCAAGTTCCTGTACAGTTGGGACACTCATTAAGGTGAAGATTAGCAGTAGAGTGAAACTAGTTGAAGTTTTATTTTCCACAACATGTGTAAATTTTGCAGTTTCTACTCAAAATCATAGTTTTCCAAATACTCTCCTTTAATCACAACATGCCATGTTGACACAAGTTATTTACTTAGTAAGCATGTCATACCTCAACATTTATGCATATTCATCAACACAGAAAAGACTATGGTATAAAAGTTGCTTCAAACCCAGTGCAATCACATACCCACTGATAATTTACATGTGTATTACACAACTATTTATTCAGCCTTTAAAAGGGGAAAAATCAGTTACCAAAGCAACTGCTATATTGTGTGTTACTAATGCTATTTTTAAGATAAAGAACATTGGTAAGGCACATATCTCAGTATCTCTTAGGAACAAGTACACACTTTGCAAAGGGGAAAAACACCAGAACTATTATAATCACCGAATTTGTAAAAAACAAGTTCAGACCTGTTTCCTAAGTATGTCCTTATAATTGAGTTTTATCTCCATTTTTACAGCATTGTGAAATATTCTCACAAGACTTTTAGGTAATATTCAGGAAAAAAACAAAGGGAAACAAAAATATGCAACAGCAAAGGCTAAGTGAACTACGTTTGCGTTCAGGATCAGCCTGGTACATCAAGCGGTATTTGCAATCCAAAGCGTGCAGCCGAATGCACTACGTCTGTATCATTACAGAAGAAGACTCTATATAAATACAAACTACTGATGATAGTTTTCTTCCTTCATTTTCTGCTCAGCCAGTAGAACACTCCCCTATCGTTGCTCTGAGAGTTGAGAACATAATGTGCTCTGTATTCCTTGCCACAGAGCGAATGCTTGGGACGGGAGATGTTTGCATATCACTGTTATGGGCCGAACAACTATGATTCTGTGTCATAGTGGAAAATAATAGCACATGACGTAAGCTTCAGTAAATCATTTTTGTCCTAAGTGCACTCATAACCAAGTTACAGACTTTTTAAATGCCTGTTTCTACTCTTTTTTTTCTGGCAGTCCGAAGGACACAGAAGAATATGGTCAGTTTAGGAAGACTTGGGTTTTATTAATCCTATTTTAACATTTTCTGCTCATGAATAGACTGACATTTCTTTGATTCTAGCTGCACTTCAGAATTGTTTACAAGATAATAGTTTCCAAAAAAATCCTGGTCCATGGCTCGCTATAGCCAATGCATTGTGAGTGCCTAATGTTGATCAAAGTCCTTCAGATGGGGTGAGTTAAGTGATGCTATCCGGAATATTATGGTATGTTTCAAATGCTTTTTGTAAACCTGCAGGGTTATGAATGTGAATATAGCTTTCTGTCAGTATTAGACAAAGATCTGTTTTTAGAAGCTCTCGAAAACTTAATTTGAAGGATGCCTGCCACATCACTTGTTCCCTGCAAAACCTTAGGTCTTTGACCAGCTAAGAGAAAGCAACAGTCAAACTCGAACTAGTGGAGCTACTCTGATGGTCTAAATGAAAATTAAGATGTTCTGGAACAAGTATTTTGCTTACGGGGGAAAAGGGAGTTATGTACAATTTGCCCAAAGTCAGTCCTGCTTCCTACTTGTGGAATGTGCTGAGGCACCTCTTTGAAAGACCAGACCGTTCAGACTCTGGATTGCTCACTTAAATAAAGTTACCTCTATGATTTTGAAGCTAAGGAGCAGGGCCCAAAATGAGCACCCAAGAAAAGCTGAAGTGATGCAACGTAGGGAACCTCCCCCCACCCCCAGGGAAGTTTTCAGGATTTTATTGTAAAGGAGCATTTGCCCAGCTCTGGGTCAGATTTTCAGAGTTGTGTAAATAAGACAAGTTGCAATGAAAGAAGTGTGGCTGGGTTTTCCTACAACTCATGGTGATCTTGTCTGTTCGCTTAGAAAAGGAGTTGATTTATGTGATATTATTAATCTATCCAGTAACTTCTTCAGTCATTTATGTTGCTGGCTGAATAAGGCTTCAAATTGTCTGCTGTCCTTTTTGATGAATAACAGCAATGTCTGAGTCCATTGCTAATCCAGTATTAGTCATTTCTCCACTCAGGTGCAGTATCAGTGTCTCGTTTACTTGATTCGGGGGTAATCATCTATGGATAGGTATTTTGGGAGAAGCATGAGCCACGGATGGGTGCACGCATCCTCTTTGTGGCTCAGCTCTGCAGAATACCGGAGGAGAACTTTTGTCTCTGATACCAGGATTGACGTGCACAGCAGGCAAGTCATCCACGTCCATGCAGAGCTCTCCATTTTCTCTATAAATTGTATAAATCCTGTCGGTCTCTGATGGCAAGTAAGTCTGAAACATTTAAAGATACTTCATTGCATTACTTCGTTGCATTTAGTATGCCTCTGCGGTAGTGGAAATGGATAATCTGTATCGGGAATCCAAGAGTGTGTCACTTGAGATGAAGACGGGAGAAAAGATGTGAAAAAAGATGCCTCTGTTTTAATATGTCTTTATTCTCTAACTCTGGATACTAAGGGCTTTTCCTGGCTCCCTCTGCTGGCTATGAAGCTGGCTTAGCATTTTTTTTCCACTACAGTATTATTTTTGCTGATTAAAATAGCTATGGCAGCTTTGTGTCTATCTCAGCCTCCCACCCCCGACTATCCTTCTCTACGCATTCTTCTGTGCTTAAATACACAATTGTTTTTATGACTAATTCCTCTTCTCCCTTGTAAGATTACTGTGTGATTCATATTTAAAAATGAATCCATCCTTTTAAATGCCAATCGGTTACTCCAAGTACATAAACAAAGGAGCAAAAAAAGAGAAAAACACGTGAAGTTCCTAAAATATTAAGCAGTAATTTCCAGTATGAACTGACTTTTTATCAACACTGAATTTAAATAATGAAAGAAAACAATAACAACAGCATAGCAGCAGAAGCCCCAACCATGAAATGTTTGTATTATGCTTTATACAGTGCCTCTTTTCCAGTCACCTGAGATTTGAAATGCTGCACCTGCTTTTTAGTACTTAAGCAATAGTAGTACTTTGGCCTGACATAGAATTTCCATCTCTAGAACATTTAGGTATAAACTGATTAAATCTGACAGTTCTCCTGTAGAGCAGGTAATAACTACCATTGCAGATATATCCCAGAACATCCCCAATTCACAGAGGAGATGCTAATCTGTTAAGATTAAGCAAAATATCAAGTCAAAGGAGAAAACAACCATTGTTCAGATGCTCACTTTTAACTGTGAATTCCACCATCTAGATCTAGGTTTCTACTGCATCCGCGATTGATCACAGTTATTAGTACCTAGCTGATCGTTAGCACACCTGGAGTCATGATATGTATGCATGATTTTGGTATTTGCGCGAGTGAAAAACAGACCCATTTTCAAGGGCTGTTGAAAGAGCAGCTACATCGGCTGATCTTCCCTCCAGGCACTGAAAAACAACGCGCACTGCGGCCGCTGCAGCCAGAACTGCGTGAGCTGAGCAGGACAACACTGCTGAATACACCAACTGCCGCTCTGCTCCGTCCTTGAGTTGGGCAACTCAAGTTGTTCTTCCTGTTAATCTAAGCCTTTCTCTTCTGAGAGTCACCACGTCCCTCCCAGAAGACGTACTCCTTTCTGTCTCTGTCTTTTCTGGGCTGGAACCCAGCTGAAGCCCTTTCTGTGGGAAACAAGCTCCTGGGCTAAATTTTTTTTCTATGCAATTTTTAACACTCCTTAGTGACTCAGCCCAAATCCAGTGGGAATTCCTAAACCACTTTGAGGGTTTTGAAAATGTTGCCCTGTACCTGTGGGGCTCACTGCATTCCCAGGTTTAATGGGTAAATATGTTGGTGGTAGGTAGAAAATTCTATTAAGATTTTTGTATTACTCTTGCTGCTATAATATATGGATGCTGCAGGATCTTGAATGTTTCTATCCTCCCGGCCTCCTGCTGAGATGATATTATTGCTTGGGTTAACAGCCAAGCAGCTTTGTGTATGTACACACTCCAGTCAAATATATGATTGCTAATAATCTGCGTAGCGTGAATGGCAAAGCATTTCAGACGCGGTAACGCAGAACTTCACTTGTAACTCACATTTGGGTTTAGGCGAGCTGCTGCAATCTGGGTTGAAGATTGCACTTTCTTCTTAAATTTAGGCTGTTGTTCTCTAGGATGTTTTTGGTTGCTTTTATCCTCATTACCAAGTGAATATGAACTTAATAACTTAATAAGAAAGTTGAGGACAAACTTTTTAGCAGGGCCTGTTGAGATAGATAGGACAAGGGGTAATGGTTTCAAATTGAAAGAGGGTAGATTTAGATTAGATAGAAGGAAGACATTTTTTTCGAGGGTGGTGAAATACTGGAACAGGTTGCCCGGAGAGGTGGGAGATGCCCCAGCCCTGGAAACATTCAAGGTCAGGTTGGACGGGGCTCTGAGCAACCTGATCTAGTTGAAGGTGTCCCTGCTCGTTGCAGGGGCGTTGGACTAGATGACCTTTAAAGTTCCCTTCCCACCCAAACTATTCTATGATTCTATAATTGACTGTAAACTTCCCTTATCTGATCCTTCACAGGAACAGATCATGTAGTAGAGGAGGTGACTTCATACACTAAGGTCTCATAGTTGTAGAATAAATATCCCAAATTCACTGCTGCTTGCACGCAAGGAATGATTTTAACACATCATTTAGAATTTGATAACAATCCATATATATCACGCCATAAATCAGTTCTAAAATATCAAAACAAAACCACAGTTAAATCAGTGAAGTTATGTAGATGAGTTGTTACTGCTGTACAGATACTCATCATTTCATAAGATGCCCACCACCCCACCTGGTTGCCTTTGCCTGTTTATTTCAAGCGTTTGCTACGATGACTTTTGCTGGAAGAGCTCCTGTGTTTCCAGAGGCTAGGGTAATAGCATTCTTAGGTAATGAAAAGCTGCAACTTGATGGCAATTTACATATAGGCCATTCACATCACCCTGTTTGGATAAAACATCATAAATGGTGTGACCTCCATACCATTTCTTTCCTGGAAAGGTGAATAAAGAGTGACTTCCCATGAAGGCGGTTCCTATTTCAGAGAGTGTTTCTAATGCGTCTTTCCCCTGACTATGCTTACAGACTTTCAAACCCTTATAATTCCATTTTCTGTCAAAACCGACATAAGGAGCACAGCCTGTCATTTGGTTGAAGATTTGCGTCTAATTCCTTGCATTTTTTGAACTTTTTATCATATTAAGCGCGTTTCTGATGGAAGCAAGATGGCTGATAGAGATCAAGGGTAAGAATAGGCCATCTCGTAGTAAAGTGACTTTATATGCATGTGTGTGATTTTGCCATGTAATTAATTTTCATTCAGAAGAGGAATCTTTTAAATATTAAAATACAGTTCCTCCAGCCGCTGGGCTTTTTCTGCTCTTCATGGGTTTTGTGTGCGATAGAGCTGTCTTTTCACCAAGGCTTCTCATGTGACAGATGATATCTATGTATTGCCCTGCTGTTTAATGTGAAGCAAATGGGATAGCTTATCTAATGTAACAGGTACAGTCGTCTGTTGTCAAAGCTGTGACAGTACTGACCAGGATTATCTGGATGAGCGGTCATCTTGATGTTGCAGCGTGGAAGGTGTGGGCCTCATGGATAAACTGCAGCAGTACAATGAGATATACGGCCGCTGAAGTGGAAAAGATGAGGCAGACTGGATGCTAATGTGATGTATAAAGACATCCGAAGCTGACGAGTGAAATTAGGATAAAGGTTTTGGGGGTGTAGGTAAGTGTAGTGGGAGATGTACAAAATACATACTTCTTGGAAAATCTGGTAGACATTATTTGCAATAAAATAGGATGTAAGTTCATTTTTATGCAGTTAAGCACTGCATGTCTGTACAAACTGATATTCAGCATTATTTGTGAATCAGTGGAGGATCCTCCCAGTGCTAAGATTAATAAGGTGTAAAGGCAAGTGACTGAGCAGCCAACAGTATGAGATATTTTCCTAAATATAATTGTGAGCAAATGAACCAAGCATGTAAATAGCTTAAAAGTTGGTTTATTATGTGGCTATAGTGAGTGCAGCACTGTCCAACTTGAAATGAGAGTGGCATTACAGTGGCGTTGATAGAACATAAAGTTTTGCCGTTACAGCTGTGATTTTCAAAGGGACCTAAAAGTACCACATTGATGGACATTCATTGGGGAATTAGCTGTCTCAGGAAAGGCAGGGCCTACTGCACAGGACGAGTAAATAGTATCAGAACTTTTAAAATGTTCATATAATGCACCTCAATGTGTAATTTGTGAAAAATGTCTATGTGGGTGCAAGATGTGGTGGAATTTTTAACACATAGGGTGAATGAGCTTTTTAATCACAGAAAGGGCAACTGATGGTTGCTTAAAAAGACAAGAATGACTTGTCTCCAGGAAGAGGGTCAGAGAGAAACAGAAAATCATCTCTGATCTGTGTTTCAACAACAAAAATCAGCAGAAAGAAGGAGCTGAACATGCTGATAGATCACTGCTGCACAGCAGAATACGGTCAAGAGCATGTGAGTACGGCGACCCAGCAGGCTGCGAAGTTTTATCAGGTGTTTCACAGTGTTTTCCTAAATTCTCATCTTCCAAAGTCATACAGATGTACAAAAAACAAAGCTTTCATCTACATAAAAATTAGTTAAGTTCTTCTGTAGAGAAACTTCCAGTGTTCAACCCATCACATACCTGTCATGATTAAGGCAGTCCAGTGATCCTGGAAGCCTGTCTCATACTTTTTCCAGTGAGTGGGATTGGCAGCACTGCTGTAATGGTGCGGTCAGAAGAGTACTTTTTAGTTTCTTTCCCAAGAGCATCACTGTATAACAATGTAGAGACTTCCATGGATTGTAAAAATGAAAAGTGCATGTGGGGTATTCAGAGCAATGGTATTTTTGCCTGCCCTTACTGGCCTGGTAAGAATTTACCTACATCGCATGCCACCCAGCTTTTCTTGGGAAATGCAGCCCTAAAAAGTAGCCCCAGTGGTTCTGTCCTGGTGCTTCTCTTCCAGCCTGAGTCATCAAGTCTTGTCTTTAGTAGCTGCTGTTTCAGTGTAGGCAAGGTCCAGGGCAGTACGAAACTGTGGGTTGCAGTCAATGCCAGCTTGCTCTTCTGCTAGTTAGTGAACTTTCCAATAAAAACAATGTGATCATTAAATACAGCTTCCGTACACCTTAGTGACTAGAACAACGTCAACGCGCTGTGATTATATATAGGAGCATCTGTGGGGTCTGAGAAAGAGAGACAAGAAGTCTCTTCACTATTTTTGGCACTGATTCTTGGTATTTCTTCCATTTGAAGACCCTCTGTGCCATTTTCTGATGACAAAACTGATCCCTGAGGGCCCAATTGATATTAATGAGATGTAAATGACAGATGAGGTGACAGATGACAGTGTCATCCACCAAAGAAATAAAGAGCAGTGTCATGAATAAGCACAAAACATTCACAGGACAGAAACAAATGGTATATAATACTGTTGAACAGGTTATTTTTTTTTTTAAAGGTAATGCATTGGAAAAAAAGATAATCAGAGCATGAAATATTAGCATGAAATGGCTCTGACTATTGTAGCTCTTAGCAAACATTTTTCCAGGGTATATATTGTAGGGGATTGAGGAAGACAAAGATGATTCATGTATTTATTTAAGAGTGACAGTGAAAGAAGACATGCATGGCAATGGGAAGCAGGTATTATGCACTTGCTGTTTACGAAAGAAAGGTTTGATGTTTTCATGGGTCACCACATGAATAAAGGAAGAGAACGAAAGATGATATTTAGCAAAGGTCATGAAAGCTTTAATCTGGAAGCCTATGACATATGTCTCGGTATGTTAAATAATCTTGAAGCCTGGTAGAATATCAGATTTTCACCAGGATTTTTTTCTTGGTGCTTATGGACTGATTCATACCTGTCCAGCCAATGATAATCCAGCTAATTTTTTAATCGCTAAAACATGTAAAAGCTGCTGTAGAATTTACTAGCGCCTGTAGGAGCCCAGACTTGAAGAATGGGCTGAAGTTATGAGGATTGGCACATGGATAATTCATTTCCCCCCTCATTCTGGCCTAGATTTTCCACACGTTTTGTCACAGTGGTTTTTGGTCTTTTTTTTGCGGCTGATACCCCTCTGGGTTTCTACAGATTACTGGCTTCGACTCTGTCTGGCCGGAGTTGCTGTTAACCCTCCCTCCTCCCCTTGCCATGCTACTGTTGTCTGCAGAGAGTGTTATTTGGAAGCACAGCTCCAAAAAGCTAACAGAAATTTAACTTGGCCCACGCTTTATTTAAAATGTGCTGTTCTGCATCCCCATGGCAGAGAATCACTTCTCTAGAGCGATGTGGAGTAAGGCGTACCAGCTCAGCATCACCTCTGCAACAACAGCTCTGGGGCTTCATCCTGAAGGTAGGCTTATGGTTGAGATGTTTAGAGCTGACATAGGTGGTGTGTGCTCATGCGTGTCTGTTTGCACCCTCGTAAGCTGCCCTTAGCTGCAGCTGCCACCAATGGTACCAATGTATGATGGGACTGTGATTCATCTGAGATAAGTTCCCAGTGGCTGTAATGGGAATCCTGCTCCTCTCCCATTATGTGGGATACTACTCAGTAGTGAAAACTAGAGAGCAAAAATAAATTAATAAAAATAAAGGCAAAAGAGGAATTCCTTTTTCTCTTCTCTGTCGTCTTATCCTCTTGTTCAAACAAATCACTTGGTGATTGCTGTTCCTTTCACTCTCATCTTGTCTTTGGAGGAGGGCACTTTCCATGAGCTATACAGGAACTTACTGATCTTGTTTGTACATGACAAAATAGTAAATCATTACTATTAACAGAGGAGGAATCAAGCTTATGGCATGTTCTTGTATCAATTGTACAATGTGTGGAAATATCATTATGTTCTGCACACATTCTATTAATTATTTTCTTAATTAGTAATGACTGTCTTCAGTGCCTCATTGATGCTTTTGTAATAGCTCCTTGGTTTTAGATGCTTAGCATTCTTTATTAAATTCCTCTTCAGCTGAAACTTCTTCTGCATGGTATAAGCTAAAATGTGAATAGTTTGGGAAGTACTAAGCAACATCTGGTTAATATTTATTTTTTGTAGTGTATGATACACAATAATTTTCTGTTGCAAAAATAACTTAAAAGTTGAGAATGGCGAAAAATCGATAGGCTTGCTATCATATAAGTTTATGACGCGGTAGGATTTATTAAGGCCTAGTGAAGTCTGGACACCATTTGTGGCTCAATAGAATGAGAAAAATCCCTGTTACTGGATTTAGCTGAGGAGCTGCAGTTCTGTTATTTCTCCAAGAACGCTATCAGCTGGATCCCCCTCCTCTTCAGTCAGCTGGCTTGAATCAGCTGGATCAACTTCTTTTGGTGTAAGTAGGAGTTAGAGTGGGTTGGAGTTGCATAAATTGCTACATGTGGATGATAGGGGAGGATAGCATTTTAATTCTCTTTGTATTTTTTTCTTCTGGAAACTAAAAAAAAAATTAAAAAATAATATGCCATTAAAATTACAATTCCAATGTTTTAGTTTCAGGAAAAATGCAAGCCATGTCTCATTAGTTCTTGGTCTGATGCTTGTCAGGATTCGTTGTTCTTATTTGACATTTGAAATTAAAACTGTATTACTTGCACTCATAGGTCACACCAAATGTCTATCTGATTGGAAGACTGAAAACTTCTAGAGACTCGTTTCTGATGTGAATACTTAAATTAAAAATTCATAGTTCACTTTCCTCAGATACTGTGCAACATTCCTTTAAAATTCAGCGTTCCAGTGAGCAATCTTCATTTGATACAATATTCATGGAAAGTAATCACAGAAGGTTGCAATGCAGTCAGAGCAGATTTGTTTGAAAGTTCAGTGGCATTTGTTTGGGAGTCTTTGCCGAGCGCTTGTTCCTCGCTCAGCGATGCACTGTGGTGAATTCCCCCGTTCTGCTCCTCTTTGGCATGTCAAGTTACTCTTAGGCTGCTTATTCTGGTGTTAACATGTGTTACTCAGCATCCTGAAAAATCAGCCCTTTAAAACTTGTTAGCTGAAGTAGTTTGGCTTTTCTTATAGTGTATGTAATAAAACCTGTTTGCTTTGATTTGATAGCACAATGTTTCACTGGATAATGTGGTTCCTGATTCACTCCGTGCATCTGTCACTGGGTGGGTAGCAAAATTGCTTGATTTAGTTGTCACAGGTTGGATTAATTCAATGGGCTTTGGTGTTAGTAATTGATTCAGGTGCAACTATTTATCTAAGTTGTACTCTCTGGAAATCTTTTTTGGCACAAGTGGAAAGAGAAGAATACAGCAAAATACTCTGCTTTTTCAAAACATCTCTTGATCTTATGGTTTGACAAAAGTAGTTTTGAGAGAGTTTTGTTGCAAGCCTACAGAATGAAATTGGCAAGTCATCCTCAGTTCCCTTAGGGTGATATCTTCAGTGATTTATGTAAAAGTCTGTGTAGCTGAATATGTGGGGAGATTATTTTTGACGTTCCTGGCTTGGAGAAATGACGCATATGGAATGGCTGGATACACTAGTTCTCAGGTGGCACTGATTTTTCCCATTTAAAAAATAACGATAGTTAATACATGTTTTCATATTTAATTATTTTAATTGTATTTCAATTTAGTTTTCTAATCAGAAGTATCATTTTCTTGCTACTTGAATTTAAGTGATTGTGAGGAGTTTCAATCACAGGTGTTATTGAACAGAACTGAGTAAGGTTGAAATAAATGCATAAAATTGAAAGATTTATTCTGTTTTCCCTTTTTCTGTAGGAACTCGCCTGCCTCAAGTGCTGGAGTGGCAGAGAGATCTGGTTGGGAGAGCCTGGCAGGACATTCAGGTACAGACCTGGTAAGTATCTAGAAATCACACTGTGGTTGCCTAACCCTTCCTAAACCAAGGCTGAACTCAAGGGCATTTTTATCTCTAGATACGCTTTCCTCTCTGAAACTATGAATAGACTTATTTATTTGAAGCTAATATTTACCCATATTCTAGTTGTATTTTTTTTAAGTTTTATTAGTTGTTCCTCTCCTATGTCCTTTTGAAATAAGTAGCATGGGACTCTCACCTTGACCATCACAGGTGATTCGGCGTTTCAAAGCACTCAGTGTTTTCATTGATACCACTACGTGTGATACACACAGGCATCTAGAAACTCTTAGCATTCTGCCTGTTCTCTTCTGAATTTGTCTTGGAGCTCTTTTTACTGGCTTGCTAGCTAAATCAGCGCCGGCCCTGCTTCCTCCAAGACTACTGTACCCTAATCGGGTTGATTTCTTGATCCCATTCACTTAGTGGAATTTCCAGTAATGTAATTTAATTTTGTGTCTGCTGCCACGTTCCTTTCCCTATGACACTCTCATTTAATTTCCTTCTCACCACTGTGTCATGAACGGGGTCTCACAGCTGAGGAGCAGCCAACTCTGTTTCCTGTCCTCAGTGTGCATTCGAGATAGATCTGTGCTTTTCTGTGACACCCACCGACTACTCCCACTCCTTCGCTGTGGTTCCCTCATGATGGAAGTGTCTGCTTGGATTGAATACGCAAATGTGCTCCAGGAGCTCGGCTCTCACGGAGCAAAATAGCCGTAGCAGGGCCGTGAATAAAACAGGCTTGGAGTTGAATGGAGTGGCTGCTTTTAGGGAAAAGAAGCATTGCAGAGCAGTGCAATTTGGATGAGGTATGAATGAGTCATTTGAAGCCGTTCCTTGTTTTTTTTTTCTGTGAACCAACTGTGTTTCTGAGCTGAGAGAATAAATGTGACATAAACCTGGAAAGGAGACTCCAGATCATTGTGGCATTGCATGGTTTCGTTAGTGTGGCAGACTGCTTATGATATGGTTGCTTGACAGTTAGGAATAGGGTTTTGGTTTGCCTACACACTTGAAACGGAACCAAGTGACTTTCCTGTTTTCTTAACACATGATCAGCAAACATAACTCTTGTTACACTACATACGTAATTCCCATAATATTGTCAGTTGTGCCCTGACATAATGTGTAAAGACACAGAGGATCATTTCTTCAGTAGATGTAAGCTGGTGAGGGTGAGAGGGATTCTGACAGCCAGGCTCTGGCATACCAGAGCTCTCTTCCCCACCCCTGAAACAGAAGCAGCTGCCCTTGGATGAGTGTTCTGGATGGGTAGTTTTAGGCAGGGTGGAATACCAGAGGAGATGCTGTTCTCCATCTCAGAACAAAGAAAGCATGTATGAAGGCAACAGACAGACTCCAGGAAATGCTTCAGATGGTGTTGCTTAATACCTATTATTGGGGGAAAAAAGTCATAATGTTTCTTGCTCTTTCTCTTCAGTTGGGATAGTTTTAGCTTTCCAGTATCAACCGTGCTGCCCACATAGTAGTGGATCAGCATTAGCATCCCTGTTGGAGGAATGCAGGATACAAGCAGCATTTGCAAGATGGACTATAACAGTTTACACAGATAGTAAGATAAGAACAGTTAGCAGAGTCTCCAGCCATTAACGTGCTAGGCACTGCACAAATGACCAAGTTGAAGTAAAATGCGCTGTTTCACACAACATGCCAGGGACAGAACTGAAAAGAGAAAGGCTTTTCAGCGCACGTCTCCCTTGGACGCGCTATCTTTGCATGTCAACAGTGGCTGCAGAAATGAACGTCTGAAAAATGTTTCCCATGCTTACATCTTTAGAACTGTTTGCAAAATAAGTATTTTTGAGATGCTAGTAGACATACGCTTTCTTAATCTTAAAAAAGAAACAGTTAAGGCTCATTTTGTTGGTATATTATCCAAGGGGATTATTTATTTCACTGTGAGTATCCTGGTGAGCAGTGAGGGCTGCAGCAGTGCCTTTGAGCTGTGTCGGGATGTGTGGATGTGCTGCCTGGACAGCTTGGTTGGGATTTGTTGGCTTTTTGTGAGTATGTATAAAGTCCTAAAGCACTTACCGTGATTTGTTTGTTTATGTAGTGTCCAAAATAAATAAATTACCACAGTGATTACGTACTATTTTTTTTTAATATTGGGCTCCTGCTATTCCCATGCTTAGAAAGCTCAAGAAGGAATGATGTGTACTTCTGGCATTGCTTTCTGATTTTTAGAAAGGACACTAATGAAAATGAGTGGTATCTGCTGATAATAGGAATATTAGTGTGTTGTTCAAGACAAGTTAAACCAGGAAAAGGCAAATGATAGCAGTGAGTCAGCCTTTCAGAGCAAATAACTAGTACAGACCTTTACTCTGGGTGACACTATCACAACGCACTCAACGAGAAAAGTACTCTACCAGAGGCCTTTTCTGAAGATGTCAGAGAGATAAAAACACTAAATGTAGTAGCTGTGTATACGGAGAAGGATCAAGGGAAGATTTAGGAAAAAACTAAAGAGCTGAAAATCTAATTTCAGATGTGAGGAAAATGTTGGACCCATAAATAAATTATAGCTATGGAACATTTAGAACTGCAGAATTAATTATAGCCTTAATAGAAGGCTGAGAGCGAGAGCCTGCTGTGAAGGCATTACAGGGCTGATTAAGGCCAGTCTTGGAAACAGTACACTTAACAAAAAAATTATTTTTTTAAATCACACATGAGAACGCTGGTGCAGAAACCTAGCGTGGAGTTACGCAACCACATCTACAAAGGAAAGGTGTGTGCCAGAAGCCAGGTAGGTTTCTGACTTGCAACTGATACTTGAATTTTACTTTCTGTGTTAAGATCAGTTAATCGCACCGGTGTTATACACAACTAGCTTAAAAATTAGGCCTATTTCTATGGAAATGGTAAGTTCAGTTTTGTTTTTCTGACATGTTTTCATATTTTTACTGTCTCCTTTAGTCAAAATTGTTCTTCAGGTTGGTCATTATGAAACTAGTGTGGATTTACGGTGTATATGAACAAAATGCACTTGGAATATACCACCAAATAGTTGGGGGATAAATTTAAAAGCTGATCCGTTTCAACCTGTCTGAAGAAAGGAGGCATAATTTTTGGAGTTAATTATTTGCTATGAGCAGGAGAAGAACTATTACAATAGAAATTACACTAGGTTTTATGAACTGGATAACAGGGAGTGTTTTTCCAAAGTGTGAATTCAATTATGGGCTGTAGTAAGAAGCATGATGTTACAAATCTAATTGATAGGCAATTTGTCGAGGATATAGTATTCATAGATTTGCTGAGTGCTTCTTTCATCCTGCAAGTACAGTATGTTCTTGTGTAATTTTACTCAGGTGATCAATTTAAATTATAAGAATAGGGAGAAATAGACATCTGTGGACGGTATTGGTGTGTCATACTCCCAAACCTGACATCAAGGATGGGATGGTGGTAATGATGGTTAGTATAATTATGATTCAGTTCTGCTTGTTTATTTGTGAGGAGGTTAAATGATCACAGGCTGGCTGGAGTCCAGTGAAATGAGTAAAGCAAGGATAGATGTGGGACAGACTCATTAGTAAATTTAAGAATAAATTTAGGATTTAGTTGAGCTTACTGAAGATGGTATTAAGGCTGATGTAATGCAGTTGCCCTCTTCCAATCTTCATAAACATCCTGTGCTCGTCTGAAACCATTGTTGTGGTGCTGTGACAAACTGATGTGCAGAAAATGCTGTAGATTTTGTCTTTGTGGATAATTGGAACTGTGCCATAATGCTTTTTCCTTTCTTTTTGTTAGAGTTTAGAATCTCCATGTCAGGAATATTAGACTATTTGGACAGCAGTTGCTGAGATTAGGTGCTGTTGCTCACAGCAAAAGCTGAAAATTAGTGGAAAACATTTCCGTTTCTAATTCCAGAAGAACACTTACTCTGAGATGCAGAGTTGCGTACGCTACCCTGCTCTGTGGGTTTCCCATTTTCTCAGCTAACATCTGTAAATAACTTTCAGCTTGTCCCTATTGATTCCCCAGCTGCTCTATCTCCCTTGTTGCTAATGTCAGAGACAGATGAGTCTCGAGGGGAATGCGAGAGGGCTGGAACAGAACTCTTCAAACGCCCACAGAGCAGTCGGGATGTTCCAGTTGGTCACCAGCATCCTTCTGGCGCCCAGAGAGTCTGGAAGTTCATTGAGGTCGTACAGCTTTTCTGAATATCCATCCTGAACATTTACACATGAACAGAGGAAAAACTAAGGGTTTACTATTTGTTCAATGGTAAATTGTCTTCCTCTTCCTTCTTTTGTTGTGTTCCATCTCTGGGTTTTATGTTCCACTCATTGCATTCAATAGCAAAACTGGAAAACTAGCTTAAGTGGGACAAGATCAGGTCCCATTCCATGAATTATCATAATAGGGTAATGATAATCAGGCATTTGGTGTTTTATGTAATGATAGCGTGGTATTTTCGGGATTGTATTTACCTCTGAGTTCTGTCTGAGGTTATGAAGCTACTGTCTGATAATATTTTCCCCCGTGGATGTGTCATCATCTGCAGGCTACACATTTTACAGGCTGGTGGTATTGGAGGGTCAGTAAACATTAGAACCTCTTCCAGTCCGAGCAATGGACAGTGCAACAGCTGATTGTTAAATAAACATGACTGTCAGGTTTGTCCTCAGCTATTTAGAAGGTGGTAATTTCCCTGGAAACTGGATTACAAGACTGTGTGTTAAAATTCAGTCTTCAGATGCCTTCTAGGTAGGAATGCAAATAATCTCTGAGAAAGGGAGCAGACGCAGAGGGCTTTACCTTCTTGATAGGAGGGGTATTTTTAGCTGTAGGACCAGCTGAAAAAGAGGGAAAATGCTTGCCTAGAAAGGACAGCAAAAGAAGGGGAGGGTTTGTGAAATCAGAGATGAAAGGTATATGCAGGAGAGGAGAGTCACGTGCTACAGAAAGGCCATGGTAGAAGCAATGCCGGAGCCCCCTTAGGCCAAGCGGAGCGTAGATGTACCCACCAACACGGGCAGGTCCAAAAGCATTAGGTTCGGTGATGGCTGCTGCACAGCTGATGTATCTCCACAGAGCAAATCTGACACATCCCAGCTGGGTCAGACATACTGCACATTTGCACACAGACTCTATAACGTATGGGTAATGAAGTTGGTGCAGCGGTCTCTCTGCATACGTGATTCAGCATTCTTGTGAAACGGCCATTTGTTCAGGGTACCCAGAATTTGGAGAGATCTATTCAGTCACTGCTCAAAGCAGCAGCGAGAGAGATTTCCTGCGGTAAGGAACAGAGTAGTATCCACGCTGGGAGAGCTGGCAGGTCTGCTGGATGTGCCTGAATCCAATGCAGTTGGGACCCAAACACAGCTGTGCGTGAGCTCTACCAGGAAGATACAACAATTGAACTACTCCCAGAGTTTTCAACCTGCAGAGAGAACAAGGTCAGGTTGACAAAGCCGAGCCCTATTAGCGAGGGGGAGGAAGAAAAACACTTTTGGATGAAGGTCAAATTGAGTAATGCTCCATTTATTCTTACAGGTACCGTTTACTCATTCACATTCAGTCCCTACCTTCTCTCTCAAATTTGTCTAGTCATCACTTCCAGCCCGCCTACTCCAGCTTTACTCTTTCTTATTCCTTTCTGCTTTCCTTTTCCTCTGTGTACATGTAGACTTCGGCTTCTCCTTTATACTCCTACCCCGTGAGGCAGTATTTCTGCAAGCTGCATTCCTTACTTAACAGGATTATTATTTTTTTTTTCTTACCACCATACTAGGAAGGTGAGTCCCAGCGCAATTAGGGATACACATGTCAACAGCTGGCTCTCATGAAAACTGCAGAGCCGAAAGTTTGCTGCATCTGTGTTTTATTTTATTTTAAGCAGTTTAGTATCTTGTACAAGTTCCTGTGAAAAGTCATGGTGTCAGTTCTTGTCTTTGAGTTTCATGGACACCTGGAGTTGTTTGTGAGACTGAATTCTGTAGTTAAAGTTCCTGGGTGAATGAATAATATGCAGTTTAATAAAAGGTGAAGCAACATGGATAGTAACCAAAAATAACAGCACAGAGCAGTTTTCCTGGCCTTCATCCAGTATAGAGTCAATGGGAATTTCTTCATTGGCTTCAGTGGGATTTTCATCAAGTCTATCGAGAATACTGTACAAAACCCCTCACCTCAGACAGCAAGCTTTATAATCCGCTGTACGTAACGTGAAGTAATAATCATCAGAAAAAAATACTGGCTGAAGCCAAAGGCCAACGGAAATCAGTCTTCATGGAAGGCTCAAAGGTTTTTCAGGTACTGCGTAACTGATAAAGGTACCTGATGGTACAGTTTCCACAGAAGACACAGCCTGTTTAGCTGGGCTGGGTGCGTTTCACAGCGCACTCGTGGGATTGCAGTGTTTCCTCAAGAATGTCTGGGTGTGATGAGTTCTCCAAATGCGAACTCGCATGGAAGGTGCTTTAGGTGACATAGCGCTGCCAGTGACATTGAAAAGATGCCCTTGTTTTCTAGTTTCAATGTTCATGTTCATTAATGGAGACAAACCAAAAAATCTGAGTCATTAGCAACAAATTATTTTCCAAAGCACTTGCAAGATGCTAAATGTCTTGAGATGTTTGTAGAAGCAGAAGCAAATACTGAAAGCAAAATAATGAAAATTAAACATTTCCATGCTCATTCAAGATTAATGATGTCAGGGTTAATCACTGCCATGTAAATACCCAAATAAATAGAATAGATTAGGCAAGTATTATCTGAGTATTTGCCTGGCTATCTGGCTTTCTCAGGATCATTAATTATTGACTTTTCAAAACTTGTTTCTAATTGACTTTAAATTCACAGTACCATAGAATAATTTAAGTTGCAGGGAATGCCTAGAATTTTTTGAATCACTTATCAAGTTTCTTTCCACCAAATGCATATGTAACACAGAATAATCGCCCTCAGATCTGACATGCAAGAAATATGAAGTAAAAATTGAGAAGTTGTGATTAGATCACTTAGTTTAGAAACACTGTCTCTAAATTATTCCCATATTTTTTCTTGAGAAAAAGTAAGAGTTTAGTGCAGTATCTGTTCTCTAACGTCTTCTACAAGTTGGAAAACAGCATCGCCAATGAATAAAACATTTAGCTTGAAAAAAGGGTTAATTTTTTTTAAAAAAAAAAGAAATAGCCAGTGGTAACCATAATTCTCCTACTGAATATTTTGCATAAAATTTCTATTTCTACGAAGCTGAAAGACTAAATGTGGTACTCTGTCTTCAGAGTGCCTGGAGATGCATACATAACATGATGTTATATTTAACAAAAATGTTACGTGTATGATTATTTAGATCGGAATATACCTCATATCCTAGTCACTTTGGTATTTAAACTAATGTTTAAATAACCTTTCTTTTAGCTTAGAATCTGAGGATGCTTTTGAAAGTCAGACTGCTGCTATAGCAGTATATGGAAACGTGTGCCAAGAAGTTTCAAATATTGCATTCATTATAAAACGCTGACGCTAGGATCTCAACATGCAAGACAGGCTAAAAAACCCTCTTTAAGTGGTAAAAGTGTGTGCATGTGTTTGTGTATACACACGTTTATAAAGGAGTTTATTGCTATTTTGCAATTGAGAAAACTGAAGTACAGACAAAACTAAATTAATTTCCCACAGTCAGACAATGAGTCAGTGACAGAACTGATAAAAGAAACCACCAGTCCCGATGAGATAGACTGAGCAAAAGCTGTGGCTCAGGACTTTTACAGACATAACACCAAACACAGCGCAGATGCAGATTACTTACATGTGCCAATCTGGTCACCCCTTCTCCAGCTCGCTTCAGCTGGGAGTCATTACTGTAGCAGGAGCTCTGGCTAGCCAAATCTGATTGCTGCTTGTAGCCATCAGCCTGTGGGGCCGTTTGGAATTGGTGTCACCGAGTCACTTCTCTGCATATAACCTGTCCTGTGCGTGCAGGACTGGGTGATGGGAGAAGGGAAGAGACGGAGGAGGGAATGAGTGTCAAGGACAAACGTGTTGATGTCTGAAGGAGGTTAGTGCTATGTGCAACATACTTAAAAAATCCTAAACTACTACATAATTTCTGTAGTTCTTTTAATTATACAATCTGCAGTGTTTGCTGATCGTTACTCTTATTTACATTAAAACAGGAAATCTTATTTCAAACTACAGTACGGATTTACTTGGCTTTTAGATGACACACCAAAGCATCAGGTACAATTTTGTAAACAGAGCAATTCAGATTTTTGCACAGCACATCTTTTTGTCCTGCAGAGATTTTGCTGTAATTCATTTCACAAGGTCTGTAAAAAGTCAGTGATAAAGCACTGGGATGGTGAATTAAAATTGGAATTTTGAAGAATGAACTCAGTAACAATTACTACTACTGAATTAATTCATAGTAATATTTTATTAAAAGAAATTCTCTGCCTCTCTTCTAGCTCCAGGTAACTTCTGTCATGAGGTGCTAAGTGGAATTAGCAGATCTTAATCAGCAGATAGTGTTTCTTGTGGCATAAAATTAAACTGTTCAGATAACATGGTTAGTGGTAACTTACTGAATTTTATTGTTCTCACAAGTGGACTGTATTTAATAAGAAGCAAAAAAAAAAAAAAGAACAAGTATCTCTTTTTTTTCATGAAAAAAATAATTTCATTTGCTATGGGGTAGGGTAGGACCAGGCTGTAACTTCACAGTCTGTCCCAGTGTAAGCGCTGCTCCAGGCACAGGATTGAATCCTGATTCCTTCCCTTCTCCCAGGAAGAAGTGGAATACTTCACCTCTTCTTTGTTAAGCAATGCATTTGCTTCTGGGAAGTTAGCTTAGATAATGAGTGGAAATTTTGTTGTTTTAAGTTGCAGCAGGACACTTTCGGGTGCATACCCTGTACTCTCCCTCCACAGCTGTGGTTAGCAGCCGAGTAGAGCTAACCAAACCTGGTGACCAGTTTTGTCCTCCTTCTTGCGTGGCAGCCTTGTGAAAACCACTGTGGATGCTCCTGCAGTGAGATACTGACTCCGGCTGAGTCAGGACAGCTGAGTGTTATTGGAAGGTCTATCCAATTACCCCTCCATGGACTTTGTCGTTTGATTGATATAATGCAAAATTAATTGTTAAAAACCTGTTTTCTTTCTCTCCCAAACCAAACAAACATACTGAAAATGAGTACGTCGTAATATAGTGGTAGGCTTGCTGCCTCCTTTCGTGTGTCACCAAGCCCTGCAGCAAATGATGCTGTCACCCTCTCAGATGTCTTGTCATGCCTTTCACCCATCTCTTTTGCTTTATCTGCTCGATAACATCTCACCTGTCTTAAGCACTTAGGCTGCAGCCTTTCCTGCCAGTTGTGCCTCCTGCTTTTTGTAATTTCCCTCTGCGCATAACTTCAGTCTAAATATCTTCTGTCCTCCAGTAGAGCTGATGTTTTATACATACTATAACTCTTAAAAAAAAAAAAAAAGTCTATCCCTGATTGTCTTTCACACTTCTTCCCCCACTTCCATTGCTCCTTTAATGTTTTATTCCTGCCATATTTATTACAAGATGGCATACAGATGTTCTGGTCTTGCATATATTATTCTGCCCATTCTACTGCTTCTTTATTCTACTGGATTTAATCAAGTATCGCTCCATTATTCATTCATATTTTTCTCTGCTAAAATATAACTTCCTTTGTAAAAGAAATTATCCTTCTTTTTTAAAATGTCTTGTATTATCCTGCTGGAAATTCACGTCTTACTTGATGGAGAATTTGCTTGTTTTGTGAACTTTGTGCCATTTCTTTAAAGTTTTGTGAAAAAAATCCAATACATTTCAGTAAAAAGAAACTTCCTTTATGGCAAACAATGTGCCTACTTCAGTAACATTATTTTATGGCATCTTGTATAGAAAGGTTTCATGTCAATTCAGTAAATAGATGTTGATTAATTGCACATTGTGAAACCATCCCTTTTCCCACAAAGTTTAAATTAAGAATGGCTGCTTGGATCAGCAAGTTTAATCTCCTGCATAACACAGGTCATACAACTCCCTTCTATTTTGCTTCCCATCCACTAACTTTGCTTATTGTTGGAACGAGACCATATGTTTTAGAAAAACAGTGCATGTTGTTTTTTAAATTATCCAATGTTGGGAAATCCACCGCAAGATGGGTATGTTTCTCCCATGATTAATTAACCTCACTGTTAATAACATGTGCCTTATTTCTAATCTGAATTTGTATAGCTTCAGCTTTAACAATTGGTTCTTTCTTTTCCTCCTCTTTTTAACATAAAGCCCTTGACAAAAGTCTTCCTTGGACAGCTGGAAATCTCTTTGTGACTGTGGGGTTTTGCAAGTCCGGCTGAGCAGCCATCCCAAGAACATTTTAGCATTTCCCATTTTGTTACAATAGCTGGATCTTCCGAGCTGTTACCTCTCATTGTGCTGAGAGCCGATGTTTCTGCCAGGATGGAATTGCAGCTCCTCCTTTCTGAGCACTCGAACCTGTGCGCCGTTGGTGCCCACAGCCATCCCAGTGCCACCAGGTCCCTTGGCTTGGGTGCCTGCTGCCCACCCGCCCTGCTCCCCTCCTCCCCTCTCTGCCCTTCTGGGACGGCATGTTTCTTACGGTGTTGAATCTGAACGGGCCAAGCTAAAAGAATTACATTCCCCAAAGGCTTTTCAGTCCTTCAAATACAGGTCAGCTCCGAATGGTAACAGATCGATCAAGCTCTCCTCATTTGGTCTGAGGCCACCCTCACGCCCAAAGCAGTCCTTGTGGAGAGCCAACAATGGACGGGACAGGCACAAGCCTACTTGTAGCTCAGTCTTTGAGCTTCCGTGTAGCTGCTGGAACATGTACTATACGTATGCATGTGAGATATATGGCTCATATGTGTGTTTATATATATGTATGTAGTATATACGCACACAAGTATTACGTATGTTAGAGATGCACACATTTGCATGCATATATATGGTAAAACAGCCATTTATGGTGAAAGCAGATTAAAAACCTGTTTGATTTCTTGGAACAGATCATACCTAAAATCATCATTCAGGGAAAGCAGGTGTGTCGTGTACTATAGGATCATCATGGAGGGAACTATAAAGGCCTCATTCTTGTAAACTCTGAAGAGTGGAGAGGTGCTTGGTTGGGAAAGCTGTGGATCTTTCCTTGACTTGCCTTTGATATCATGAACATGTATTAATCACACTTAAGAAAATGGAGAAACAAACCTACGACAAACCTTGCTAAAAGGAAACATACACAGATGTGCATTCCTTATTACTGAATGTAATTTTTTACATTTACTTTTGTACTTAACTACATGACACAATTGGGAGGGTTTGTGTAAAACAATAGTTTTAGTAGTAGTAATATAGAAACATACTACTACAAATACAGCCTTTCTAAATATAGGACAATAAACTCCTAAAAACCACTTTTCCATTAAAAAATGCCTCTAGAAATAGAGCTCTAAATTAATAAAAACTCTCATGAAAAGTCTCTTAGTTAGGCAAAAAAGGATAAAATAATTTAAAGGCAAGCACAGTGAAAATGGCAGTTTTGAAATGAATACTTGTGTGGAACTGCTGGAGAATTTTAAGCAATGTCTCCTATTGAAAAGGTCTCCGAACTCTCAACTTCATCCCTAAGATAGTTGAAGGAAAATTAAATTTACCCTTAGGAAGTGTTTGTAGGAAACTCTTTTAATAAGGTTTATATTTAGCAGATAATAGTGCTTTTATGATGGTCACAGCCTGCCTAATCCAGCTGTAATAGATACATTTTGTATTTAATCAGTATCAATGAATAATAACTTCTCTTTATTAACTGTAGTGCTACTATGGTTAATTTTAGGTTGTACTATAAGGATATCAGTATCTTGTTTGATGAAGACTGATTTTTTTTAAATAACCTGATTTAACTGTTTTCATCAAGGCTCCTTAAAGGTTTAGTCATGGCCTATTATATACCAAGTGTTTACTCTGATTTTACTGTCAGTATAAAGCATATTTTCACATGTTGTTAGGTATTAAAAGATGCTCAACTAAGTAAAAGCCCACGTGCAGACAAAATTTGGCAAATACCTGTGTTCTATGGACATTATAAATTATAGCTGTTCTTAAATATTTGCTGTCTTTTCTCAGATAGTGCAATTGAGTTTGTTTTCCACTGAAAATTAGGAGAAGCATGGCACTTTATTACTGTGAAATATTTTAGGTAATGAAATTACTGCATACCTTCTTTGGTTCTTTTTGCTGACTTTGGCCACTTCCACTCTCTTGAAGACGAGCTTGAATCATCACCAGATCTCGGTACTTTTTGTATGTTGGATTCTGTCTCTCTGGTTGTGGCTTTTCGGATTCTGGCTGCTGTTGTCAATGAGTGAGAGGCGTTCACTTCCTTTGGAGATGCTGGGGTGGCTCAGGAGGAGTAAGGATCCTGGTAAGCCCAGAAGTCCTCTTGCCATGCTGCTGTGTGGCTGAGCACGTAGACGGGCAGGAGGCTGGACAGGCTTCTGACAGAATTCAAAACCTCCTTGGCTGTCATCAGAGCTGTGCTGAATTTATGGCTGTGAAACATTTCAAGGTGGATGACTCGGCACAGTCCAACCAGACAGTTTTAGAGCAGCTCTGAGCGAACTGCAGAAAAACTCAATAAAGTTTTAAATAGGGAGAGCCTTACTCTAAAAAATCAGAATGAGACTTTGCGCATGCACACAAGCACATTCTAAAATACTAGCATATTTTTAATACTTTTAAAAATAATAATTTATTTTAGCCTGCCAGTGAGATTTTTATCCAAAAGACATTTCACTTCAAAGAGTCCTTATTTACACTGAGAGTACTGTCTCCAAGAAGACATACTTCCTTGCACAAGCACTCGTCTGTGGGCATGAGGCATTCCCGGGCTGGCCAGGAGTAGCTGCCTTAGCCTATTGTTGGTGGTTTTTATTCCCACGATTAAATGGGAGGCAAATGTTTGTATTTGTTGGTTTACCATTCCCTTTTTCTGGAGTAGTGAGATATCCCTGTCCGATCCCTGCCCTGAGAGCGCTCGCGCTGGAGATGGAGTCAGTTGGCAGATCCAGAGAGATTCGAGAATATGAGGCTGCTGGAAATGCGCCAGTGTTAGTGTCAGACCCATCCCTCTGTCTGAGTCTCAGCTGATTCTTCGCTGACGGTACGAGTATCAGGACAGCCAAATTTATATTCACAGTTGTAAATTACTGCAATTCCTATGATCTATCCCTTTGTCTCCAACTTAGCTATAATAATTCATATACATTCTTCTTACAAGAAACGATACTTAATTTAGCGGAGGATAAAAGAGGCCTTTAAAACAAACTGAGAGAGTCTTTGAGATTTTAGTTTCACAATCAATTGAAGCCATGCTGTTGCTGGCCTTCTCGGCTGGCCTCACCCAGCTTATGGAAGTCAAGCCTGTGATGTGCTGCTTTTGTGCTGCTTAGCTTCATGTTCGAGGCAGTCCTTTGTACGACTGAAATGGCAGTTATCTGACTCACCTCTTGAGCTGATATTATGTACCTTTCCTTGCCATCGCTCTTAGAAGCTACCACATCAATGGAAGGAGCAGTATTATCTGGATGAAATGTGAATGTCACAAGAATGGGCTGTATCAGACCATCTTCTAGTTCTGCATTTTTAGTATTCAGACAACATCGTCGGCAACAGAAGGCAGGCATCTTCCAGAACAGAGCTGTTGCAGTTGAAGCAAAATTGCTGACATGTGTTAGTGACGTTCCAAGGATGTTTAAACTCACATCTCCGTTACATTTGAACTTGGTTTTGCTCTTTGGTTCAAAGGCAAATCAAAGTTGAAGTTTTTGGTTACGATATTGCTGAAACTCCACATCATTTTCAGAGCTCAGTTTACTCTGTAAATGACATAAAACTCATGGCATCAGCAACTAATAAGATTCCTCATATTAGATTATTAGAGAACCAGATAAGTCTGGTGTCATTTTATTCAGAACCCGTAGGGAATAACTTTGCTAAACCACTTTTCATTGAAGACCTGAGATAGTGTAAGTCAATGTGCTATTAACCCATTTGTGCTTAGTGCTGCACTGTACAAGAATGCAGTCTGAGATGAAGTAAGATTGAAGAGCTTTGGGTTTAATTCCATGTTTCTTACAGATTTCCCATGTGACTTTGAGCAAATCACTTACTCTTTTTGATCTGAGTGGAGAGAGCAGGGTTTTCCTGCCTCACAGGCATACTGTAAGTGTGTCATATACTCAGATACTGGGGTGGTGGTGGGGATACAGAGGTGTGTAAAGTAGCCAGATGTGTTACTGCTCCTCAGCAGCAGCTTCAGCAGAGAACAGCGTGCTCAGGATTTTCACAGGACTGGGTGAAGTGAATGCATTTTCTGCCTCCCCTTATTTTCATTATTTATTTATTTTTTTAGTCAAACCATAGCTGTACTGAATCGGTGTCTTTATAGGTTGCAGCTTGAAGGATAAAGCTATGTGAGGATGGAAGGGAGCAGGATTTTCTTTAATTTGAATTCTGACAAAAGTGGACGCGCCTTGCGTTCTCCTTCACCTCACTCCCAGATGTCTCCTGTGGCGGCCTCCTAGCATTGAAATCTATTGATGAGAACTGCTGATATAGAGGCATATTAAGAGAGAAATCAGCAGTCACAGGGCATCCAAACTGAGCACAGCAGGGAACATAATAAAGAAAAATTAAGCCTATTGCTAAGGAGAATAATTCAATGATAGCTAACTCTTAACAGTCAATTTTACCAATCAAGAAAGGGGATAATTTTACAAAAAAAATGGGTAGCTTCCCCTTTGTGCTGTAGGATATATAACTAGTTGTTTTACCCAAGCAACTCACATGGCAATTCTGCCTCCCAATCAGGAGACTTCTCACACCATTGCACTCTTAATTTTACAGAGCAGTGGATCCCTGCCCCTGTCTCCTTGGGCCACCTTGCACCACTGCTTTTCTGTGGTGTGCAAAGTGGCATAGTAGAAGTGTTATTTTTGCAGCATACGCCACTTGACAGTAAGACCATTCTTGGTGAGAGTGAAGCCCTAATAAAGAAGTTGAAATGTGCATTTACTTGGGATTTAGATGGACATTGTCACACCAAGGAATTTATGGGGAAGAAAAAAATAGGAAAGCTTTCTAAGTCTTGCTAATACCAGCTTAAACTGTTGTTAATACAAATGACCTAAAAAACACGTGTAGTTTTCCACTTTTTATTCAGTGGCTTGTGAAAAGCACGGCCTTATGTTCAGCCAAGGTTGTCCTAGAAGGTGTCCTTCTACAGGTCTGATTCCTACACAGTCTTAACATGTATGGTGGGAATTTCTTGTATGTGCATTTCATGGAGGGCAAGCTGAAACTTGGACAGATTTAGTGACTGGTTCAAAATGTGCTTGAAGTCCATGGAAGGATGGCTTTCGATTTGGATCATGCCCCTAGTGACTTGTCTGCTGCTGTACAGGAAGTTTGAACTCAGAATTGACCTTATCTCACCCAGCAGCCCACTCTTTGAACAAGAACGTCCATCCCCTCTCTTCGAAGCCACTCTTTGAATGCAAATTTGGCTATCACATTAATTAGGGGGGGTATTTCAGGTTCTTGAAAGGAGTTTTTTGAGCATCTGAAAAAGGTAGTATGGTTTAAATAAAATGAAATGGTGCTTGACATAACTTTTGATAGCCTGCTTGTATGTGTTGCATCAGTATATATAGCTGACCTTAGTTTTGCTATCTATAGTATTAGTAGAAAATAATATCTATTTTCCGTGGTTTGGATCATATTTTATATAGAAGTCAGTCTTATTGGGAGAGTTATGATTATCTGTTAAACCAACTGATAGATATCTGTAAAAGTGGGCAAGCTCTCAAAATGAGTCCTAGCAATTAGAAAATAAAAAGTACCATGAAAATCTTAGCTACTTTTTCCTTCTGAAAATTTCTGAGGCCAAGAAAATGTCTCTTATGTTACATAAATCATACTTTTCTCACACAGCCATAGATCATTCCATCTACTCTGTTAACATGTTCATACTTGTTCCATCTCAAGGCTCTTTTTATTAATCACTATACACATGTGGGATCGCATGGGTTGAGATATGATCAAAATGATATGTTAAACTGTGGCATCAAAACAAACGTGAGTCATGGAAACAAACCTATACAGCAGGTAACAAATGTATATAACAGCAATTTTACTTAAAATCTTTTAACTATGGAATTAATTTTAAATTTTTGTTGCTTGCTTTAACATAAATGAGCATATTATCCATGTATCTTCTACTCAGTTACCTGTAGATAGCTGAGAAAGTCTTCTTGAGGATGTAATAGCTTCTTGAAGTGCGTGTGTGCAATACTGGTATTTGCAATGATGTTGCCAGTGCTTTAGTAGCATGTGTAGGACTCCCATCATTGATACATGCCAGTTGCATGTGTAGGACTCCCATCATTGATACATGCCAGTTGCATGTGTAGGACTCCCATCAATGATACATGCCAGTTGCACGTGTACGACTCCCATCATTGATACAGAAAAAGGGAAGTGGGAAAAACTTATTCTTTCCTTGTTACCAAGTTTGAGGGACCTTAATATCTGTATGACTTTATCAAGGAAATTGGATTCTATATCATCCAGCCCATGGCTTTTCGGGTGTTTTTTACATTACATCTCTTAACAAAAAGCCCTGTGAGCTAACTCCCTTTTGTGCTTGCTGTTTTGACCCCCGCCTCTGACATTCCCAGATGCAGAGATCCCATTTGCTCTCTGACTGCAGGGGAAAATTCTGGTGCCTTCATCCACCGAGCATCTTTACTTGGCCTTGCTGATGCGGAGAAGATACAGCTGCGTGCAACAGTAAGCTGCTGCAATGGCAGCTGGTTTGAGTCGGATGGTGGTTAAGGGTATCTAGAAGTTGAACAAAAGGAGCTGAAGAATATGGAGACAATCACTCAGAAGAACAATCTGAGCACCTGCTGAAAAGCTTGCTGCCATCTCGTTAAACTTGATCTTATTGCTGCTAAAACCCAATGCTCGCCTTCCGTACTCCCTGTGATACTCCCATGCGTGTTGCACTCTGTGTCTCAATGAATGATGAATATCCCACCAATGCTTTCTCACAGGTACTGGAGCTTTCTTGTAGACGGCTGCCTCGTCTTTTCATACTTACTGTGGGCGTTAAGTTTAGCAATCAGGCTGTAGCCTAATGACTAAGCATTCTCTTTCTGGTGTTCTTTTCTCCTCTGATGTTATTAGTAAGTATTTGTAATCATATTAATATTTGTACCTACATAAATCCTATTTTGGCAAACCAGAAGCGTGCTGGTGAGCGCCAGACCTCACAGACCCAAAGCATGCTGTCTGCCTGCGACAGCGGTGACTCAGTGTCAAGAGTCGCAGATCTCATTTGGCTGAAGTAATGCTAACTTACATTATTTTGTGTGAGATTACAAAGAAAGATTGGGATATTTTATTACCCTGTCAGTCAGCCGGTAGCCTAGCTCTGGCTGAGTGCTGAGCCCTCTCCCCCCTTCCTCCTCAAACAAAGCAAACAGAAAGCCACACAGTTTTTGAGGGTGTTTATCATGAACTGTATGGAGCACAGTGACACCGTCAAATAGAACAGAAAACACATGCCAAATCAGTTCTATTGTGAAGTAAAGAGAGCAGGTGACTTTCATGAATATATATATATATATACACACATGTATTTACTGGGTATGGCAGATTTTTCTAAAAATGAAGATGAGAGTAAATCAGTACAGAATAGGTGGCAATTGAATAAATTTCTTTAGAACAGAAGTTTTTATTGGAGAAACAGAGTAATTATTTTCCGCAACCCATAGCTGCAGACACTGACTCTTCTCCTAATGAAAGATACTGCAGATATTGGCTGCAGAAGAATACAGAAAAATTACAGACACTGACAAAAGGGTGTATTTTTCATTTACTAACTTTTCTTCCCTGACTATTCCCTTGAGTTACCTTGTTTTGTTTACAAGAGATTCCGGGGGCGGGGGAGGGTGGCGCATGGCATGCATGGGCAATTACTTTACATACTCATTTCAATCATAATCCATTCAGAATGATAAAAATGAAATCAAATGTAATTTATAATCTAGAACATTGCAGCTAGAGCTTTTTAAATATTACAGCTGCAATGTGATTTGACATAATCCCTTACAATCATTCGGGCTCTTTTAAAACCAAAACACATTTATCCATAAGTGACAATTACATCTCCATTTTTTCTTCTGAAAATTTGGTATGTTATTATGGTTTGGGGGGGCGATCTTATGTAAGTAATGATTGCTGGTTCCATATGAAGCTGTTTATTTTCAGACCCACACCTATCCTGAACCTGGTCCGTGGACTGTCATTTGCTTAATGCTGCTAATCAATATGAAATAATGTGCCACTGTTAGACAGCTAAAAAGAAAAACTTCAAATGGAGCTTAGCTAGTTGTAATGGCTGTCTTGTTAATACTATCGTCATGTGCTCTAAAATGACACTAAACAGTAATTCCAGTATGTGAGTATTACAATATGAGTGGCATTTCATTCCATGTTTAGAAATCCCAAACCAGCGTGAGATGATTGTATATCCTTCCTCCACACAGGGAGAGGAATTCCCCTAAACCTGATGTGGAGTGTAATTTCTTAGTTATTGATTTGTTTTATTTCCAAAAACCCAATTGTGACAGAATCCCAGCAGCCCGATGCTGCAGTACATCTGTAGCACATTTCTGAGCAAGCTGCTGCCAATACGCTTTCTGTTTTGTCCACAGAAGCTGATCTCGTCTGTGTGGTTAATTGCCGTTATCTTTTCTTTATCTCTTACAATCAGCAATGTCTAGTTGTTTTTTCATGATTTTCTAAAACATTGCAGCATTTTTCACTTTGGCAAAGAACGCCTGCGTGTGCTGAGTCCAAAGTTGACAGTCGTTGGAAAGACTCTGATTTCAGCAGGCTCTGGATCGTGCGTGAGTGTCCGTCTTCTCGTGCTTTGCATCACCAGCTGAAAGGCCCGTTTGCTTCTGGTTGCAGCTTCTTGTCTCCTTCTTACAGCAAACTCATTCCAGGTCTGGTGTGCTCCTTAGAGTGGTGTGACAATGGGAAATTCCCTCTTTGAGGTTTTAAATGTGACTTAGTTGCACGTTGAGGCAAATTCCCTCCTCCCCCTTTGACTGTGACTTCTTCAGGAAGAAAAATGTTTTGCATTTTCTTTAGGGGGAAAAAAAAGGCTTGACCTTCTTCATGGAGTGAGTGATCGCTTTCAGGGGTGTAGCAGAGGATCAGAGCTCCCCAGCTGGGCTTAAAAATGCCAGTATCGATGCAATGAGGAAAGTCCAGTAGAGAAGTAGTAAAGCAGAAACTACAAAGCTGGGAAAATACCAGGCAGTAGGTGCCTGATGTGAGGTAAAAAGGGTATGTTCTTGGTATTGCCAGCTTCAAGAGATTAAAAGTCTCGAGTCAGATGTTCCAAAACAATCATCTGTTTTTCTGAAACAACACCGAGTTCTTGTTGTTTTCTTTGAAGTTTCAGATGTCTGCTGCTCCTTCTAGTGTGTCAGAGACATACCGTTAATATTTTCAGATCTTTTGAGAGGTGGTCCTGGGGTGCTGCAGCTGGTCTCATCTCTTACATCTGCTGATCTGAATGATGCTGCTTTCCAGAGTCCAAATCAGACCTGTTCCCGTTATATTCCACGTGTGTTATATGACATGTGCGCAGCCCCACGACTCTGGGACAGTTTTGCCCTGTTAAGTCTGATCCAGCCCCTTCCACAGCTCTGCCCTTCAGCCTGTTCTAGCGTCACGTTTCTAACCCCCACCTCCTCAAACCACACTCCACTTTCTGTTCGCAGGTCAGGAAGGCTTTTCCCGTAAACCGTTCCTCCCCAAAGCCTACAACCATCCGCCAGTTCTCCTCTCCCAGCACCTCTCCTGGGCTGGAGCACCTCTCCTATGAGGAGAGGCTGAAGGAGTTGGGGCTGTTCAGCCTGGAGAAGAGAAGGCTCCGGGGAGATCTTATTGCGGCCTTCCAGTACCTAAAGGGGGCCTACAGGAGAGCTGGGGAAGGACTTTTTACTAGGGCATGTAGTGACAGGACAAGGGGGAATGGCTTCAAACTGGAAGAGGGCAGGTTTAGATTGAACATTAGGAAGAAGTTTTTCACTTTGAGGGTGGTGAGGCACTGGAACAGGTTGCCCAGAGAGGTTGTTGAGGCCCCATCCCTGGAGGTGTTCAAGGCCAGGCTGGACGTGGCCTTGGGCAACCTGGTCTAGTGGGAGGTGTCCCTGCCTATGGCAGGGGGGTTGGAACTCGATGATCTTCAAGGTCCTTTCCAACCTAAACCATTCTATGATTCTATGATTCTATGATTCTGTCCTTCATACTCCTCTTTGACTCTCTTTGGGTTTTGTCTCCAGACTTAGCAAGGTCAGCTACAGGAGGAGTCCTTTTTTTTCCCTGCCTTTTCTGGCCTGTTCTTAAAAGAGAGCTTAGGAATAAAGAGCTTTACCTACTGCTTTTGGTTGTTGACAAAGAGTGGAGGAGAGCTGATGCGCTGCTTGTCCCAGAGGTATGGAGAAGCGCGGCAGGCAGACAAAAGGAAGGCTTAAGAAAACATGAATAGAGCTGCAGAGTAGCTAACCATACAAAGGAGGAGTGGGAAAAAAATCTGATCTGTCTTTTGGATTCAGGTTCACACTGGTCAGCAGAACTCTGTTTACAGGGGTGAAAAATAAGAGAACCTGACGGGAGATAGTCAAGACAAGAGCCAGGCTTTCTATACTTACAAGCCTAAGATGGGCCCTCAGTATTGCCGTGTTGATCAAGGAAGCAGTAAAAAGGGGAAAAGATCCTGAAAAGTGTACAGAATTGTGTTAACATTTCTATAACACAAGACCAGTCAAAATGTATGTGTTTCAAAACAAAGCCTTCAGATAAAATCATAATAAATTGGGTCTAACTTTGCAAGCTGCTTAAATTTGATGGAACTGTATGTTCTGATTAGATCCCTCTGTCCAACTCTAGACTTAATTAATTTGATAGTATTGACACTAATTTTCTTTCTTGTATTTGGTTGGCTACTTCCTGCTTGGGGTTCGTTGGTTAGAAAGTGTGCCTTTTGCAGAACGGAGCACAGCAGAAGACAGTGAGAATGACTGAGTAGGAAAGGGGACAGAAATAAACCTCACCTGGTAATGTAACCCATGTTCCCTGGCTTCCCACATGGTGTGCTTATCTTTCCAATTTGATCATGTTTTTATGTTTTGAATATTGTATGAAGTGGTTTACCTAAGAATAGAATGAGAGCTAAATTAAGTGGAGGTATCATATCATTTGAACTAGTTTGGTCTGAAGACTTTGTTCTGGCTGATGGCATAGCTGGGTTTTGTTCTTTTTAAATTCTTTCTGTATGAGAGAAAGGCAGAAGAGTTGGGCTTAAACAATTTGGTAAAAATCCTAAGCAAGTTGAAGGTGCTTGTTCAAATGACCTAGATATTTTGTGCGAACTATCTGTAGAACTGTAATTGTTTGTACAAGTGTGTAATTTGACTGTTTGTGTCCAGAAAACATTGAAAAGGGACTATTATAAGTGCAAATGTAATAATTTAATGCATTTCTTTATGTGTCTACAAATGGTTGTCACCTTGGGGATTATATGCTATATGTGAAGCCTAAGAGGTTCAGTGCTGAAACACGTAGCCATTGTGAAACACTTCTGAACGGGGTACTGAGAAGACTAAATTAATCTATACAAACCAACTTTTGCTCTCTTCTGTTGGAAGGTGTAGAGACGCCTGTGTCTTTGCTTTCTTACTAGGGTAGTATATCACACTTTCTCTTGTTTCTTCCTATGTTTCAAAATCAATATTCTCTCCACAGTTTCAGTTTTCTTATCTGCTGTATCTTATCTGCTGTCTTTGTGGAGCTGGACAACAAATTCAGTCCTGACCAGTATTTACAACGCAGAGTTTTTTTAACAATATAGTCTTGGATGAGTATTCAAAAATAACTGCATGACATTTTAATGAGTGAGTTTCAGGGTTGTCAATTTAGTTTAAGAAAACCTAAAGCATTGACTTACTCTACATTTTTTTACAATACCATAGTGACAAATACCTACAAAAAGCCATTTGGAAGGATTTTATTTGTGTTTTGTGTTGGTGTTATCCAGCAGAGAAGCCCTAACTACCACACCTGAGACCTGTTACAACAGGTGCTGTATAATCACTGAAAAAAAGGCAACACACAGAAGACAAAGGAATGTTATTTTCATGATTTTATGGATGGAAAGACAGGCAATAAGAAATTGTGGATTCTTCTGGGTCATGCAAGAAATACGTTGCAGAGTTTGGAAATACTCTGAGATGTCCTGAATTACAGTGCAGTGGCTCAAACCAACAGTCTTTGGTTATTTGTAACATGAATGGCAATGTTAATATCAAGCTGAATTCATGTCATCGTTTTCCCAAAAATATTTAAGAGAAAACTCAGACAGAGAACACATATTAAAGCAAGGACAGAAGCAAGCAAGGAAGCAGCAAGGAATTATGGTCCTCTGTCTTAAAATATGGAGGCCTAGTTTTTAGAAAATACTCCTCATTCATCACAGGTACAGAATTATGCTCTTTATATATGCAGCATTTGTTTAGTAAACAGTGACCGGAAAGGCCTTTTTTATATGTCTTCAAAACCAGTGTTCCATTGCTTTTCCACCAGTTCCTGCATTGTATCACCTGGGAGACGAGACTCGTGGGGGAAGCAGGGTGCATTGGAAGAGGTGCCCACAACTGGGAGTTCATGCAGATGCCACCTATGGAAGTATTTTAGTTGAGTCAGCACAGGACTGAAACTGGGCTAATAAGCTCTGCTCGCAGGCTTATTTGTCACCTTGGGCACAGCATCAAACCAATACAGCTTTTGGGCTTCAGTCTTCACAAGTGTTCAGCAGGGGCTGCTGCCGGTGAGGACATCTCTGTGCTTCATTGCACAGAGCAGACACAGTTATGATTTCTTCTCAGCTCACACCTCAGGTGGGTGACAGAGAGACCAGTGTCTTCTGAGAGGCGAGGTCTAGTTTGGTAGTAAGCTTCTCAGTCTCAAATTACTGTATGTCTCCTAGTTTTGAAGAGGCGCTCAGTACTTATATCTTCAACTGAAGACAATAACGATGCAGGTGCTCAGTGCACCTCAAAACAGTTTATTCATTTACTCGGTTCTTGCCAATTTTTAGCACTCAGCTTCCCAGGACTGCCTTCCCGGCATGTCTAGACGTATGCACAATCCGCGCCTTTGAAGATCATTAACACTACTGACTAGACGTGTGGGATTAGAGGTGGGTATTTAATGAGAGTGCTGTTGTTTCTCCATGCCTTTTGGGGGCTGGGATGAAACATGATTTAGAAAGCTGTATTTTGGAAGACGATATATGTAAAACCGGTCTCTCTGCATACATCGGGGGGTTGTTTGAAGAACAAATGACTTCCATCTCTCTGCCCAAGGATACGACAAACTAACCAGAAAGTGCCACCTTGGCTTTAATGTGTTTTGGCTGACTGACAGCTGACTAAATGTATATGAGCATTACCTTGGGACCTCACTGTTTGTTTTTTCAGAACCAGATTAAGTAAATATGCATTTAAACTGTTTCTATCTAACTGTTTTCTCTCTGGTTTTGGGATTAAGCCAGCTAAATCTGCCTTAAGATTTATTGAAATTGGGTGGACTAACTCAAGAATGCTAATTTTGAAATGATCTGGAGTTGATACTTCAGATGTGGCTGAATCATGATTAGGGTAATTTCTTTTAGGACAATGGGGTCTCGTGTACGTTATGCTTATGGAAAAGCACAAGGAGCAAGAACCAAGCAGTAGGGCGTAGAGCTGCTGAAAGATGGATCTATCGGAAGACTCCATTTAACCTGTGCCATTCAGGAGAGAAGGCTGAAAACTTTCAGTCCTTCCAGACTGATTCTGTTGTACTTTGCTTTTCAAAAATAGAGATGTTTTTTGAAAAGAGAGTTGTTAGTGAAGAATTCCCTTGAACATTTTCTAGATCGATTTCTTTGAAACTTATTTTCAGAATGTATCTCCTGTCTTACTTGTCATTGGGAGAGTCCATATCGGTGAAATACTACCTGTGCTCCTTCAGTACAGGAAGACATAGCTGGCGGCAGTCAGATAAATTTAAAGACTTTATCCTTTTTTCATAAATGGGACAAATTTTATGGCCTGTCCCTCCACTGTTTTCAAACACCTATTCTGGAGGTTCCAGACTGACTGTGTTTGGGTCTCATTTGAGCTTCTACACAGTGAATAAGATATGGAGCAACCTGTGATAAAATTTTAATGAGCAGTAGTCATGCTATCCACAGGCATAGATCACACGGCCCACGTTAGTGGTTAGAACTACACACATCTAAAACAGATGCCTTTTTCATCATTGTCTCTGCGTTACTCTTCTCAGGGGATATAAAATACCATTTAAGAATCCTCCCAAGGGTGCATTCGTGGAGCAGATAAGACAATTTCTTCAGCTAGATTGCAGCTGTAATTCTTTTCAATTGTAATTGCTGGCTGGAGAGGTGCCTGCAGGCCAGAGGGATGCTGTTCTTTACATTAGTTTCTTTGAAAAGAAAAGGAAATATAAACCTGGCGATTGTTTCTCAGATTATTTTTTTTTTCCAAGTGTTGCCATGTGAACTCGAAAAGACCAAAGCATCTTAGTAAAATAGAAAATAAATAATAATAAAATTGCCCTGGCTTACTCCTCTGACAGTCTCTTTAGGATCACGTATTTGTGGGGGGAAAGCTGTCCCGCGTTTGGAAGCCTGTGTTGCAGTCAACTGCTGCTCATCACGGTGTGCTCTAGGTGAGAAGACAGCAGCCTTTCTCCCTTAACTGCTCCTTTATTTCTGCGTTGCTTTGTTTTTATGGCGAAGAATGAAATGTTCTCTCTCCAAACGTTCTGACATTTGGCAGGGACTGGGGAAGGAAGTGCCGTGCCAAAGCAAATCCCTGTGCAAAAGCTGCAGAGGACATATTATTTTTACTTTTTTGTCCTGAGAAAATCTATGAGATGATGGAGTCATGCTGCAAGTGCTGTTCCAGAAGGTGGTCATTTGCGTAATGACAAATGGAATCAAATAAATTAATGCTGTGTAATTTAACAATACTTGACTTAGCAAAACTGTGTTGTGCCAGATCTGCGCTGCTGTAAGTTGACTTGATGCAGGTGCAAAGATCTGTGCCAGTCCTAGGGCAGAACTGAGACCAGCGAGAATTTAGTACAAATCTTGCCAAGTATAATATTTATTAATTTTGCACTTGCTGAGGGATAGCTCTGTAGCTTGCTGCCGTGTCCCACTGTTTTCAGGCAATGTATACTGGAAGATAATCAGTTGCAAGCTGTAGGACTTGAATCGAAGAGCGCTTTGTGATGTTGAATATTGAAAGGGGAAGGGCAGGACTGTAGCCACACAATAGCTTGTGAGGACCATGCCCTGAAGCAAGGGATTGAAAATCCCTGTAGCTTTTCATGTTGTAAATCAGTGTCTGGTTTCTGGGCTGTACTTGAGCGGTTCCCTACATCACTGATGTGTTTTTAGGTTAGATGTAGGACTCTCTGGGTGAATTTATGTTGACTGTTAGGAGCTGATCAAAAGTTTCCCCTCTGGTCTTGGAGTGTGAAAGGATGTAAGACACTTTCAGAAGTCCAAAGAGAAACCCAGAATTAAGCTACTCAATAAATGGCACGTTTTAAAGAAACCCAAGCATTTGTCTTTCCCATTGCAGTCAGTGAGCAGTTTTGGCAGTCTGCCCAATTTAAATTTGGGTTTAGAAATATTTACACAGGTTTCTATTTTTAATAATCTTCACCTTTGTTCTTGTGACAACTTTTATATTAACTGCAAAAACCCCAAAGCTTTGGAGATCAGTTAAAAACTGCTGATTTGACAAAAGCTGTTTTCCCCATAAAGCTGCATGATGTGAGTGTGGTTAAATCCAGTGGCCTCGTCCCGGAATGCGAAACAGTAGATTGCACATGGCGTATCCATTTCACTCAGCCTGATGCAGCCAGCCTTGGGCTCATTAATCCACAAATACGTTTTCCCTGAAAAATGAGTCTATGTAAATTTTAGAACTCAAAAGTACAGTTCAGCTCTGAAAACAGCCTGAGCACTTGGAGAAATTCACAAGTAGTTTGAGGAATGAGGTGAGTCGTCATTCCTCAGAGAAGAGGGGTTTTCTATACTAATAAATTGCAGTGGTGTTTTGATTTTTCATGAAAATTAGCAGTCACGTTGTTTCATATACAAGAAACTTTATCAGCAAAGTTGGTGCTGTGAAATGAGTGTGAATTTAGCTTGCATAATGGTTCTTGATATTCCAGAATGAGGATTTTTTACACCTGACAATATGGAATTGGTTTGGTTGCCTGTTGACTGTAAGAGATGTTTATTTGCAAGACCCAAAAGCAGTGGGCTGGTTTGTTGAGTTTAGTCTGGATTCTGAAAGGCTTGTGGGTTAAAAAGACTGATTAGAGGAAGGCTTAGAGAATTAAGAAACGTACAATGACCATGAAACACACTGCTTTTTCCTTGACTTTTCTTTTATGTAGTTTTACATAATTCAGAATTGGATTGCCTTTAGCTGTCAACATCTTTAGCCAACCCCCCCTGAGAAATGATGCTGCTATACACTGTTAACTAGTGTTCAGTTGGCTCAACAGTTGTATGGGTGATATTTTAAAAGGTGCAGAAAATGTTGGTGATGCACTGAGAGGAGTAGATCCAATCTTACAATGTAGTGGGTGGGACATGGGTTTCTAGAACCATCTTTAAATATCACATGAAATTGCGATCCTGGTCTCAATTATATCAATCTGCTATTGTAAGAAAAGTCAAAGTTCGAGATGAGGTAGTTGCTTTCCTTAGTTTACTCTCCGCGTGTATTGCAAAACTGATGAGGAGAGAAGGAAATAAAAAAGGATAAAGAATAAAAATATGAAACCACATAAAAACAACATGAAATTTGTACACTCTAAATTTTCAAGAAAAAGCGTAGCTATAGTCACCAATCCCTATTGCTTTCATTGTGGGCTAAAGCAAATGGAACGGATAAATTCCATAGTGCTCTTTGGAGAATGTTAAGATTTTTATGTCAGTTGGATGTGAGGGGAAAGCAAAAAAGTCTCTACCCGTTTATACCAGCAGACAATGAAAAATGATTCTCCTTCAAATAGATAACAACCTTACCTCATCCCAGCAATACCTAAAATGGTCTGGAATGGCTTTTCATTATCTAGCTTACACATCTGAAAAATGAAAGGCAAGAAGAATAGAAACAGGAAACCAGTTTCTTTTGATGGATGCAGTTTCACTTCTAACGGCACTCTTGAAATTCACATTCTCAGACACATTTGCCCAATAATTTTCAGAGCAAAGTCCTTGGGGGGATTTCCCAAATGACTACTACATGCATTAAGAGGAACTAGAGCTTTTCTCACTCTTTCTTGAGGTATATATTTGTGTGCAGAATGCTTTGCCCAGATCTTTAGATGCTAGATAGGCAAATACATACCATAGCTGAAATTTGCCCTGCAGTGATGCTCATCTCTGTGTAAACTGCCAGCGCAGCACCTTATGTTGTGTAAGGCCAATTTTAGGTCCTTAATGTGGTTTTTCTGTTGTACAGAAGAATTTATGTAGATCGTTCCACTGGGGTAAATTTTCTTTATTTGCAAACAGAAAAGATTCTAATTCCATTCCCAACGCAATTGCAAGCCGTGCCTAAGAAATGCTACATCACATCTTCCTTTTATAGTTCATAAAATACTTATGTCATCTTATCTTCACTTTCATTATTTCTGCCTTGAATTGAACGTACGGCTGTGGCTTGGCACTGCCAGTCTCCCAGGTTTTGATGACAGGCAGGCTGATGGAATGGAGATATGAGGTTCTTGGGTGAGGCTTCTTCCTACGATACAGACTCCAAAGTAATGGTTTGTTACTCAGAAAATGTCTAAACAGCCCTGTGGCTTCTCTGACACTGGGCAAAGTCCAGTGGAAGTGTGTGTCCGCTCTGTGGGGATAAAAGGGGCAGTCAGGGGTATTCTTCAGCTCTCGGTACCTCCCAGCAATCTGCTCTCCCTGTTGCATCAAAGAGGAGGATGTGAAAGTAATAAAAGAAAAACTTGCTAATAAATTATATACATCTTTTGGTCTACAAGAACAGCAAATGTGTAAGATTTTAGTTTGTTTTCCCCCATCCTTCTCTTCTGCCTGTTGCAGAACTGGAAAGTGTACAGGGCGGAGACCCTGCTGGACTGTGCCGGCAGATCATTTAGCATCGGTGGACCTTGATCTTGGTGAGGAGCTGGGAGTTCCTTTGAGCACTAAAGCTTAGAATTATTGTTAGTTTTATTGACTTAAGACACAAGCCTTTAACATATTCTCTGTTCCTCCATTCAAACTTAATTATTTAAATGCCTAACTTGTTTATAGCTTACAAAACCATTGTTTTGGGAACATTTTATTGAATAATACGGCAAAACAGAGAAGAAGTTTATTTAAAACTGGAAAGATTTGGACTGCATCCAACTTCTGAGCTTAGCTTGCTTGCTAAGAGAGGATCAGCAATAATATGCTTCGGGGTAAAATACTGTGACTTAACTGCATCTGTTGTGTGACTGATGATGCTCTAAGGTTTGACAAACATTGGCTCATTGTCCTTTGTTTCTTTTAATGCCTCATGTATCCTTTAAATAATATTAAAAAATGATAATAACTGGAAGTTCATGGACCACTTTTGTGAAGGCTGTAAGATACCAGTGACATGTGCATATATTTAAGAAATGGTGTGGAAATCTTGCAGTGATCTGAAATGGTGAGGAAAATGTTCTTATCAGGAGTTTGGATTTGATCTGTGGAAGATACAAATACTGACTCAGTGTCCCCATTGTAACTGCAATAATGGAGCGTGCTAGGTGGTGTTAAATACTTACAAATGATGCACACATAAAAACAAAACCCAAAGCAGAGCATATTTGCACTAACCATTCATGCCCAAATTATTGTTCAAACACAGAAAACTGTTGGAATTAATAGCACCTTTAGTAGTTTTATTTAATCTTAATGTTGTATATGTGGATCTGAGGCAACTTTTAGCTTTTGAATCAGCAGCGCCATTAGGCATTTTATAGGTTTCTGAGGTCTACATTCCTTTACCAAGCTGTTTTGTGTGCCTGTGCCTCCTGCTTTGCTGTCTGTGTTTGATGTGAATGATACTATGAGAGAAAAGCATGAACTGCATATGCTGAATACTGGGCTTAATGTTATAATGTGTGTTTATATAATAGAGAGCAGGCTATTAAGAGAGTCTGGACCAGGTATGCTGAAAAAGCAGAACAATGAGAAAATGCACAAGACACAAATGGTGATGTTTCCATGGAATCGCCTAGACTGAAAATTACAGATTTGGTGCACAGAGGGAAAAGGTTTCAAATACTTACAAATGTTAAATGTCTCCGATCCTGCAGATCCATACGCTGCCCAAGCCTTCCAGATCATGAGAAACTCAGACTTTCAATGACGGCTGGAACCTGCGAACACCTGGAGCAGTTCTGTTGTATTATGTGGATGTTGTTGAGGATGGCAAGAAAATGTCTTCCCTTCTACCGGTATGTTGCAAAGTGCTTTATTTTGCTGTCTTTCTGTGCTGGCAGGGAGAGATCATTAGGGACAAATGGCATGTTTCATTTATGTCAGACAAGCTATTTACAAGCTTGTCCAGGGTTTCCTATGAATCTTACCCTTCCCCACAAATAAATAATGCTGGAGTTCTGCCACTGTTTTCAATTTGAGGAGAATTGGGATCCAACAGAGGGTGCAATCCGTGGGACAGTAGTTAATATAGCAATTTCTGTAACAACATTCAGCTTCTATTAGTCTCCATGGGTGCACAAAGTCTCTAATGGTAGAAACCTAGGGAGACCTGGCTTTGAAGTGTATCTGGAAAGTGACTGTAAAAAAAGATATATTCCTCAATTTCACCACTTGCAAAACTTCCATTCTTAGGCTCCAAAAGCATAGTTATTGCCAACACGACAGACATTAGGAGGCAAAACCACCGGCATACTGATCTATAGCAGAGTAATGTAAAAGGCCCACAAAGAATGCTGACCTTGTTTGCAAGTAATGGAAAAGGTCAGTGCCAAAAGCAGCTCGAGTTAGAGTTCCAGCTGGAAAAAACTGGCAGAGAATATGCTGAATGTTGTTTTACTCTGCTTAGCTAAGAAGCGGGGAATGATTGAGGATCACTTCCCAACACAATCGCAAGAATAAATGCTGTGGCCACAGGTGATAATATAAATTCCACATCAGTGCCAGTAAATTAAGTCTTCTGCCCTGACTGTATACCTGAAAATCATGAGGATCAAGGAGTCAAGGCTCTACAATTCAAAAATAAATAAGCACTACCATGTTTCTACCTAACGCAGGTTGAAAACCCATCCATTACTGAAAGTCACTGTCAGAAGATTGTTCTGGGTTTGCTGCAACAACAGACCTTTCTTTCAGATGGTTGTCCAGCAGTCAACTGAATTAAATGTGGTCACAGTGTTTTTACATCACCTTATTAAATACAGGTGTGATGTGAACGTTCAGTGTTTTCTAAATCTGTAAAAAGCTACGGACCATCACTCCACTACAGAAGTGTCTTCTAATAGCAGTGACAGAATGTCACATCTCCCATACCGTGTCATCTTCATTGCCAGCCTAGAGTGAGTAGAAAAGCGTCACAACTGAGTTTCCTCTTGGCAGGATTTATGTCACCTAATTTTAAATATCTACAGCATAGATGTCAATGTAAGAGCTCATTATCCAAACTCCCTCTGCAATCAGTGGAGAGAAATGGGCACTTTTAAGGCTGAGCTAATCAATAATTCACCAAAGAAGGTGAGGGAAGGTACCTTTTTTCATTTGCAGAGTCTCAGGGAATCAATATGCTGCATGTGAGAGAGTTTCCATTCTTTGTAATATATGCCTCAGGTCTCTGGTTCTCTTGTTAGGTAGTTGCAAGTGTCTCAATGTCAACATTAAAACCCCTCCCCAAAATTAATAACTCTGGTATTTTTCTAGTATGAGCAACAGAATGCCTTGTTTATACTTTCATTGCATTTAAAAACAGTGTTTCGAAGTAATGTATATATAACTGTATTATAGAATGAGTTGGTAGTACTGCTTGTAAATATTTCTTAGGACTGTTATGCTATTTTAGAGGCTTTGAGTAAATATATACCACTATCAAAAAGGAGCAGCATGGTTAAACAGTAGAGCAAAAAGGAGGCTTTTATAAATAAAAAAGCATCTGGCTCAAAATGGGACGTGGAAAAAGAGCATAACCTTGACTGGTTAAATATAAAACCAGACCATATATAAATGTAAAACCATGAGGCAGACCTAAGAAGATTTTGAGGAACAGCTTGCTGAAGGCATAAAACCGTTAAAGAAAAAAACCCTTTTTCTCCAGAGAAGAGATTCTGCCAGAGAAGCTGCAGAGCCAATAGATGTGTAAAATGCACATGCAAGAAGAATGACATGGCAGAAAAGCTGAATGAATTATTTGCATTGGTGTTCACTCTGGAGGAAAGTTTGATTATTATTTTTTTTTTCCCTTTACGGTGCCAAGGCTGAAGACCTGTCTTGTGTTCAGGTGCTGGTAGGAGAGAGATTAGAATAAATAGAAATGAGAAGCAGATACAACACAGCTGAAATAAATTTTCTCATTTTTCATTAGAAAGAGAAGAAGCGCTGTCCTTCAGACATCTGGGTTGGGAATCTCTGCTGTTTAATATATTTGTAGCTGAACTAAAGAAGTGACCAGGAGTAGTGAGCTGATCAAGTTTTCTGGTGATAAATTGTTTTTGAAGATGTTAGTCAAAATTACAGCTGAGAAAAGTGTTTTGAGAACCGCTTATGATTAATTCCCTGAAAATGTCACCTCAACGCTCTGACCCAGTGAAAAAGGCTAATAAAATGTTGGGAAGTATTAGGAAGAAAATGGAAAATGAAATAAAAAATCACTGTAGGCCAGTGTACTCAATGGCACGTCTGCATTTTTGAATATGATGTGGAGGTCTATCAGCCTGCTCCAAAAAAGGCAATATGAAATTAGGAAAGGCATAGAGGATAACGGGAATGGTCAAGTATGAATGGCCATGGAAGAGACGCTAACAGCCTAAGACTCCTCATCGGGGAAAGAGGGTGCTCAGAAATCGTGGGACAGGGGTATCGAATGGCAAGGCAAAGGTGGAAATATTACTCGTGTCTCTGAACTGGCACCTACAAGGCGTCAGATCACACGGTTGTGCTGCAGATTGAGAGCAAACAAAAGGAAGTACTCACTTTGCACAACACACAATTAAGTCATGGGATCCATTGCTACAGGATGTTTTGTATGCCAAAATATATATAGGTTTAAAAAATGATTAGACAATCCATGAAAGAAAGGTCCATTGAGGGCTACTAAACAGGAAGATGCTGATGTAACCTCCAGCTCAGGAAGTCCCCAGGCTGCAGATTGCCAGGAGCTGTGCAAGTTACTGGGGGAACGCGCGGAGAGTCTTTCTTTTTGCATCTGTTACTGGTCACTGCTCTCTGGGGAAGAGGGAGCAAAGCAGCGGTTATTTTTTGCTGGGGTTGTTGCATGCAGCTGGTGACATACCATATTTTGGAATCTGTGTCTTAGGATATTAAAACTGAAAGAAGAACTGAATTTCATTTTCTTCGTTCCTGCAGCTTGTCTGTTTCATGTGTTTCGCTCAGTTTTGGTGATGAAACTAGACCGCTCAGTTCCTATTCAATTACAGTGTGTTCAGTTTTCAAGTTCTCCAGTGCTACCAAAATTATACAGAGTGTAGATGCCTGACATTCCTGGACAGTGTTGCCAAATCAGAGCAAAGAAACTACCAAAAATACATGGAACAAAACAGAACGATGAGGATATTTCTATTCATGCTGAGTTCTGGATTGGTCTTCTACCAATGGCTATATTTGGAATGTCAGTGGTTGATTTCGGTTCATTGTTAGTATTTTAACCCAGCGCCTATTTTAAAACCATGCGGATGCCCATTCCCTGGGAATTCAGCACCTTTATGGGGGTTTGGTGTCTACGTCCCTTTCTGGTCGGGGTTTTGAACTCTTCAACTGCAATTTCTCATAACGGGTATGATGGGTCTTCCTCCTCCCATGTTGGGAATTGTTCCTTAAAGGCAGACTTAGAACAAGAATGAGCAATTATAAAAATTCTATTTTAGGGAAAATCAATCTAAATATGAGTTACCCAGAATAAAACAAGTTCTCTTTGGTGGTAATAGCCAAGTGTAATCTTTCTATCAGATGGAAATGTAATGGGAAATCAATGACTGGACCACTCCTTGTTCGTTATATTTTGCTGCCACAATAATGGAATCCCTGAATTTACTCAGCCTATCTGCCAACTGCTGTGTCCACGGAGGAGCAATCCAGCCCAGGAAATTTAAGCCCAGAAGAGAAATATCAGATAGAATACACCGACATTTAGACACCCTGTAGCATATTACAGAGCTCTTAAGAATAATTACAAATAACAAGTAAAAGAGCAAAGATTTTTAGTAGCAATATAGTAATGATAGACTCTTAATTGATGCAGGAAGTTGATAATTTCTTATTAAAAGAAGACTTCACATTTTTCTGTTGTTAGTACTGTTGGCTGATATCTCGACAATATTTCCTTAAGAAGGTGTTCACTTTAAACTAACATTTAGAACATTAAATACCATGGAAAGTATAGTACTTGCTAATATATTGCTTTTAACATTTGTAAGCCATATAGAGGGCTGTTAAGGAATGATATGATTAGTTGAAAAGATACCACCAGCTCAGGTTAGGCAGCAAATTGTTATTTTTAGTAGACACTTCTATACTTAGATAGTTGGAAAAAAGAAAGGATGTTATTTGTTAGTACCATTTCAGTTCAAATGTACGTGATGCTGATATTTCAAGCTGAGAGCTTTTCTATTTGAACGAAATGGAACTGGAAACACATTTGCTGTAGGAGTATCTTTTACCATTTTAGAAAAATAACTTTGAAGCTCAAAGGAGGTTGTGTCTTTTGGTAGTTTTCTTTTTTAATTTTTAAAATTCCTGCAAATTTGTTACCTTTTTCCTGTGTTAAATTTAACAATACGTTGATGTTTATTTAGATAAATCAGCGACTATTCTTATGTGTAAGAATAGCATTTTATTTGTGTACCTCTTCACTGCTAAAGGTCCATTTAGAAGCTAGCTAGGTTTCTCCTCTTTCCATTACTCCTACTAGGCATTTGTTTCAGAACTTCACTGATTATTAGAAATATCCTTCAGATATGTGGAATGTATCTATGATTACTGCTAACATTCTCTTTTTGCTTAAGCATCTCTTCTTCCCATTTCTCACGTGTATATCTGGAAACAGTAGCTGCATCTTCTCAGTCTTTGTTTTGCTTGGGTCAAAGAAATCCCAGTCTTTAAAAACACTTTTAAAAATTCAGATCATTTGCCGCCCCATCCATCTGAGCAGTTTTCCTTTTTACCAATGAGAATTATTTTTTTTTCTTGAAAACAGATAATAAAATTGTACCATTGCCTAGATAAATTCTGTTCTGTACTGTGTATCTACAGAGCTGGTGTGTTCATCCGAGTGCTGTGTAATGTTTTTCTTTGCACAGTCCTTCATTAGGTTTGCAGAAGGGGATTGAAGTGCCGCCTTTGCATTATTTTCAAAGATGTAGTTGTTTAAGTGCCCAGATAGTTCCTAGTTAACATGTTTCAGCCTTGTAGCAATTATGCAGTGACAATTAGCGTTTCAGATATTTCTGTATTTTCCATTGACAGTGTCTGAAGTTTCTATGGAAAATGATGATTATGAGCCCATCAAAATAGCTTATAATTGCTCTCCTGCGTTTCTTCATTTGAAAGAAAAAATATTATAAAAAGCATGATGATGCATTCATTATTCAACTGTAGTTTTTCATATTCTACATACACATTGATGTCCATCCTGTGAACTTACGTTCCTATTGTTGCACAGAAAACTGATTTATCTCCAAAGAGTATCCAGAGGCTCCTCTTGGTCTGCGTAGTCAAACGCTTGACCGATAATCTCCATATCAGTAGTAACGTTGAGTCCTTTCTGCCACTTCTCGCTCATGCTCAGCTCTTGGCTGCACCACCTCCTATTGCTGTGAATCAGCCTTTTTTTAGAGCGGGGCGTCTGGCGGGGAGCACAGAATTGTGGGGTTTTGCTGCAGCCATGAAAACTTTGAATACTTCTGTGGAAACCAGAGAATATATCAGTGTCAGGCTGGTCTGCAATAGCCTTATTCAGGTCTGGGCCCTACGCCAGATTTCATGTCGTTTCATTGCTTCTTACTTGTAATGGATAATAGCACTGCTGTGACCAATTCTGGAGGGGTTTTTATTTTTAAAGTATGGGCTAAAATTCTGCCACAGGATCGGAGACACTTTAGATGGTCAAACAGTATTCTGCTGCACAAAGCGAGTTACTGATTCCTTAACCTTACCATGAATTTCCTTTACTTGTTAGTTAGTATGAGACCAGTAATAAGTAACAAAGGATTAATTTAATAGGCTATATATATATATATTGTCATATTACTGATTTGCACTCTGCTGTTACTTAGACAGGCATAGGCTATTTCTTCTTTTTACCAGTGTTTTTATTGGGCTTGTCATGCATATCAAAATTCAAAACCCACCATACTTGAGTAGATCATAGGTATTTATACATGGATGTTTGGAGGTTTCCTAGACCAGGGCACAAACATTTCTTAGAAATGAGGTGGGAAGAGTCTTGTGAGAGGCTCTGCATCAATGAATAGCATTGGAGGCCAGGCTGGATGGGGCTTGGAGCAACCTGGTCTGGTGGGAGGTGTCCCTGCCCATGGCAGGGGGGTTGGAACTAGATGGTCTTTAAGGTCCCTTCCAACCCAAACCATTCTATGATTCTATGAATATGAAGCCTGGCAAAATTTCCATCAGTTTTGGAGAGACCATGGTTATACCCAAGATGCTAAAAAACAAATGTGAGGAAATCAAATACTAAGAAATACAGTAAATGTTTTGATTTCAGGAAAGATATAAATGTTTCTTACTAGAGGTATTTTAAGACAAAGAAATAGTGATTTATTTATTTATTTATTTTAAAAAGTAATAATATTTTTAAACATTTAACCTTCTTCTGGAATTTTACCAAACATCTCTCCAAGTTACATTTGCTATAAAGTGTTAATCCACTAATCCATAAAAGGGAGTCAATTTTCTATTAAGTTACCAGATTTTGAGCGTGCTTTCTCTAGAGGTGCTTCTGGTAGTCTCCCAGCGTCCTGCCTGTTGATTTCTGTAAGACTTTTTCCATGAGCAATATTTTTATCTGAGCAATCAGCTTTTTTCTTCTGTGCAGCTTTCTTTTGCAGTGCGTTTCTTGGGCAGTTGTCTCAATTTCAGGGCTCCGGAGGGACGTGTGAACCTTTCCTTTAGCAACCCCTCGCACACACTGCTTCTGGAAGCTTTCTAGCCCCAAACTGGTGAAGTCTCCTTTCCGTAGCAGGTTTCCCGAGCGGGTGAGGGCCCAGCAGTGATACCCGCAGCCAGGTTTCGCAGGTTTATTCAGCGTGCCACCTGAGCTGGGTGTCACACCAGGGGCTGCTTTGCTGATGTAAGGTGATGCCGGCACAGCGTGGCAGAGGCGCGGAGAGATTAAGTAAAGTGGTAGGTGGGGTGTCGCTTCACACCCCCGAGGAGCCTACATGGTTAGAATTTGTGGGAAGAGTTTTAGAAAGGTGTTATCTATGGTTCTTGGAATACAGAAAGTAGCAGAGCTCTGCTGTACGGGTTAATACAGCCATACAAAAATCCTCGCTGACCTCGGGACAGCTGAATAGGGAGAGTCTCCTTCTGCAGTCGGAGCCACTCCGCTTCCTGAACCTGCGGGGACGGGAAGGGAACATGACTGCCAGCGTCTTCTCCTGGGAGGCTGCCAAGAGGAAGTAGCTTTAATTTCTGTGGAAGGCTCGGCAGTTCCCAACCATTCCAGCCATCTTTCTGGGAAGCACCGTGCCGCTTCCAGGCATTCTCAGGAGGAGGGGCTGTGGGGGTCTCGCTCTGGATTATCCTCCTTGGGAAGCACGGCTAGGAGCTGCATGCAACGGTGTTGGGCCCCAGTAAGAACATCTATATTGGGCTTCTGTTTTATTTTGAGCTGTTCTTTTGCCCTTGATTAAATTTTCCCCAAATTCTTCAGCTGATGTGCATGGGACAGCTGTCCGGCATCCACAGATGGAGAAAATGGCTGTGGAGTGACTGGAGTGAGATGGAGGTCTCCATGGCAGCTCCTCCCTTCCCTCCTGGGTGACAGAAGAAATAGATCCTCGGGTCCCCGTAGTCTGAAGCTGTGGTTTATTAAAGTAAATTACTTTTTTTTTTTTCTTTTGAGTTATTTATTATTATGCTTTTGCTCAGTTATCAAATTGGAAGCAAATGGTGGAAGAATTTGCTTTGCATGTAAATGAGAAAGAGTGAAACTACTTCTCTTTGCTGTGGCACTTTGTATACAGTTTCCTTAAGCCCAAATGGCTAATCTTTCCATAATGAACTTGAGTATGTCTTTTCACATGAGTAGTTTCAGTGACTTTAGTGAGATTTCATGCATTAATAGGCAAGTGAGATTTTACCTTTGAGAGCACCAAATCCTTTTGGAAGAATCGTATAATGTTTAAGTAGAAAAGAAACCAAAGAATTTATAGATTAATGACTCAAGCCTACAGACCTAAGGGAGGGTTTTCATAGATTCTTTTAAACATCTGGTAACATTTTACATTAATGTTATGTTTACATGGGGTTAATAAACTGAGCAGCAGTAATAGGAATTGTAGAGAAGTAAGCAAAGTATAGAGGAAGAGGCAGTAGAAATCATCCTTATTAGCAGTCTATTAAGCAGTTGCTCTCAAACAGTTTGTAACACTTTATTAATGATTTAATGGACATCTTATAATTATTTCCTCTTTATAAAGTATTTAAAAATGGACTCTCCATATGAAGCATCATCATGTATCCTTTCACATTTGAGTGCAGAAATAGGATTTTTGTTCTGTGCTTTAGGGTTTGTCCAAGCATCAGTAAAATAGGTCCTCTTTCCTATTGTATCTGCCAAATGTAATCAGCCTAAGCAAAAGAACGCGATCTTTCTCGACCTATAAATATACTAAATATATTTTGTATGACTTGGGAAAGTATCCTATAACTCTGGTTGAGAAGGACACAAGCTACCTGCCTTCTGTTTAATTACCTTATCCAGATAATATCCAATTCAATGAAAAGCTGCTAATTCACTAACACAGATATTTAGATTTTTTAAGAGTTAAGTAGTATTTATTAGGAATAAACTAGCACTGCAGGATTTGGCCCTCTGTGGTGACACAAATGGTGTATTTCAAAATGGGCAAATGTAAAACAGGAGAAGCAGATCATATTTGAGAGGATCGTGCTTATATAAACTTGTTTGTTAAGGGAATTAATTTTTGGTGATTTATTATTCTGCTTGTGCAACATATAGCACAGAAATACACAAGCCTGTTTGCGAAAGCTGCGCAACTGCCGTTGGAAGAGTGGGGCCTTTTTTTCCCTCTCTGTTACGAGGATGAGCAGATGTTACGCAACGCTTCACTATTTTATGATTGAGATTTATAAAGGCTAGCAATATGTATTGAAAAGTCTTTAGGTATGTTTTCTGTTAGAGACTGATAGAAGAAAGTAATGACATCTGGAATTTTAAAGGAAAGTAAAACTGGCTTCATGTAAAGCAGCAGTTGTAAGAGCAAAATTAACACGCAGAACATTGGTGTCTGATTCCTGAAAGGATGTGTGTATGGTGCTGTAAATGGTTATCAATGTATGGGAAAAGGTGAACTTGATTTAAAGCAATTGAGTAGGGAAACACTATATGAATCGCTAGGAAAAAAGGGAGAAGTTAACTGTACTTCTGAAGTGTAGCAATTCAGGCTACAATCATGAGAACTTTTTTTAGAAGAGTGAAAATTCACATAACTTACCTTTGATATCCTCTCCTTGAGTAAAAATTATGCATGATTTCTACAAAAATGCTCTTCTCCTAAGCAGTCTATGAATATAAGAAACTATATTGCTAATTTTTTCACTCTTTGTAATGTTTCTAATCATCATTAATGGCCTTCATTATTATTCAGTTATTCCGTTTTAGAAAAGCCTGCCAGTTATGCCAAATTATGTAGGGATATATGAGATTCTATGGGCGTTTCTTCGCCAGATACTAGAATGATAAGTGACTATTTGTTCTTGCAGTATGAGAAAAATGAATTGCTACAGATTCAGAACACTTTATGACTAGCCAGAAACATCCCAGGCTGTACCTGCATGAACATTTGAATCCCGGAATTATGAAATACAGACTCAAAATGATATAAAACACTGTTCTCGGGTTTGTAGGTTTTTTCCAACTGTTTGGTGTAGTGCCCAAGCAATCTGTGATTAGCTTTGTCATAAAGACTAAATCCGTGGGCTTATTTTTTAAATCTCTCCTACCAGTTTGTAACCAGGACAGTTGTTGGAATTCCTTTATGACATGAATTTTCATTTTCCCCATTCACAAGCACATACCCTGTCAGAATACTGGGGACCTGATTTAAATGGTTATCAGTGTCACTGTAACACAGAGTCATTTTCTGTTGCCTTTTTTGCTCAGTGGCTAAGGATACGCCGTCCTTATTTGCTTAATAAATGGGCAGTTAAGGATCTTCATTTTTTATGCTTGCTGCACATTCATGTTTTATTATTATTTTATTCTTTCTATTTATAGATTTTACATTAACATTTGATGAATTTTCCACATAAATGGCAATGCTTGATGTAATTCATATCACTCTTAATATGTACAATTTGCATATATTATCCCAAGCAATGACCTAGTAAATGAATTAAATAAGCCTTGGTAATAAGAATGACATATCTGAGCCCATTTAGACAACAAAAGCCAATGCCTCACCAAAGCAGGGCAGTATTGAGAAAACACAGACACCATCTCACAACACACTATATATTCTAATTCATCCCAACCTCTGTTGCAAAGACACAAGCACCTTCAGAGAATGAACCAGTGTTTGAAATAAACTAGTTGAGGGTAATATTTTCATTCTTTTAGTAATCACAAATATAATTTTAACATGTTCTCGAAGAACAAATCCTCCAATGAGTTGTATGTGTGTTTTATTAATTTTGAACCGAAAAACATTAATTGTATCAATTATATAAAAGCAGCAATGAAAGAATTGTAATTGCTTGCATTGTGCAAGCCATGCTGGGCTCCTAGCTATTCTTCTGTGAGGAGCTGCCACAAAACAACCATTTAAGGAAAGGAGACTTGCAAACGGTTAGAGTGATGGAGTAGGAGTGTTAAACAGATTCTAGGTAGGTTTCTAGATGCCTGCTTTACCGGATAACGTTCCTGTCGCCATCCATTATACCAGGTAATTGTTACCCAGCTAGGAAAGATGCATCTTTTGAAAGCTGTAATGGGATCCATTTGGATTGTGTAGCTTCCGTAAGATTTGCTGAGACAAGATAATCATTAAGACTTATACCATTCCTGCAAGAAACTACTGTCATACGACTTGAATATTATTAGGGATGTATTTATTCCTTTAGTGATCATTCAGTGTTAATATTAATTTAATATATTATTAAATCTCTCTGTTGTGGTCATGCTTTTTTTTTCTCTTTTCTCTTCTTGGTGATTCTTATTTAGGTTATTTGACTTAATTCTGGTTTCTCACAGATTTTTACATTAGCTTCACAGGAGCTATTTATGATTTACATTAATATCATGCTATTGGAATTATTCCCAGCGATCTCATTGTGATTTTTTTTTTCTTGTCCTTACAATTGTTCTTTGCTTTCCCTTTGGCAACTATGGAAATGTTGGGCTTTGCCTACCAAATTAATTATTTCAGGCTAAACTTCTTTGTTTTGATGGGAAAGCAAGCTGTGCCTGTACAGTGAAGCCATTATACCTGCAGTATATTGAGAAAATTTATTTGTACATTTATCCCAGTATAATTTTATTTCGTGAAATAACTTCAGTGTGATGTTCTATGGTCTATTTTTTTTATTAGAGCACCGAACCTTCCAACACTACTCTGCACCTTCACAGTTAGCTCAGTGACTGGAAAGACACATTTATTCACTACAAGTTATATTTGACGGATGTGCCAATCTGTTTCCCTGGGTACTCTTGATAAAACTTCAACCAAAAATACAATCAAGACAAAATGGGTAATAACTCCCTCAGAATTTCAGGGGAACGTCACGAACACCCTTTGAAAGCCAGCATGGTTTTTTTTTTTTTACTAGTGCTCAATTCCACATAAAGAGCCAGCTCGCATTTGAATCCAGTTCTCCTCAACCCGTCTAGATGAAGAGGCAGCCTACTCTGGAAAGGAACAATCCTGATCTATTTTATAGCAAAGGCAGAAGCTTTTCTACAGCTGAAAACCCCATATGGAGAACACTCCACTGCCAAATTTCTATCTATTAAGTTGAATAGGATCCAGCATATGTGGCTCCCTTGATTACAGTGCTGACCGAAATGTGCAAAGAGAAATGTGTTCTTTTAAACAGACAGATCCTAAGACAATTTGGGCTTGAAGGCTTATGGAATTCAAATTCCACCTGGATACATGTAATCATCAAGGGACAAAACCCTGGTCTCTACCATTTTATGCTCCTGGTAAGATGCACTGCCTACCAGAGAGTAAAGCGTTTGCTGCATTCTGCACTAGCCAATTTCTCTAGCTCATTTTAAAGTGTAATTTAAGCCTCTTTTTTTATCCTTCACTGTGCCTCTCTGATGAAAAAACCAGTGTTCTAACTCCCAACTGCTGGTAGGGTACATCCACTGTTTGGTCCAGGGGTAAGGCTAACGTCTGACCCTTGAAACCAGTTCACTTGGGTGCAGGTAGCCCAAAACTACCACGTTACGGACAGTTCAATGCAGAGTGCAAAACCTACCCGAGAAACAGGGTGGATGCTTGTGGGCAGCCGACCTTGACCTACACAGCAGCTATATTGGTACTCATGGGAGGTGGCTTTTAACTGGGTCTGATCAGCCTCCACACACACCTTTGACTGGTCATATTAGACCACTGGGCTGAACAGCTGTATTTATCCGAAAAGCCCGGCTACTTTTCTCGTCTCTGAACCCTCCTTAGAAGCTCTCTGAGCTGCTGGTGAAAGCAACTCAGAAGCAATGCCTTAACTAGCATTTAATAGAAGAAATGAAACCGGTTAAAACAGCAGCTTAATACAATTAGGGAGCTTCTATGGCCAGTTTATTGCTGTCTCTGGTTTGGGAGGAGTCCTGCTTATTGGAGTCTGTCCGTGCCAGCTATGCCAGAGCGATACAGCGTAATCCAAGACAAATTCAAACAATTTGGTAGCTACAGCAGAGCACCAGGCCCAGTGCACCTCCGCACCACATTAATGTCATTGTACGGGTGCGTTTGGTTTCGCAGTTGGTCTCGCTCAGCTAACAAACCCTGTCTGGACAGGAGCACCGTAAGGGTTTAAGCTCCCTGTTGATTTTAGGTACGGGTTTGAGACATGGAAGACATTGAGCCAGACAGGTACCTACTTCAAATCAGTGTGTCAGCCAGGAGCAAATAGGCTGTCTCTGACTAAGGTGTAGTCGTTAGAAGAGAATCTGAAAAACCGCTCCAGTGTCCTGGCCCGTATAGCGATGGGGTGACAGCATTCTCCCTTATTGCTACTCCATTTATAGTGTCAGGTTTATGGAAAGTCTTTGAGAGTCAGTGGGATGTAGGCATTTAAACCTGCTTAAGTACTTTTGTAAATCCCTTTGGTCATCCACCTAAACTGTTAGGCAACAGAGAGCTTTACGTTTTCAAAGGCAAAGTAAGGACATTAAGTAATTAATCCCCACAATGTTATCATCTATATGGAAGACTGAAATGGAGGAACTAAAGTTACGTGGAGATGTACAGAAATATGGAATCTCTTGATAATCAACCCTATGGTTATTTCCTTCCTGTTATTCTGTTTTACTGTTATTTGTAGATGATTAAAGTTGGATCCATAGACTTCCTGCACAAATGAAGTCTCAACTCTGACTCACCTGCCATCCTATTAAGAAAGTATAATAGAAAATGAGGACATATCCCTTGTGTTTTCTCAGGTTTCAATTGTTTCCAGAGGCTGAGGCAGCATGGAAAAGTGGTTAGTAATGCACTAACACTGGACAAAATCTTTCACAAACCATGCATCTTTGAAAGATTGCTTTTTGATGTGATGTGCAAAAAACTTTTTCGTTTTTCCTTTATTTTTTTTTTAATCTACCTGACTCCATTGACTAAATCTCTACAATAAGAATGTAAGTTTGAGGATTTAGATACAAAGAGAAGAGCAGCAGTTATGTTCCAGGTATTTTTTTAGGTGGAGAAGTGATTAGACAGATGCCAGCTGGAAACAAGTTTTAATCTCTCTGTATTTCAGATCTGCAGTGTAGCCCCAGTCTATTGTAGTCTGCTGGTTTTGGAGAAGGACTGGAGATAGACAATAACCATGACTTTATCTGAGCACTCTGGGGACGGGCTGCACTGGCCCGTGGGAGCCCCATGCATTGAGAGTGGATGATAAGGCCCCTGCAAAGGTTGTAAACAAAGATCAACGTGTAACTGCAGAGATAAAGGACTGTACCTTCCACGGCGGAGGGTCTCCAGACACCATTAGTGAAGTCACTCAGTAGCACGCGGTATTGCTTATCATCCCTGATGTGCCAAGTCCCCAGTCTGTGAGCGATGGCTCTTGTCCTTGGTGGAATATGCCAAGTGGCTGGCTAAGCCCTGCAAACTGTGGAGTCAGGGCTGGTAAATGCCATGTGCCTCAAAGGCAGGCTTCAGTCACTGCAGGGAGGCACTTACATGGATCAAGACAGTGGGAGAAATCCCACTGTGAAATTGTGAAATGTCAACTAGAGATGCTATTGCGAATTGTAACAAGAAAGCTGCACGGGGGTATCAAGGGACTGTGGCCATTCCTGAGCTTACAGAAGCAAATGCCAGGTCCAGAAGCATCTCTAGTCACTGTGCGGTCCAGTTAAAGGATATGTTTGGATCTAAACCCAGTGCATCGCCAGCTTTTATATTCAAAAAGATTAAGCCAAAGACTATTCAGCGGGAGGGAAATTCAGGTTTTCTTCCATTTTTGGGATGCACTGTCTAACAGATTGAAATAACCAAATAAAAGACTTCTTAGAGAAGGGACACCAGAGTTTAGTATGTGTCCTGTGTAGCCTTGAGCTCAGCTTTAATAAATAACTCAGAGCTGCATGAGTATTCATTGCACAGAGAGGTGAGGAGAACTTGGGAAACACATTTAATAATTTTCCTCTTTTTTTATTATTGTTTGATTCTTACAAGTACTTTATGACTAGTTTTAACTCATGGTAACCCTATTCTTGATGTCTTGGCTTAAGGGGCTCCTTAGAACTTTTGGTATGAATTATTTATTTTTCATCATTTGTTTGCAAAGCCTTTGTTTGCTGGGCACCATTCATCTGGCTGGGAGAGAGAGTCACTGTCACTGAAGACAGCACTGGTTGTACAGCCCAGTAGTAGCAGCAACTGAATTGAGTCCCAGTCCATTACTGTAAGGAGAGGGCCATGCTGTGTTTCCAGCCAGAAAGCTCGGACTTATTTTTTTCTTGTTAATTATTCTTGGTATATTGCATATGTGGTACTATTCAGGGTTGAAACCTGGTCTGTAAGTTTCAGGAGGTTTGTCTTCCAGCTTTGCCAGTCTACTCTTGCCGCTCCTTTCCCCAAGGATCTTTGGACTTATTTCAGGAGCAGAAAGCTTGGATTTCAGATTGCTCTCCCTACCTATTTTTGCCCAGTTCCTGTGCTTTCCCCTCTTGGACTTGCCTTTGCCCAGGAGAACCAGAGAAAGTTGGCTTTTTCTGAGACATCTGTGTGACAGTAGATAATATTGTCATCAAGACACGAGTAGTATTGCCTTGCATTTCATCACTTAGGCAGCGTCTGTTCAATGTTCATCCTGTGCTGGGTTGTCAGCTCGAGGCACGTGACCTCACTGGACTTTAAACACTTGCAAAATATGATCAGGAAATAGCTTTGTGGTTTTCTTGATATGGAAGTCATTTTCCTAACGCCCAAAGTGCTCAGCAACTTTTAATGGTGCATCCTAAAAATAATTGTTTAAAAAAGCAGAGGTGCAATGACAGCATAGTAGTTTCAATTCTTAATTTTTTTTTGGTGATACACAAATAGTGACTTGGGTGAAATCGTGGCTTCACTGAAGTCAGTGGCAGAACTTCCAGTGACTTTACTGAGACCAGGATATACTGGTATAGTCCAAACCACCTAACTGGTCGACAGCTAGGAAGAACTAATATCTTGCTATTTCTCAAATGTTAGTAATTTAAATATAAGTAAGTTTTACCGTAAAATGTAACATGCAAATATCTCCGATTGAGAACGATCACTTACGCTTAGTTTTGAGCTCAAATGATGCGAATATTCAAATATACTGCAGTATTTATAAGCAGTGGAGCAGAACTTTGAGAAAGTTATGTCTGGTATCTGAGAGCTGTAACATTTACAAACATTAAATGAACAAAACCATATATTTTTATGCTTGCCATTCCAGACCCATGAAACTTATCTGAAAGGTTACGAGACAAGGGACTGAAAATGAATCTATTACACAATTGCTGCAGGGAGTTGCTGAGCACAGTAATTAATTGCTGGTGTATTCATTTGCAGCAGGAGGAGCAGCAGAAGGAAAATATCTCATTGAATTTAGAATTGTATTTATTCATGTATGCACTGTGGTGTTACGGCACAATTATTATCTGACACATTGGGAGCGGACTTGTGCTCCGTTAGTTGCTGGAGCTGTGTGCTATTATTGGGTGATCTGCTACAAAAACATTTATTTTGAGAGATCCATTCAGGATTATAATTGATGCCCCACAGATCTCAGCCTGGCGCTCTCAAAACCCAGCAAGAGAAGGGGGAAGCTCAGCTTGGCATCACGTGTGGTTAGTGTCCAGCCCCCTAAAAGGCTGATGTGTCCACAGGGGCAGGTAGGAGAAAATCTTGAGTTCGCAGGTCAGCAGTCTCTAACCAGGAACTCTTTTTTAATCTGTGTCTGGAAGGAGACACGGGTGCAAGCCAGGCTGTGCCGCTTTCCAGTTTCCAGTGCAGTGTTGGCACCGGTCCACAGGCAGCCGCTCATCCAGCATTCCTGGCTGGAGGATCATTTCAGCAGCTCTATAATATGTCAGCCAAGAGGAAGCAAGAAGGAAAAGGAAAGTGGAGTTATGAAGTTAAAACCAAGAAAATAAAAATTCCAGGCAGCTGTAGTGTGGCAATGCCTGCTGGGGGCGGGGGGGCAATGGTTTATTCGGTGAATCTGCTGCATAGTTTCCAATAAAACCTCACTGATCCTATTCAGAGGTTTTTTTCCACTGAATTATTGTTTGCATAAAGCTTGTGAAAGGTGACATGACAACACCTGATGTAAAGATTTATACTTTGGACAGGTTTTAAAAGAGTAAATATGGACTAAATAGTGACTGTAGGCAGAGCGGTAATGAGGACATGGTATGCCAGTGTCGCCATCCCGGGAATGAGAGAAATACTGGGCGCTTTGCATCTCATTAACCAGCGCCGAGCTGTAATCCCGACCCCACCGAGCTCAGCCGTGGAGAGTGGTGTGGAAGAGCGGAGGTGGGGATGTGCGTGATCTCTGCCCACGCGCCAGATGTTGTATCCAGGAAGAAACGGGGTACAGCCCACCCTGCCACCTCAGAGCAGGGTCAGAGGAGACGGCAGTGGGGACCAAGCTCTTCCCATGCGCACCTTCTGTTCCCAACGTTGTCACTGCGAGCGATGAAGAGCGTGGTCCTGCCCTCTTGCTGCAGTGAGCAGTGCCCTGCCCCGGAGGAGCCTCATGGGTGCCAACCTGGTGACTTACAGGATAAGGGTGTTTTACACAAAGGGGTAGCAGGATCAGGTTTGGAGTGATTGTTCCTGAAGATTTTAAAAATAAACCAACGGCTTCCTCTCGGCCTTTTAAACAAACAGCCTAAATGAACGCACAGTTAACCTTTCTTTCCTATCAGTCTGATGAAAGAAACAAATGGAAGCGATGACAGGATTATATTACTCTATTAATATGACAGATTCTAATTTGTGAGAAGAAATGAACCTCATTCAGTGCTTTATTACTTTCAGAAATTCTAAAATCAATGCAAGATATGCCATAAACATCATTCTTGGCAGGCACTCATTGAGGTAAACATATAACTCAAAGATAGCTTGAACTGAATTCTGACCAATTTAGCAAGTAATAAGCAAGGCAGTCTGTGATAAGAACATTAAAAAGAAGAGACAGTAACAGAGTTACGAACAGATGGTATCCATAAATAATGTTGAAATAATAATAATATTTTAAATTTATATATGATGCCTTTCAGTCTGGAAAATCCCACAATGCTTTACAAAACTGAATTTAAAACACAAACTTAAACTGGAATGCAGCATTTCTGGTGTGAAATATGACAGTTGTTTGAGAGCCCGAGCAATGCCAAGTCGTTTGGGACAAGAAGAGAATAAGAATTTTAGTTCATTGCTGCTGCAGCATGAGCTTGGGTTGAATTTTATTTCTTTCCTCTCCTCTAATCTATTTAATCTATCATCACTGATAGGATCTGGATATTCTGCCATCATACATCGCTACTATCCAGAAAGACCATTCTCCCTACTGTTAATGACATCAGATGCAATGTTGCTTTTATTTATTAAAAACTCAAAATGATCAGCAATTTGGCTTTATCCTACGCAAAAAAAAATTACATTCTCAGCAAAAATATCTCCCAAGGCCAAGTAGCGACAGTAATTAGTACATCCATGTGTGGGGAATATTAACTCCTATGTCAGTCCACATTCTGAAACCTGTGTCTTTCGCTGCAGAACATAATTGCTCCTTCCAAACACTTATGTAGCTCAGCCTAACTTGAGGCTGTCTTCTGATCTCAGATAAACCCAGGCAATCCTTCTGGCTTTAGTGGGATTATGCCAACATAAGTGAAACTAAAATTTACCCCATGCTATACGAGAATTGATAGGTGCATAAGGCACCGCGTGACGTTTGAAGGCTGCAATGGAAAAGTGCTGGAGGATGATAGGGAAAACTTATATGCTGTGTACACAGAGCAATGGAAACTATTTAAAGCAGCTCCAGCCTTGAATATTCTGCATAGTCCCTTCACCGGGAGAAAGATGTTACATGATAGCCTGGGTATTTAAGTGAATAGACTCTGTATTATAGAAATAAAAGAAAACAGAAAATGTTGAATACTTTTGAGTGATGAATGACACCATCTATTTGCAGGAATGCTGAAAACAAACCAGGAAGTGATGTTGGTTAAAATTAATTCATCTTTAATACTTTCCCATTCGGGTCTGTAGGAATCATAGCCAGCCCTTTCCCATTCCAAGCTCACAGATTTGATAATGGCACCTGCAAGGACTCTTTGTCAGATAAGCTTTCTGTCAAGGTCATGGTAGCTGTCCTGGAAGTAGTGGCAATACTGCAGAGTACTGAAGTACCTCAGAATACTGGAGCGTTTCTTGAAAATGGGAGTTTTCCTTGTAAAAACAGAAAAAGAGGTTGGTGATAGGGCTTTAGCTGAAATTAACTTTTTAACCCTTGTGAAAAGCTGTGCTAGCTCGTGCTCATTAAACATTTGTAGCTTTCTAAAAGTGGGTGGGATGTAAATATTTTTCTTTGCTGGGATGGCAGTGCTGGCACTGCAGGGTGCCCATGCCGGGTTTCCATGTCGGCGTGGGACATGGGTGTGAGCCGATTTACCGTGTGTGCATGGAGAACAGTGACAGCCTGCCCGGGGAGGTGACGCGACACCGGCACCGGTGTGTTGCCATTTACTGTTGTCAGAGCTACTGTTGGCAGAGCATGCAATCTGCATTTTGATGCAAATGGTAATTTAGAGAGCAATATGGGTTAATACGTTGCACGGTAGCACTCGTGGCTCGCCGGCATCCCTTCCACTAAGGAAGCTGAAAGGTCAGCGGATTAGACATTGCTGTACTTTCAAGAGCATTTGTTAAAATACACTGGGTAAAATCTTGTCTCCTATAAATTATCAGAACTCCTACTAGTTCCACTGGATCCAGGTTCGCTTCTGTCGTTTTTCAGTCAAACCGGGGTTTTTTTGGATGGAAAGGAAGGAGAGGGATGCAGAAATTACGTTGTGACATACATAGCAAGTATTAGCATAGAATCATAGAATGGTTTAGAGTTGGAAAGGACCTTGAAGATTACCAAGTTCCAACCTCCGTGCCATAGGCAGGGACACCTCCCACTAGACCAGGTTGCCCAAGGCCACGTCCAGCCTGGCCCTGAACACCTCCAGGGATGGGGCCTCAACAACCTCTCGGGGCAACCTGTTCCAGTGCCTTCCAAGGTTACTGAATAGCTATCTCGAACATCATAGAAAGTAGAGTTTTGTTTTTTAGTAGGTATAAGTTACATATTGAAAATTCCGCTCTTAATCTAGCATGTATCTATTTTGCAGGAAATAGGAGTTGGTTTAACTATGGCGGTTTGTGCAGGGATCCTTGGACTGTCCGCTTACGTGGCAAACTGTAACTCACTTAATTCTTATTCATACCAGCTGGGTGCTGGTATAAGGGTACACATACCTATATGCGTGGACTCATTAGCGGTCTCTGAGACTGTTGCAATATTTAAAAGGTCTTTTAATTTTAGACCTGCTTTTGTGAGACGCTGGGCAGTCTCACGTTCATTTGTTTTCATTTGCGTCTTGGGGTTTTACAGCACAATGTATTTGTGTCCTGATTTTATTTTTGCATTCGCATATCTGCAATGCATCAGACTTCAGTTGCAAGTTTGAATTAAAATTTATTTTTCAAACCTACAGGATTGAGCGGGTCAGATTTGACACTATTGTCAGGGCTTCTGTGCCACCCTTTCATATCCTTGAAGCTGTAGCCTGTAAGTTGTTACGGACAAGAACGCTCCATGTAGGCTCTGTACAGTGAGCCTGGTCACCTCAGTCTGCCTTCTGATGGGGACACATCTGCAGCCAGAGAGCCTGTCACTACAGCTGATGTCCTTATCGGCAGGCTGCACAGAGAGCCTGAGTTTGGAGTGGACATGGAGATACAGCACATCTCCACGCCAGCAGCACAGAGACAGGGAACTGGCACTTCGTGACCTTCTCCCAGATCCATCAGGCTTGGGACATGTGGTCCGGAGAACACCCTCCTGTCCTTCTGGGAGCTGGTTTGGGTTCAGAAACGGGGAGGCTGCTTTCTCGTGGAGCTATGTCTCTGCTACTAGAGCTGCGCTGTGCTGCGGAGATGTGCTGTGTCAGGTTGCCCTCTGTGCCAGACGCCACTGTCTACGCAGGCTCCCTTGGGGTTACTGACTTCTTTGAAATGTTTTGGGTTTGGGGTTTTATTTCCACCTGAGCTGAGGCATAAGGAAGAGAAACTGTGCTTGGTTTATCCTTGCTGCTCTCTCTGCTCTTTATTTCTATTAATACAGGACTTCACTTTTCAGGCCTGTCAGTGTAGGAAGATCCTCAAATGCTAAATTTGTATGAAAACGTAGACCCCAAGCCCTCCCAATTTAAATGCATTTTAGTCCAGCTTATAAGAAATGGGTCATTCAGTAGACCGTTTTCTGAGTATTGTGTTAGTTGTATTTTGTCCACAGCCTTATCTTTGCCATACAGACTTCCAGTTTTTAGGAAACAGGTTTTCAGGTCTGTCTACAGGTATTTCAATATTTCTGTCTGTTTTAAAACCTCAGTACCAGCTGAAATTAAGAAAAAGGTCTGAACGCTAGACATACACTGCTGCTAACTTAACCACTTTAAATAAATTCCCTCTTGATGATTTCTTTTCTCTGTCTTCTGGAGGGTGACATTTGTTCTCACAATCTGTGGTGAGACCACAGTGAGCTGGCTGACCACAGTAACTGCTGCACGTCGTTCTGCTCGCTGCAGATTAGGAGCACTGGAGGTATCTCTTGCTTCTCTTTTTTTTTCTTTTTTTTTCCTATTTCTCACATGCAGAACAACTGAAAAAGGACAAGGTTGAGCTATTTCCTGAATGTTGCATTGTGCCTTGCCCTGCGTGGTGCGCAGAGGAGGAGGGGAGAGAGGATGAAAAGAGCTGTTGGACTAACTTGACTCTTGTGTCACCCAACTGCTCAGAAAACTGAGGGTCAACAGAGACCGGGGCTTCAGAACAGCCAGGCTGGAGGAGGCAGGGCTGTCAACCTTTCCTGCACCAGCCTGCAGAATACTTGCCGCTCCATATGATTTCTGTTTCTGTCTAGAAGAGTGCTTTTTACAGTAGGAAAAGCATTCTATAAATATTCTGTATTTATTATTTTGCTAGAGCTTATTCACTACGCTGAACTTCAATCAATAAAATGAGAAAAAGGAGGAAAAATACCCAAAGATAAAAGAAACCCAGAGAGCTGTGCATTCCAGAATAAACACAGCACTCCTTGACGTGGTAGAGGCACTGTTTGTGCCTGGCTTCCCAACAGGGGTTCTTGCACACCCAGTAACTTTGTTTGTATTTTGTAAATTAGCAGATGGTTCTTTGATACAAAGGAGAAAGTGTTCCCACATCAGATCGAGTATCTCTGTTTCTCTCTTTCCCCCCCTCTGATATTAAACAAATCATAGAGGAAGACGCAACCACAATTGCTAAAACTAAAGGGGAGATGGAGCAAATTAAAAATATGTGCAAGTTAACTGTAAAATTCAATTGACATTGACTACAGTAAAGCAAAAAATATAACCGAATAGGTCACTCACCAAGGAACATGTTTAGATTGGATATTAGGGAAAATTTCTTCACAGAAAGAGTTATCAAACATCGGGACAGGCTGCCCAAGGAAGTGGTGGATTCACTATCCCTGGAGGTATTTAAAAGATGGGTAGACGTGGTGCTTAGGGACATGGTTTAGTGGTGGTTTTGGCAGTGTTAGGTTGATGGTTGGACTCCATGATCTTAAAGGTCCCTTCCAATTCTACAATTCTCTGATTCTAGGAGATATTCTTATTTCGAACATTTCTGAGCTGTGCTCCAGGAGACCTGGGGTACCGCCAGGTCAGTTTGTGTGACTTTTTTCACTGTTTCCTTCCAGTGGAGGCTGCCTAAATCTCACCAATGGAGGGAATTACTTGGATAAGTGTGTCACTGCTGAAGGGGGGGAATAATTTTGTACCTGTCATGCAACCATTTCATAGAATCATAGAATCATTTAGGTTGGAAAAGACCCTTAAGATCATTGAGTCCAACCATTAACTTAGCACTGCCAAGTCCACCACTAAACCATGTCCCTAAGTGCCACATCTACACATCTTTGAAACACCTCCAGGGATGGTGACTCAACCACTTCCCTGGGCAGCCTGTGCCAGTGCTTGACAACCCTTTCGGTGAAGAAATTTTCCCTAATATCCAATCTAAACCTCTCCAGGCGTAACTTGAAGCCATTTCCTCTTGTCCTATCACTTGTTACTTGGGAGAAGAGACCGACCCCCACCTCGCTACAACCTTCTTTCAGGTAGCTGTAGAGAGCAATAAGGTCTCCCCTCAGCCTCCTTTTCTCCAGGCTGAACAACCCCAGTTCCCTCAGCCACTCCTCATAAGCCTTGTGCTCCAGACCCTTCATCAGCTTCGTTGCTCTTCTTTGGATGCGGTCCAGCACCACCATGTCAGGGTGGAGCCTGTGTCTTACTTGATGATATATGTAAGGCATAGTGCCTGTTTACCAGAAGTTGGGCTTGAACTTGGCTGGAGCCTCAAGGCAGTAATCTGAGTGATGTAACAGCAATTAAATAAGATGCTTACAGACTAGATCTGGCTAAAGCATATTCCACATTGCTCAAAAAAAACCCTTTTTAATTGCTAGTCTGAAATTTCTTTGGAAATATTATTGCTGCAATAGTCAACTCTCCCCTTGTTTACTTGAAACCTTGTCTATACACATATTACGATGATAAACTCTCATGTGTTTCTGTCTGCTTGTGTCTGTAAACTATATATAAAAGACAAAGAGTGTTCTTTGGGACAGGCCTTCTCTTTTTGAGCTGTGTTTGTACAAGACCTGGCGTTATTGAGTCCCAGTCCATGATTGAGCCATACAAGCACGACAGGACTGTAAATAAATGAATAGCTATTCTGAAGATAAAATTCCATTTACTTGCTGTTCAGCACTTTTGCCTACAGGTCTTTGAACCAGAAGTCTTGCATGAAAAAGAAGGTCCTCTGCTATTCCCATGTCTTCTGCGTCCAAGTCCGGTCCCATTGACCTGACTGACAGTGGAGGATTTGTCATTGGCCATAGTAAGAGTAATGAGTCCAATAGCTGTAATGTTTCAGAACAAAAGAGAAAATGCTTTCTTCTTCTGAAGCTTTGCCTGAAATGTAGCTTGTGTCCAAAGGTGGAACAAATTACGGCTACTTTTCCCTCAAACACTGGGTGGAAATTAAGGGGAAAATTTGCCGAAGTACTTACGCAGAGACTCAAAGGGTATGATAAAACCAAGATGGATTTAATGCTCATTAACAAGAAGTAATATTCTAAGCAGAGGAAAAAGAAATTAGGAGAAAAATTTGCATTATATGTAGGAAAAATATGTACTGTGGAAAAATACATATTGAATACTAAGCATGGGCACAAGCCCAATCCTTCTCATTTTATAATCATTGAGAGTGGCTCCATTGACTTCCAGGGGACTTGAAGGGGATCCAGCTCCGAATTTGGCTTTCTTAACTCATGAACACTCCTCTTGAAATTAATAGTATTTCTTGAATTAGGAAAGTAAGACAGATTTTTTGGTAGTACAACTCTTGCCCCCAGTACTTCATCATATATATGATTTGAGAGAGAGCCCTTTCAAGGTAATGCCTGTTATTGACATGCATAAATTTATAGAGATGTTTTGTTCTGTTTTCTAAGGATGGGAGCCCTAGGAAATATATAGGGAGATAGTTAACCTATCTAGAGAAGTTTAAGGAGTCACCAGTCTACCCTCTAAAGGCTCCCAGTGTAATTCAGAGCATGCACAGGAAATAAATCGTATAGCGGATTAATTTGCTCATTTTGACTGTTTGGTGACTAATCCATCCATGGGCACTCCTCGCTTCCTTCTTCGTATTTATCACCTGAGCATAACTGGGTAGTTATTTGTAAAGGGTAAATCAGATTTGAAAAATGAGAACGCATCTCTGCACATTGCAGATCCGTGTCCGTGGAGCAGTGCTGCTAGTTGAGGCAGGTCACATAGATGACATGCTTTTGTTACAGTTTTTTTGTCTGATGAACATGTAAGACCTTTTCACTGAATACAGTGTGTTCCAAGCTAAAACACAGTTTCTGACTGTTCTTTTGACATACAACTGTGAAACTCATTTTCTGCGATACGAAAACATGAACTGTGTAAAAACTTTGCATTTTTCATGAATATTCATTTAATATTTATAATTATTTTAGTCTTGCTTACATACTCCCCTTGTTTTCTAATACTCAAAACAGCTTTTTGGTAATTAATTTGAATTTTAGTACTAACAAGTGGCGTCTCCTACGAAGCCTATTACAAACATGGCACATTGTTCGAAATTGCATCGTAAAATAATCGTCTCGAACGGCGACAGATTCAGCAAAATGGCTCTACTTCTGTTTGACAGGGTGAACGCCTCTGTGCTTTTCAAAGCAACTAGTTTAGCACTCTTCATTTACAAAGAGGAAAGGGAGAGGAGAGAGAAACGCTACTCTGAGAACAGCTTGTCTCATGTTGACCTACTTTCTCCACCAATCTGCGTGCAGCCGGAGCTGCTGTTGTGTTGACACTACATATCCAAGCTAAAGCAAACCCAGCAGAATCCCTGGCCTTAGAGATTGGCTCCAGAGAGGACAAAAGGCCTTCTGGGTTTGATACGACTTTTGGACACGCAGGCACCGCGGGACTGGGATAGAGTGAGCTGATTTTCAAAACTGAAGTCTCGTGCCTCCTCTTCTCTGCGAGATCTAAAGTAGATTACGCCCGAATAATGAGGCCACTTTGTGTCTAATCTCTTAGGTACATTTAAGTGTAAAAGCCGGTGGTGTTGGTCCAGGGAGGCTCTCCTTATCTGCAGGGGGAACGTGGTCAAAGAGCTGAATTGGCTACTCTTATCAGCATTTTCTTTCTCCTGCCAGGAAAATCAGGGAAACAAGGGAAGAGGGGTGTGCCTCTGAGAAATGCAGGGATGCCCGTTTGTCATGCCTATCTTTGACTCCTTTTTAGCTCCTAGACCTTATTTGCAGGCGGTGCAAATTAGAGTAACCATGGAGCTCCCCTAATCTCATGCAGGGGGGAGAAGTTTTGTACAGAGTCTGCAGACCAGGGAATGGAAACCTTTTTTGTATCTACATATCTGTGCAGGGCTAAACACCACGTTACTGTTTGGAAATTATTGCATCCTGAGGTTCAATTCATGGTCTTTGGGTTTTGTTTTTACTTGCTGTCATTAATTTTTGAAAGGATATCATTTTTTGATGTGCTGCACATGTGGAACTCCTGCTGCCTGTAGTGGGAGGGGGTACTGCTAACTCTTGAGAAATACGAGTAGAAAAATATGTTGTATCAATACGTATCACCCCATCAGTTTTTATCATTTCAACCAATGTTTTCACAGAAGCTGATCTGTACTTTACAAAGCAAATGCTACTCCTTTGCCCCTGGAAGCCTCTTGTCCTTTAATGGAAATGAATACAGTTTTATTCTTAGCAGCTTGTTGCAGAAAACTCCAGTAATGCGCCTCTTCACCAAAACATCCTTTTTATGGCTAGTTTTAACTCAAAGGACGAACCCTGTTGATTCTGAGAAAGACCCTCAAACTTTTGTTTCAAAACCATGGCATTTCCTTTACACCATTCCGGAGATTTCTTTTTACAAATCCTTTCTTTGCGTGTCCTCTAACGAGGGTATTTGTGATAAGACACTGGTAAGATGGTGAGATCCATTTATTTATTTATTTGGGTCCTAAAGAAATAGAGTTGACCTCAGTTTAGTAGAACAAGTAAAATAATGAGTCAAATCAGAGCCTTTAAAAAGACCTAAATGAGGTCTAGTAGAAACTACTTACTGCTAGGTGAAATGTTACTGGGACTTTCTCGTACCCTATTGCTGGAACCCTTGGGGGAAATTATAGCCCAGTGCGGCGGTATGTGAACATAAAGTGCACTGACTGCGCTGCCCTGCCTCGCTCTGGGGCACTCGCATCCCACAGCAAGACTGCCTTTTTATGAGCTGGCTTAATCTGCTTTCAAAGTGGATTAAAACGGGCACTCGTAGGGTGGACTAAGAGTCCTTGGATAAAGGCAGCACAGATCACCGAGTGCAGTTTTTACACTGAACTTCTTCCCCACACAGCTCTGGGTATTTTAAAATTCACTCGATATAGCGGGTTCTACTTTTTCCTAGGAACATGCAAGTGGGTGAAAGTTTGACATCTGCCGTTCTGCTGCATCTGTGTTTCTGGGGTAGAGGTTCTCCTCTCCGCCCCATTAAGATTTCTCTGCTGCCATTGCCTATTGCTAAATGTTTCTTGGCTACCTGAATTTGCTCTCCGATAAGCCTTGTAGGCCACTGGGGCAGGAAGCTTCCGCGACCGCTTTCGTTGGCACGCTGCTGGGTTTTGAGAGCCTGGGCTTCAAGGGTTTGGGTTTGCACAAGTCTCGTGCAGTGCTGAACCTCGCTGCCTTGTGAAACGTGTCATGCACACATGAGCCAGAAGTTCCTACACCTCTGAGCCATGAAAGCCAATGGAAAGCTCATAGGTGGTAAGAACTGCTATTATTGTAGCACTCGAAGAGTTTTTATTAAACTGTCTGAACGTGTTGTTTGATAACCGTTTGGCGGAATGCCTCTGTCATATTATTTCATTTAGGCAACAACAGCTTAAGCTACAATTCTTTTTGTGAGGTGACTTTCCCATTGAGCTCTGCTGGGAATTAGGCAAAGTCAGGGTTGAGGCACTGGAAGAAAAGTGAGGATGAAATTGTAGGTGGATAGAGAGAGTTTTGCAGTTCAGAGGGAATCATGGCAAAATGGATTGGTTCCCTACACCTGCCATTTCTTTCATCTGTGCTATTGCTTAATATTTCTCTTTAATTTACATTCATTTCCTTTTAAGCTTTTGATATTTAAGGAACTCTTGCAAACTCCCGTGCCACAAAATAAATGAGTGTCACGAATTCTAGCCCTAGCTTTTGTTCCTCTCCATGTGGTGATGTCTGAGCTCGAGGAGCCAGGACCGTGTCCAGGCTCTCCGTGTTGAGACAAGATCTGGAAGCGCACATCTCTCTTTTCCCTATCTTGACATCTGTGGAAACCCATAGCTGAGAGAGAGTTTCAGGCTACTGCAGCCAAATCTACCAGGTCTCTGCTCTGAATGATCTGACTGCTGGGACTATAGTGCTCTACAGGGTGCGGATGTAGCCTGCAAAAATTTAGGGAAGGTGCTTGATCCTCCTGCTTCCATTAACTGTGCTGAGCCCTATTCCTCACTGACTAGCACAAGGATCAATTCTTTAACATCTGGAAAGAGATTTGAAACCCTAAAGCAATAATTTCACAATTATGCTTAATCAGTACTGTGCCTTTAGTGTTAATGTTATTATGTGAATGTTCATTGACAAATTAAGAATGCATTTTAAAAGTCCCTTAGAAAAGTCAGTAAATAGAAAGTCTTTGTTCATCGGCATGTGGTTTATAATCCTGTAACAGCAATGTTCTACCCTGTCTTTTATGGATGTGTGCTGGAGAGATGCAATGCTTTAATAACTTCTCAATAAGCAAAGCTTACAGCCCGGTTCTTTCCCAACATTAGAGGTTTGACTTGATTGTGGTGGTTTTACATCTGCTGAAAGCACAATCAATGCCTTGTATTTTCAATACCGTGAAGATAAAGAAGTGCATTACATTTTTCAGCAGGAGTATCACTTCCAGCAGGAGTAGAACAAACAGACCTTTCTAGCTGTTTACATGAATAGACTTCCAAGTGTATCCTCTAGTTCCCTTGGGAGGTTAATTTTTAAAACTTACATCAACGGAAAACAAAACTGAGTTAGTCGAGTGCCTTTTTAAACTCTTGAATGAAATACAGGCTCCCATCCTGCTGGTCCCGTCAGCGGCTGCGTAACGACTGTCTGCGTAACCCACACCAGCCCGCTAACCGGTCCTGTTGGAAACCCGGACTGCGCTGCCTCCGATTGCCCGCGCTCTGCTTGCGCTATCACTCTCGTCTCAGGGAAGGGATATCTGTGCAGTAGGGACTTCACTGCTGCTCCGAGCCCAGCGCCACGAGGGTCCGTTATCGAGCTCTGGTTTTGGGGTGTTGCAAATGAGCTACCCTGCACTGCTCTTCTACTGAGGTGAAGTTGTGCCGGGCGCTATAACAGCTGGAGCCCAATGCAGGTGGGTGCAGGCACAGCTGAAACCATACCGGGAACGTGCATACTGCACCAAAAGGTATTAATTCCCTCAGCCGCTGCAGTAAATCTCTTTCTGCCACAAGCATACGCTGAGAGTTGCTCCTGCCCAGAAGAGACCTGTGGGAGAGAATCGGTGTCAGAAAGGTTAAGTAACTCAGTCCATAATTGCAGGGACTTGTCCATAATTTCAAATTCTCTGTGCAGAAAAGGAAGGCTTTTCTTTCCATTAGACCATGGGGTTAAAGACAGACAGAATCTGGCCACTCTGTGCAAATCTGCTAAGTGTAATAGTTTCCTCATTTGACATAGATTTTCAAGGCAAGGTGATTAATGAGTCATAAATATAATGGTACAGTGATCCTTAAAATAAACAACATTCCTTGATTTGAAAATCCCAGGAGATGAGTTTTAATTTCTCTAACCAATCTGGGAATGTAAAAGATTTTCCTGCAGTGCCTTATTGATATAATTTGACCTTGCTCAGCAGTGGAGCTCCCTGATGGAGGTGTGTGGGGGGAGGAGGGTGTGTGGGCACACATGCAAAGTGCTCTTACTATGCCTGTATTCAAATTCTAATTCCATATTCTTGTAGGAACGATCTCACTGGGAACCAAAAATAGCACAGACGGAAAATATTCTCGCAAGATTATTGTCACACAAATAAGAATGGTTTCTCTTTAACCCATTCTCTTATCAGCTAAGCTCTCTGCAGGCTCCTGAGCCTCTGCCGGTGCTTTACTTTAGCCATTGGCCAAGAATCTATTCATGAAAAGCAACAATTTAATAGCAATAAAATATCTCTGTGGTTGACAGTATGCCACTAAGCTGGATTAAATGAAGTGTGCTTACCTTGTTTTAAGACTATAAAAGTATTGCTTCAGTGATGGTAATTCGCCGCCTTTGCAATAGGGTGTGTTTTTGAGTTTTGGTGACTGTTTTTCTGGGTCCTTTCTAGCTTTAAACATTGCCAGTTACATCTCCTGATGCTCTGTTGCTTTCAATGAGATAGCACAAAACGCATGTCTGACCCAAATTCTTCCTGCCAATCACAATTTCCTGTGCAGAAAGAGAAGGTGAATTAACGGTGATGCCTTTATTTATTTTTATTACCGCAGCACCCGCAAGCCTCAGTTTTGGAAGAGACTGGGCCGTGCGAGGCATTATAAATCACAGAATCACAGAATGGTCAGGGTTGGAAGGGACCTCTGGAGATACTCAGAAGGAAAAGGCTGTCCTTTCAGAAAGCCTGTCCTCTAGGTACCGGAGGGGGGTGACAGAGGACAGTAGTAGAGGGTGCAAGGAAACCCCCCAAAAATACTGTTCGACACACAAAGCAACCGACCAGTTGTCTTTTTAGGCACCGTGCAGAGTAGAGGTATCAGGAAGCTGAATGAGAAGTATGGAGCTATGGAGGGTTAGGCAGGTCCTGCAAAGTGAGAGAAAGCTGGAATTTGCCTGTTGGAAGCTCCAGCGAGTGGTGTGACCGAGCAACACCCGCAAGGTGTCCAAGGTGGAGTCTGATCAATGCAGGAATGAGAGGTGGTGTGTTAGAGAAGGGGAGGTGGCAACGGCATTCAGAGAGAATGAGCGGGCAGAGGAGAGTTGATCCCTTGAATCCTGTATTTTATCCAGGTTGTGTTGGGGGAAATGCACTCTGTAGAATGTTAACAGTGGTCTGCAAATGAGCTGATCTGTCAAGTTAGCATTTTACAATGGCGTGTTAATTCCCGGACTTCTATGATAGACAGTTACATATAAATAAAAGCTATCATCCTGTTCTTTTATTTGAATTTGTTTATAGACGATGGAGAAAAGCTGATGGTTGCATATTTACCACACAACAGATGTTCATAGTTCTCAGGCACATCATCTGCCCAATTGCCCATGGCTTTGTCTATTCCAATTATTTTTTCCCATATGTACACATTGGGTTGCATTCCAGCTCCGAGACAAAGAGAGTTTTATTTTTTGTTCCTCTCTGGAACTACTGAGGTCCTCTGGACTTCTGACAAGGGCTGTCACAACCTGAAGAAGAGCCCTGAAAATCTGCCCGTGGCAGTAACCTGTAAGGGAGTCATTGACAGGCTCCCAGTTAGCAGGTCTGATGATACTTCTGCTATGAAGCCTTCCATTTTGGGCATGATCCTCAGCTTGTCCGTGTTGCTTTACCCCAGAAAGGGTCCTAAACCTTGGATATTCCAGCAAGGCTCCTTCGTACTGACTGTGAGAGAACTTGGAAAAACCTGTCGCATGATGTTGCTGTGTCAGCTAAAATGGGTAGAGTGTATGGGCAGAGTCCGAGCGCAGGAACAGTGGAGTACTGAATGCTGCCCAGATAAGCAAAAATGTTTTTACTGTCACATGTAGCTGAAGAATTGCTGTCCTCCCTTCTTTTCTGGAATGATAACCTTAGATGGATCTGGCTTCTCTGTGAGACAAGGGTTGCCAGTGAACTTCAACGCTGAGAAAGAGTTGGGAGGTGCACTTCCCTAAGACGAGAAGATGCTGCTGGGGACCTGCCTGGTGATAACTTGGCTCTGCATGAAACAAGGGGACCTGCCTTCCTGGGATTTGCAAACAGGTCTCTTATTTTTCCCTTGCGCGCTGAGCTAACGTGCTGCTCACCTTCCCTTTATGTTTTTGTGTCCTTGGCAGAAACCTGTACTGAGGAGCGCTTGCCTCCGCTGCTCTGGTGTGAGCAGGTGAGGCAAGAAACCTCGGACCAGCTACACTTGTTTTAGTTGAGCACTGAATCACAGCGATGCAGTCCTGTGGGGAACTCGACGTCATTTGAATGCGGTGTAGCGCTGCGAAACATCGCACGGAGCAGAGAGAACACAACTAGCTCGGAGCAGCCAGTTTTGACATTGGACAGACTATCAGCCAGGCACAGTCTAGCCAGCCTGGGATAATCAGCCATGCTGAGAGGCAAGGATAATTAGGCAGACACAGAGATACCCTGCAGATACCCTTCTGCAGCTCTTAACAATTCTTAGAAAACTTTTCCTAATATATAGCTTATATATTGCTTGCTCTGAATTAAATGAGTTCTTATGTTATCTGTCACATATTCTTGTTTACTCTGTTGAAAGCTCCTATCATATTCTCCGGAGTCTCCTCTTTTCCAGACCAAACAAATAGAGAAGAAATTCAGACTTCCCGTATAGGATGTTTTCCTCTCACATTTGTCTGCATTTTTGGTAAAATACAGTGTTCCAAATTGCACCCTAAGAGAAGTTTCACTGATACTTAATGAAAGGGAATAATTACTTCCGCCGTCTGACATGCATCAGTCTTATTAATACACCACTGAATGAGCTTCACTTTTTTCGTTGCAGTGTGTCATGGTGCTGAGTCATATTCCACCTGAGGCCCTCCATAACTCCCAGCACTCATTTCGCAGTACTCTTATTTAACCAGTTACTTCTTATTTTGTATTTGGTCGTTTGATTTCTCCTTCTTTTACTCAGTACTTCACGCTTGCCTTTATTGAGTGTCTTTGCTTGATTTAAGGCTGTTTCTTCAATTCATCAAGACTGCTCTGAATTCTGAAAGAGTCTTTTAAAGCATTCACAACCTTCCCCGGAATCGGCACCTTCTGCACTGTCCTTTCTAGGAGCCGAGTCATTAGTGAGAATGCTGAATCGACCAGGTTTCGGGACAGATCCTTGGGGGACCTCGCTTGATCCATCCAGCTGCGCTCAATACCTGTGGGAGGAAAAATTGGTGTTTGAACATAAGCTTTGGTCTTAATTTGGAAGCAGCAAGGCATTAGGGCAGTTCATGTAGCCATTTGAAGTGAAGCCTCAGCTTCATAAACCGGGATGAACAGGAAAATCCACACGTGCGTCGTTTGCCCAAGCTATCCCGCGGCTTCGAGCTGCCCGGCAGACAAGCGCCACGCGCTGCCTTTGCACCGTGGAGCCGCACAGCATCTCGAAGGGGGTTATAAATATACATCCTCCTTCAGCTTGAGAAGTAAGAAGAGGATGCAGATGGGTGAGAACTGTTCCAGTGAAGCTCGCGCTCGCGCCCGGCGCATAATGAGATCAGAATGCAGGCAGGAATGTGTGGAGGAGTGGAGCTGGCAAGGATTCACCAGCCTGAATTATTCTAAGCCTATTCCATTCCTAATCATCCCTAATCAAACCTTTTTTCTTCTTCTTTTTCTTTTTATTTTGGTGTGTGAAGGTGTGTTATGGAGATGTTTCTGTTTGAACATAAAATTAAAGCTCTTCTTACTGCATGAGGAAATTTGAGTTGCCGGGATATGGCTCTTTCGGTGAGGTTTTGGTGCACTGGGTTTCTTATCGTAGCTTCCTTTGCTATGGTTATTTCAGAGCACTTGGCACTTCCCTGCTATGTAGCCAATTTGCTGGATGCTGGAAAGTATGAAATTGGATCTCTAAAAGGATCCCGGATTATTTTTGATGCTAATATAAATCTAAAAAAACCCAACCCCAAACAGAAAAAGGGGTGGGCAGAGCAGTATCACATGAGTTATCCAGACTTGTTTACATCCTGATTTGCAAAAGATACAGCTTGACCCCAGCGTAACCTTGAAATCTACACAGGGAGAGGAAATACTATGTAAATTAGAACAGCCAAAACAAAACAGGCAGACAGAAGCTCAGTGTACAGAACAAGCTGGGAAGGCAGGCTTTGCAAACACCGCTTCGCTACGGAGGAGAAATGTGCACAAATTCTTTTTTTTTTTTTCCTGGGATGTAAATGGCTGTGAAAAAACCCTCTCCCTAACAAAAAGTAGTATCGCTGGTTTTACAAGACCACAGCCATTTTCCATAGCATAGGAACAGCATGTTTTCCCCCACCAACCGTACTGCAAACCCTGCCGGAGATGTCATCCCCTAAGGAAGACCAGTTCAGAGCGACCAGGGAAGCGTAACTGTGCCTTTTTTGGCTGCAGTCTAAATGGGTTTTAAAAGATGACAGTGATGTCTTGGGGGCCCTACCGCGGGAGAGACGTAATGCACGCTGCTTATAAAATACTTAATAGCAGTGAGTAGATGTTGGTTGTGAGCAAGTCTTGTGTTAGCCTCCTGTGTTGGATAGAGAAGGGGGAGAAGCCTACCAAAAGCTGTGCTTCATCCCGGAGTGTTTCAGCGGTGGTGGGGCCATGCGGTTCACTGGCTCCAGTTCTGCACAGGGACAAACGTTTGTGTGGCTGAACCGTGAGCTGGACTGAGGAACAGATCTAGAGGAAAAATAATGTCATCTTTCCAGTGAGTTAAAAGCTTTCCATCCCACTTTTAGGTTTTTGTCTGGGCTTCCTACGCACGCTCCCAGCCGCCTGCGTTGGTGGGGTGGTGGGGTGCTGGCGAAAGGGGGCCCAGCCCGCCAGAGCCGGCAGAAGCATGACCCTCCCTAACGCCGTACTTCCACTCCTGAAATTACAGCTGCGGCTCGGCCTCTCCACGCTCACAACGCTTCCTGGAGTCGTGCTCGTGTGCCCCGCCGGCGCCGCGCTTTGTAGGGCTGAACCACCCCGCAGACTTCTCCTACAAAGCGCTGCATCTTCCCTTTCAGCTCCCTGGCACGATCTGGTGACCACAGAAGTGGCACGGAGGAGGCCACCAGAGCGCGGCACCCGGTGCAGCACCCAACTGCCCTTCGGTGCGGCAGCACCCTGAGCGTGTCTAACCACAGCCATGCCGGGCTGCTCGGTGTCTGGGTGCAGCTTGCTCAGGCACTTAACCACATTAGGAGAATGTTATTCCTCACCTCGTTATTTGGAATTGATTTTAGGAGAGGGAAAGTGGTTCCCATCCTGATGCCTCTTGGCCCTTGAACCCACAAATCTGTTAATCTCTGAATGTTAATCTCTAGAAGGAGGGAGCACAGCAGTTACAGAATCACAGAATCACAGAATGATCAGGGTTGGAAGGGAACTCTGGAGATCATCCACTCCAACCCCCCTGCCTGAGCAGGGTCACCTACAGCAGTTGCACAGGACAACGTCCAGGTGGGTTTGGAATTTCTACAGAGTGGGAGACTCCACCACCTCTCTGGGCAGCCTGTGCCAGTCCTCTGCCACCCTCAAAGTAAAGAAGTTCCTCCTCATGTTAAAATGGAACTTCCTATGTCCAAGTCTGTATCCGTTACCTCTTGTCCTATCACTGGGCACCACTGAAAAAAGACTGGTCCCATCCCCCTGGCACCCTCCCTTTAAGGATTTATAAGCATTGATAAGATTCCCCCTCAGTTGTCTTTTCTCCAGACTAAAAAGCCCCAAGTGCCTCAGCCTTTCCTCATAAGAAAGATGCTCCAGTGGTCTAATTGTCTTTGTAGCCCTTTGCTTGACCCTCTCCAGCAGTTCCCTGTCCTTCTTGAACCGCAGTTGGGAGCAGTATTTTAAGCCTGGTGGAGTGCAGTTACCTAGTGTGCTGTAGGCAGTGGCAGAGCCCAGCAGAAGTACAGCTTGTAGCCAAAATCATGTTCACAACCGGCAAAGTTTAGGAGGCAGCAATGAGATAAAATGGGGGCAGAAAAATAACTGCATGCCCCAGAATTGCCAATATCTGTCCTGAAATCTCTGTTAAACAGGTTCTCAACCATATTACTTTACTGAAGTGATTGGGGAGAGCTCTTACCTAGCATGAGCATTGTACCATTCCAGGAAGAGCAGGTTTTCTTCTGCCTGACAATGTCAAATTTCCTGCTCTCGAAGGAATGAGAGTTGTCCATGGAGCAGTGTTGACCTGAGCCGTTGCGCTCGAACATTTCGTTCCTCGGATCACGCTGGGCTCGCCAGGGGCCGTACTCCTCAAGCCTTTCTCAAGATGATGTGAACGGTCCACTTGAGGGTCAAGTGCTATTCAGAAAGAATAGCGGTGCCAGAATTTGTTCATGTTGTTGAGAAATATGAAGTATATTGTACGTAATGATGTCTGCAAAACTTTTCATAGCCCTTGCTTGCCTGCTGTCTCTTACCAGCTACACGCTCACACATGTTACTTTGCTGTGTCAGAATACAAACCAGCACTGTTTAAGTGTAAAATGACATCTTGGTGTGTATATACATTTAAGCAAAATATGTTTCCTATGAGCACTAATTGGCATAAGAGTCTTGCTTTAAATGCGTAGATTTTAATCCTCAAAAGCTTCCTCAGCCGTTGACATGTGCGCTTGTACAGGAGAAATTTGAAAGAGAAAGTCAGTGTGGGAAGAGGAATGAATCTTTTAAAGCAAAGGCAGGGAGGGAAGTTAAGGAAATATTGAGGTGGAGTTGTCCTTTATTCCATTCCACCGCAGGTCTGGCGGTTTTCAGGGGGGTGTGCACAGGAAAAAGTACTATTCCGGAGGAGCGCTGGTGGCCACGCGTAGCTCTCACCTCCAGCACCGCTCGGTAGCAGCGTGGAATGCGAGAAGAAGGTAACTGAAGAGCAAACTCTCTCCAGTGGAGACCACAGGGTTCAGTTAAGTCTGAAAATGTGGCTTTTTAATTCATTCTCTCTTTGGATTTTGACCACGTGGGAAATCTTTATTCCTACTCGCATGGAAATTTATGAAATAATTGGGAAATAGAGCTTCTTAATATTTAATTTGCTTGGTGATTAAAAGAAATTAGTTTCAACCATTGAGCAGTTCAGTAGACCTCCATTAATTTTTATAAGGAAATATTTGCCTGACTTCTTTCTGTGAATTTATATAAAAAGAATAATTATTACATCTTCTCCCATTTGTGTGTTTTTGATAAGGACATCTCTAATGTGCATAATCAGAAACTGAATCCTAGTCGAATGCTAATGCATTAAGTGTAAATGTAGTCCATAAGTAACGGGCGGATCGGGGAGTTAAAATAGTGGAATGACAATGCCCAGAAGTATTTTGGATAGAAAATTTATTTTCAGGTTTTTGAAGCAACCAGGCAGAATCAGGGACTTAAGTCAGAACTCACTTAAGCGTTGAGGTGTTTAAGCCATGTTGACTTACAAGGCCTTTGGAAGTCTGTGCCTTTCTTTTTCAAACCATTCGTGAAGGAGGGAACTCATTGCATTCTCTGGGTTTCGAGCCAGTGCTGAGATAATTTACAGTGATAACAGTTTCCCTGCAGAGCTAAAACGGAAAGACCTTTCTTTTGGTATGTGTGTAATGAAAAGTGTGATGTTTTCAAACACTGAATGACCAATGAATCAATATTTCCCCAATGTTTTTCAGCCACAGTATGATAAAGTAGTCTTTCAGATTACTGATTTCAGGTTTGTATTAATCTTTTTCATCACACCTTTATAAGTAAGGCTTTTGTTATTGCTTCTTTTTAGTACACTGAACTGGTAATCTGATCTCACTTTTTGAGACTTAAGCATCGTTCTAGAAATACAGCTTTGGGCTAAATATTATTTTAATTTTTGACAGTTTCCATATGATTTTCATTGTTTGTGCCCACTGTGAAATTATCTCCAAACACTGCACCGTGGCTAGCCGCTAAATCGCATCTCTCACAGGAATGTTTAATTCTTCGGCAACATTTATTCATATATGATTTAATAAGACAGCACAAGGACTTAGATGAATGTAGTTTGAAAAATGAAAGTGGAAGGAGAAAATTATTTGCTTTCCAGCCAGAAGTGAAGGGACCAATTCTTTGACTGCCGCCGTCTTTGCCTTCCCTGTGGCTCTTGCGGTACCCCAGTGGAGAAGAGGTAATGGTGGTGACTCAGCTATGGACGGTGTTCAAAACAACCACCACCAGATGAGCATTGTATGAACCGATTGCTTCTGAGTGCTATTTATTGCTCAGCATCCGTAGGGCAGTGCCGGAAAGAGATTGCAGTTGAAATCAGGGCTTTTTGTGGTGCAACCAGCTCAGACCCGGGCTGAGAGATAACCGCTGCCCCAAGTGCTAACAGGTGAAATGATGTTGTAGCTTATAGGTGGGCAGACCTTTTTACTAGATGGGGGAATCTAGAAGACCCTTGAAAGAGTCAGAAATGGGGAAGTTTAATTTGCAAGCTGTTGCTGCAAGACTGCCTTTTCCCACTAATAAATCAACGAACTAAGGAGGAGGTAAGTTTTGCCCGAATTTCAATGGGTAAAGAGGGTAAGTAAAGACTGCGTAAAAGACAAGGGTTATGCTGACACTGCCACCCTGACAGGTCCCCCAGAACTGAGCTGTTGTTGAGCGAGGTGATTCAGAGTCTGCCTGGGCTGGAGCCAGAGCAGCACAGGTCCCGGTGTGGGCTGCAAAATCCCTCTGAGATGCTGGGTAAGGGCTGTGCTAACAGCCCAGCTCCTGCATTGCAACACTTCTTGCAGTTGAGACCTACTAAATGGAAAGAAACCTGGAAAAGCCATAAATAAAGTGCTCATAACGTGCGCTGGCCCTTGTCTGCAGCACAGGGCAGGTTTGCACTGCGCAGGTATTCCTTGTCGTGCACGACTGTCTCTCTGCCAATATTATTATTGATGCTGTATATTAGATCACATATCCTAATTGTTTTGTGATTCCCCTGTTGAGAAAGTCTTTTAATCTTCCTTCATGTGTCTTTGTTTAGTTCTGTGGTTGCACCTACGCTTCTGCGCCCACGCCGGTGGGTGCCCACGTAGTTGGGGCACATCCACTGTCTCCCTTCCAGAAGAGACGCGCTGTGTGTGTGTGGGCATATCTCTGTGTAGGGACAGCATGAGCAGGCAAACCCATAAAGAATTTAATTAGGTTAAGGATAAGTTTCAAAGAGAATATAAGCCTCTAAAACGTAGACATAAACAGAGCTTGCCATGGGGCATGTGTGTCCTTATGCTGCTGCTGAGGACGCTGCAGAGGCAGCCACTGGCTTCTGTCTCAAAGACCAAGCTGAGGGCTGGTGATCAGAGCTTGCAACCCCCCTAATTTTTTAAATAAATTATAATTTTTTTCCTCCTATAAATTTTTTAATTTTTATATATATATAATTTTTTTTCCTCCCATGAAACAATAAGGTTTCACTTTTACTTTGGACTTCATTTCAAATTTATGTTGACTATTAGTCATACCCTTGAAACGAATCTCTAAATAAAAATCAGCCTGGAACTCTGCCCCCTCCCGCCTGCCAACGTACTACACGCCACACTAAAATGCTTCTCCGGCAAACTCTTGCTTCTTGCTAAATCGTCTGACTCATGTTTTCTGGTTCGGGAAAAGGGAGTGGCATCCTGCAAGGGCTGCGCACCCCACGGCGGCTCCGTGGGACACCGCGCGTGTGCGGCACCGAAAGGAAAACGCAGCCTTTGTTTGCTTAGCTTTACGGTGGAAATGTAATTAATGGCAAACGGGTCAAAAGTATGGATTATGAAATCATGGTGTAAGTGAAATTCCTGTGTTAATAAAAAAAGTCCTAAAATGTCTTTTTTTAAAATCAACGTAGGGCTATTAAAGAACCCCCTCTAGTCTGATGACTGAAAAAGTGCAGACACATGGAAATATTCTTATAGTTTCCAGATTATTTTCATTCCAAGGTGTTTAGAATAGCTCCATTTTCCTTTTAAATTTTTGTTTTGTTTTCAGAGTTATTCCTGGTTAGTAATAATTTCCAAATTTTCTCATAAGCATGATCAAAATGTTAAGATACTTAAATTCATTTACATATTTAAGTAACCATCTCAGCCAAAAAAAAATGTGTAAATTCTCAATACATTTTAAAAGTAACAAAGGAACATTTGTGAAAATCCTCCCTCAAAATTACAGTAATGACAACTTTTTTTTTTTCTTTTTAGATATTGTTTTCTGTCTTTGTTAGATTTTTGATCAAGCCTCTTGCTACAAGAACTAGAAAAATGCAGAAATATGCAGGTCTTACTTTGGGCATTAATACATAAACCAGCTGTAATTTAAAAGAAGTGGAACCAACCTCTTGCAGTCCGGTTGCCTAACAGTATCCAGTATAAAAAGTCTGAACGTTTCTTCGAGAAGCATTATCAGCCCCACAGCTTACAGCAACCTTTATGTTCTTAGCAAGGAAAACCAACCCAAGAACAAAAGCGAAAACCAAGCCGCCAAGGTTACAAACTGGCCTTTACTGGTCCACTGCCATTCCTGTCAGACTTCACCAAGCTGTGAGATGTTAAAAATCCCCGTTTCCCTTCTCTCGCAGGAGATCCTCAGGGAAATCCAGTCAGTCTGCTAAAATCACTGAGCCCTGCAGAGCCCGGCACGTGCTGCCAGCAGCACAGGAGCAGACACGGGGCAGTGTCCTGAGGATGCCTGGGGGGTCTGGGGACAGCAAGGTGGCACCATCCTCCCCATCTAGCATCCCACCTTCATCTTACTCAGGATCCGGTCTTGTTTTGTAACCCCACTTTTGGAGCACTGGATGAACCCAGCACCTGGTGCTAAAAAAGCACTACCATCTTTTGAAGATAATAGCATTCTCCTCTTGTGAGCTGATATATATTTTGCTCTGTTCCCCAGTGATGGGAACCTGTTTTAAGCAGCAAGGAATGGGTCCTCCTCCTGGTACTCATTCACAACAGAGAGGGCATATTAGAAGTTGTACGTGCCACAAATGTTTTCCTTAATCCAAGACTTAAAAAATTCAGGGAGATGGTAAAAATCCATGCAGAAGTTAGAAGGATTTCAGAATTATGGTGATTATGCAAGCTCTATTCGTCTCCACGCGTGTAGGTATTGTGATGTTGGAGTACGTGGGGACATTTTGTCTCTGAGAGCCTGCCTGCCACAGCGCGCAGGCTGGATGCACAAGGGAGACAAATTAAGATTGCCTGTGCAGCTGGAAATGTGACATTTGGAAAGTCTGAAATAGAACAGAAATAGCATTATTTTAATGTAGCTTTTTGTATGCATACAAATAAGCTTGTGGCTTATGTTCACCTCTCAGGTGCTGAGGCTTTGATATTTGTTGTATTTAGTGGCGCTGTACTTGTCACTTCCAGAAACCGGTGTTAAGTCATTCCACAGTGGTGGAACGAAGATTCAGTTCCTCAGGTTCTTGCACTGAGATAAGGTGTGTTTCACTGCACTTTCCCTCAAATTGTTAACGTTAAAGATACGTTAATTCATTACAAGTCTGGAAAGGCACGTGCTATTCATTGTGTTCTGCCTCAGTAAGAATTTTTCCCAGTTTTCTCTTCCCTGTCCTCATCTGTAATGGGCTGTCTGCTGAATAGCGCTTTTGGGCAGCAGTGCTGGGGGTCCCGCTGTTTGTAAAATTTGTTAAGTTGTTCAATGAATACCAGATTTTCTTTTTATGGAAAAAGAAATATTTTTATTCTAAGTAGTCAAATGACAGAAATAAAATTTTGTAAAGCTCATACTGTGTGAGCTCACATTGTATGGGCATCTTGAAAGATGACCAGAATTACTTAGGCATCGTGGCATCCAGCTCCTCTATTTGTGCATGTCTGATTACTCAGTATCCCAAACTCATATGCACAAACCAGCCTTGCGCTGAGGGGATATATATACCTCGCTTATTTTGAAATCTGGGCTTTGAATAATAAACAAATATTAGCCTGTTAGCCCTTTTGTTGATAATAGAATGCAAAATTGGATTAGACTACAATATCTCTTTGAAAGAACACAATTGTTAGTTATTTCTTAGGAAGTTTTTAAAAAAGACATTGTGAAAAGTAAAGTCAAAACCTTACCTTGCATAGAATCTGCTTGGGTAACTTTAAGCGTAGGAAGAGTGGGGTAGTGGGGTAGTCACACAAAGAGGTAGGCTTCTGGGAATGGAAGAGGACATTTTTTGCCTCTGCTAGCTATGCTTAAATGGATGCCACTGACTTAACGGGAAGAGAAAGTGCTAAGGAATGTAGTGGCTGCTGGGAAACGTGAGCTATGATCTGCTTTACTCCAAGCCACTAACTCTCAGGGTGCATTTGCAAGGTTCCAGATGAGCTTGGAAGACATCAGCCTGTCCTGGCATAGTGAAAGCTGAGATGGAGGAGATGCGGGAGTGGCACCTTTTAGAGTGTTGCTGGACCAGCCAGAGTCAGACCCCACGGGTTTTCTTGCTTGTTTTCACCTGCACCGCTAACGGAGCTCTTGCATGCTCTAGAGCAGCCATAAATCTGTGCCCAATTTGTTACTGCTTTCTTCAAAACCTAAGACTGTCCTTTTCATATCACTTAATGCAAGTTCAATCAGTACACCTTATCCTATGAAATGCGTTACTAAGGTGTGCGTTGAGGCAATTGGTTTATTATTTTGATTGCATTAAAAAGCTGCACCTGGAATATCCCCAAAGATACTGCAAATATTTTGTGTACTCTCTTATCGTGACTGTTTTTTAATTCCTTAATGAAGATACAAATGGCTTATTCCGCTATGCAAAGGGAAAAGAACATTGTCCGACCATATGGTGTCATCTCCATACAGGAAGTTTAAAATAGAGTGAAACTGTTTCTTGTAGATGTGGCAAAAAGCAAAAGCATTTTACCACAAGGTGATGACTTTTTTATGAAGAAGGTGCTCTTTATCCCAGAAACAACATAAGCATGACATGATGTGGCAGTTACCATGGCAACTAATTATTTTTTATTGAACAACAAGAATAGGCACAATAGCTTCACGAAACCCAGCATATCTTGGCAAGCAAGTTAAAATGTCCCGGGGCATCATCAACATGTGCAGTCATCATTTTTAGTTTCCTTTTTTTTTTTTTTTCTTTCAGATGATGTTTATTTTCTGAATATGAACAAATACATTTGATTATGGGTCATGTTACTTTCTCATCTGACTCCTTCCTTTCCTGAAATCTCCTCTCGATGTGGTTGCACTACCAATGCGTCGTGGTCATTTAAGTTACAATGGGAAATGTCTGCCTTGGTTATGCACTTGAATTGATGAGCCCACATTTTCAGAAGTTGCCCAAGTAAGGAGTGAAAGGTTGACAATTCAGCTGACAGGAGAACATGACAAGGAAAACGGAACAGATGGGGGCCTTGAAAATACCATTCTCTAGAAGTATGTGGAATCAATTTAATCCACAATAATAGTACAATGAAGAATCTTAGTCTGTAATTACGAGGCTGAAAGAGAGATGGTTTTGATCCAGATATTATTGATTTAGTAGGCTGTGGTTAATAAAGTAATTCAGAAATTGTAGTGGCTGATTCAGGCCCAGCTGAAGGCAACTGCGCATTCTTTTATTTAGAGAGCCTTTTAATAAATTGGAATGAACTTTAATGAACATCACACTGAATACATGAGTCAAGGGTGATGTATTGATGTTATCAAAGTTGATGGAACTTTTGCTGTGTTTGGACAGTGTTGTCCAGATAGAGAGGCAACGAGAAAGACCGTGACACATTTGTTCCTTTAATATCCAGACGTGTGTGGGTTTGGATAGATGACTTCAGAAATATTGATGTTTGCAATACCAAGTATCACAGTTAGTGAAAGTTCTCATCCTACGATAGTTTGCATGTATATAATTCAGTTTGTATAATTCACTGGGCTAGATTCATACTCTCAGTCCTGTTATTGCAGACCATCTTGAAGGCAAGTATAATATTAGCCTCAATAGCAGTATTGCTGCTATAGATTCAATTATGCATGCAGGCTCATCTGAGGACAAATTAGATATACTGCCAAAGCCAAAACATTTCAGGAATTTTTCCATCTCCATTTGATATATCAGAATGAAAGAAGAAAATCTCCATCTCGGTTCTACCATTTAGGATGACCTTATAACTGAATATCACTGGTTTAATTCTAGCCTCAATTAAGGAAAAAAAAAATGATCCCTCAACCACATATTCAACCTCAAAGTCAATATTTTGGTTTGATTCAGAGCCGGTTGTGTTAAACCAGTTAAGGTCAGATTTAGTCTGGAGAGGCTGCAAAATTACAGGATCAAATGACACATGATGTACTGTGAAACTGAATTGCATTAGAGGTTGCATAAACAGAATTAATATTACTTAGCTTTGCTCCAACATCTGAAGCAGTAAGAAATTGGAGTGAACGTGATTGAGAATCTCCATCTGTAGCAAAAGTACAGTTGTGTGATGGAGAACTGAATGAGACCTTCCAGGAAGGCTCACGTCTCACAGGAGGTGGTGCTCATGTTCAGGAGGGTCTTTTTCTTGGAGTCATGGCTGAATCAACAGGTCAGCCTGCCAATTAGGGGGAACGACCACTGAAAGGAACAGCACAAAATAGCCATTGTCATGCTGTGGTCGCTGTTGGCTGTCTTTTCACTGAAAAACGCAAGAGAGACTTGTTCACTGCTCTTGAAGATTTAGTGGTTCTGTTTGTAGAGTTGGGAGTGCCGATTTAAGTGCCCTGCACCAGTTCTGACTGAGATGAATTCATTCTGCTGACCCAAAAATGTTCCTGAGAAGCTCTGTCCAACTGTGCTAGTATGAGTGACTAAAATGTAACTTATCTACTGCTGAACAGTATAGCAAGTTACTAATTTTGGTAGTTATTCCCAAGAAAGTCTCTATTTGCTTCTGCTGATGTAGATACAGAGACAGTGACCTCTGGGGAAGGGGAGAGGTGGGGTAGGTTGTGGGATTTTTGAAATTCTCATATCCCTTTAGGATGAATCACTGGAGCTTCCCGCTAGTTTTGTCTGGCACCTGATTCTTCAGTTGTTAGTGAGGATGTGTAAGTAGCACTTGAGTTCTCACTGATGATGATGAAGAAACTCCTCACATCATCTGTGTATGAGAAGACTCAGCTGTGTGATCATCAGGGGAGAAAGCAAGACTGGGGAATAGTGCTAGCTGGAAAACGAAAATGTTGACACACCGCCCCCTCCCTCCAAAAGTAGTTTTTAAATTCATGTAAATAGTTGAATTTTCATTCATAAATACTTGTATTTATGTATTGTATCTTGGTGAAATGCTGAATGTTAAAAAGCAAAAGTACTTGGTCCCGTTGACCTGATTTACGTAGAAAAGTCTGGAGTGTTAAAAACTGTTTTCGGAAAGGTGCCTAGTCCCTTCTAAAGAACATAAATGGGATGGTGGCCTGCGCAGAACTGCTGGTTTCGTTCATGAAATGTAGAGCATTAGGCAAACTGATACAGAAGCCAGGAGACGTATAGTCCCGTGATGACAAACTATAAAGATAAACAAGCCTTTGTGGAATTTGCAGTGAAAAGGAATCATTTATTACAAAGATGCATGCTTTCTCAAGCTTTTTCATTTTCTTTCTGGCACTCTGTACGAGGTCCTTCAGACACCACTACCAAAGTAATACCTGGAGGAGTCTCCGAGAGCTTAAATTGTGCCACAAAGGGCGGGAGACTGGGCCGAGGGGATCCTGTAACTACGTGGGTACGCACCAGCTGAAAATGTAGTTTTAAGTGAGGACTGAGTTGGTCATAGCTCAAAAAGAAATTTATTTTTATCATTCAGCTAAAGCCATGAGGGCAGTAGATGCCGATGAGCTCACGTTCCTCAGGCAGCCCTCAGGAGAGTGATCCCTGTGCATAGGTGTAGGCACCAGAAGGCAACTCTCGAGCAAGTACAGGGTGCGGGTCAGACTGTCATTGACTTCTTCGCTTGCCTAACACGATTATATTGGCTAGGAGTGGGATGCTGACAGTGTTTTTTCGTTGGAGGACAAGGACAATGGGCTGCAAATTAGAAGTTCAGGGCAAATCGGTTATGTTATGTTTAAACATTACGTTGAAATGGAATATAACATGACATAATGTTATAAGGAAACAGATTTGACTGCCCAGTCACCTTTACAGCATGCTGGCAAGGATGGGGCCTTGGAGGAATAGCATATTACATTATGTTTATGCCCAACTTAATATTCTCTTACAGTATCAGAAGTTTAAAGGTGCTTTTGTTGTAAATGAGAATCAGGAACTGATTCATTTTGCTGATGATTTTCTTTGGCATTTTCTCCTGTATTGAAGTGCTAAGAATGCAGTATCCAGTGCTGTATTATCATACAGCTGACTTTCTTACAGATTGGTACCTGACTTCATATTTACCAGAAGAAATACTTGGCTTTATCGCACAGGCTTTTGCTGAGAGGTTTAGTCCTGTAGCTAAGTGACATGAACTTCACCTAATTTATAATTAGCGTAAGAAGATGTTAAGGGAAAGATAGTGTCTGCCATTGCCTACAGGACCAACAATTTTCGGTAGAGGTCTATGATATAGTCAGATTTTTCTGATGATAAACATGAAGCCATATAGAAAGAGTTATGAAGATCTGTTCCTAAAAGGGTAAAAGGTGTGCAGGGAATTACAGCACTCCTGCTGTAAGGCCAAAAATGTCTTCACTTCATACTACTCTTAGCCAGAAATGCATCCGAGTGTGTTGCAACACAAAAGAAGGAAACTAGACTGGAATCATATAAGTTGTATACATATTGCCTTCCCCTCCCAACCTGGAAATCTTCATTTACCACAGATTTCTCTCCCTTCCAAAGGATTTTAAACGCGAAGTAGCAATAAGGGATGTAGCTGAAGCGTGGCAAAAGACACAAGTGTCAACTTTAGTGAATAAAGGTTTACATCTACTTGAAAATTCTGCTATTATAGCTTAGACCTGCTCTATTTAAATCACATTGTGGATATATCTATACTGCAGTGTAGTGGAAAATACCCAAACTAATCTTAACTAGTTGCTTATATACCAATAGCAGTCTAGCTACGGAGACACTTAGTACCGAGTACCTAATTAGCTGACACTGAGCTCCAATGTGCTTCAGGCAGAACACTGTGGATGTACTACCTACATCATTTAACGTTAATTCCGAAAACTGCATCACTGCAGGAATAATGGCAGTTGTAGGCTGTATCTTTTGACAGCCCTGTATTTTCTGAAGCAAACCCTCTCCTGAATAGGAATAGAGGAAACTGTTGATTGTCTGTAGAAGAGGCATTTGCTGGCAGGGAAGGAGCTCTTCACACTCTCAGACTTAAAACTATCTCCACCAAAGCCTTCGGTTTTCTTTAGAGATCTATAAAGTAGCCCTTCTGGTATGTGTTGTGAAACCGTACTTCCAGTTGTTTCTGATAAAGGCTTTGAGTGCCCTCCAGCAAAAGTTTGCACTGGCGGACAAATCTCATGTTGTTAGCACTTGCTTTACTTTTCAAGAACAATAATTAGGCACTCAGATGCTGGGGCGATGACTATTCCAATCTGAATAAAGCAGCACAATGAATTGCCTCAGCAGCCTGTTTGGGAGGAGTAGTTTTTCCTCCCACCCTTTGCCTCCTACTCTGAAGTTGGTAGGAGATCCTGTGTATATTACAGCAAAAGTATGGTATGCACTGATTGTGCTGTGGGAATTTTCTCACAGGCCGCCAAAGGGTTTTTATTTCCCAAGTACACTTCTGTGGCAACACGAGGACTGTAGTGAAAGAAAAAATGTTCCCTTTTATCTGAACTTCAGCTGGAGTCAAAGCAGTGAAGGATGCTGAGCAGTCTTGTTTTAGCCTTGTAGAGCTCTTAACCGTGTGCTTAGGAGGCAAATTTGTGTACGGTCCCATTGACATGAATGGCACTTGTACGTCCATGCTTTGCAGCGTCTAGGCCAGCGCATTTCCACCTAACGGGATCAGGACTTTGGCATACAACTGCTTTTGCTATTACATAAATATGATTTAGGAAAACCCACCACAGCTGGTTCATTTGTCAATCGAAGAGCCAGCCCGTGGATGCAGAAATGACCTGTAATACTGAACAGTGTGAGTGGTGGCAAGAGCTGAGGTCCTCCTCAGAGGTGATGTGATGAGTGCAACTCACTGAGCCACTGACACACCTTTAGGTCTTATCCTGCTGAGGCTTCCTGTACCGGACATTAGATGTGGTTACATTCACATGGAAAGACATCCCCTTTCCATAAGGCTCCTTAAGAAGTAGCCCTAGCAGGCTACATCTGATTAATTTAAAAGGTGATTATCATAATCTGTAACGCTGTTCTTGGACTGCAGACATTGCAAGGACAAATGAGAGCAGAATTTGGCCTGCGAACTGTAGTTTACAGATAATATAGTATTAAACTGAAGTGTAATTTATCGGAGAAGCCCTCAGAAACAGCTTCCGAAATTGCAATATTTGGAAGAGTGGCAGCCAGTCCAGAATAGGTATGTGCTCCATACTGTGTATGGAGGTGCAGGGCTGACACGCTTGTCTCCCTTCTCATCTCTGCACTCCATAGTGAGTAGAGACCCCTCGCAATGACCGCGTTTCGGTATGGCGTGCACACCTCTAGCCTTGTCACCGTATGGCGGTGGCAGTAAGAGATCGCTCCTCCTGCCCTGTGCACTGTGCTTGGGACTAACTAATCTGGCAGGGTAAGAGGCGCATTCCCCCTTACGGGCACTCTCTGGGACTGCCCCATTCTCTGCAAAACACAGCAAGCACCAGTGAGTCCATAAGGTGGATTTGAGTCCCCAGCATGTCTTCAGTCTCCTACGCGCTGGGCAAGAACGCAGTGAGGGCGCGTGGACTCGGCCGCGCAAAGCACAGGGTCAGACACTGGGGAGGTGCTCATTTAGTGTTGATCCTGTAACTGAGAGTTACAAATTAGAGAATACTGCACAGTTGTTGCACATTTTTCAAAGTAAGATCTATTCGCAAATGCACACATAGACATAGAAAAATGCATTATTTATTTCATTAAGGACACTCATTGTCATCTTGAACATTTAATGCAAAACACTAAAGGAGGTTATGAGAAGGAATGTTTAATCCTAGTGTTGTTGAAGCATTTCTTAGCATCTACTATTTTAAGCATTACAAAGGGTCAAGAGAAGAGCTCAGGATCAGCTGTATGCTTAGAATTTTTTTGGCAGGATGGAGTTGACTGAACACTTTAGCTAAGCAAGGAAGATGGAGGGGTCAACATGAAAAATTGGAAATGACATATCTGGGCAGCCTTAATGAGACACATGCAGGCATGGGTCAATTCTCTTGACGACATATCAAGCTCAAAATCACGTGGATCCAAACCCCAGTGTATATTAGTTGTGAGCGTGGTGCTTTAGATCAAGTTTAATTGCAGTTTAGCAACTTCTGGAACATTAAAGAATAAGGCAGCTATCCATGTTGTTCTGTAAGCCCAGAATGGATAGAGCAAATGAGTAATTACATCATATTAGTGTTTTCATTTATATACAATATGAATGTGTATGTGAATGTGTGTTTTTATGTGTACATGCACACATACCCAAGGTTACGTTGTCATCTCTCTGGAATATCTGCAAGAGTTATTCAATAACATCCTTTTATTAGATCAGTTCTTCCCTTTCATTAACATATTTTTCTACTTGATGCGGTACAACAATAACATGTAAAAAAAATCTGAGAGCATAAAAAATGTAAAGATCTGTATAAATTAACAGAAAAAGAAGACAATGCTTCGGTCAATTTACTCGCACCTCTTTTCACACTTTGAAGAAAATAGGCAAAGGATAGTGAGAACAGAAATGTAAACTCTTGGAGGCTGCAATTGTAGTTAATACCCACAAAATCCTCACGTTTCAGTGCCTAGTAAAATGTTACAGGCTACTATGTCATCAGAGGATTTTATACACCATTTTAATGATGTGCAAACCTTTTACAATTAATAAGCAATTATCAGGCTGTTAAGGAAGCCGCACAACACCACAGGCTTTGATATTTTAGTCATTTTGTAGACAAATCTGTTGTCAGCCATTAGGTACAGGTCCTAGAGAGATTCCTTTGGAGATGTCGACAAGTCAGAACTCGGAACAGTGAAATTCACCCCATCATTGACTGGGATTAAAAACCAAACAAACTCTATCAGTGATCGAAAGGTGCATCTGCTATTTGAAAGGCACAGTTTAGTGCTCCATAAATTCAAACAGCATCACTCATGCGATCTTTGGAATCAATATTTGAATAAGCAATTGTCACATCTGCCACTGCTGCATTGAGTAATTGAAAGTCATTAGTTTTAAGGGGTTCCACTGGCAACCTGGAGTCAATGTGCATTGATATGTTTTCTCTAATCAATAATGTGGGCAATAGTCAATCTTCTTGGCTGATAGGCACATCTGCAAGTTAAAATCAGATTATTTACTATTAGTTTTAGTATATATGATATCACCTTTTATGGAAAGTAGGTCCATATCCAAAGAAGGATAATGACAAGAGCATTAGAAAGAGAGACAGGTTCAGTTGACATATTTGTTATTTCTTTTGCTAAGGATAAATTTTGCAGGGTGCTAGCAGATCTTCCCTGACAGACTATAAGCAATAAAACAATTACTAGAAAGAGTGGCTCTTGTGTAATTCAAAAAGAAAATAACAGCAGATGAAAAAAGCAGCAGGAAACCCCATGTGGGGAAAAATGCCTTGTGTTGTTGATACACTGAAGTGTTTCCTTCATGCTCTTGCGGAGATATGTTTAATTTGGGAACAGCGTTCCCAAAAATGGCTAAAACCCCTCTGCAGTCCATCTGTGTGCAATCCCAGAGCAGCTCTGCCCAGGGGCAGGACGGCCAGGCTCCGCCGGGGGCTTCCGCGGGGCTCCTGGGGTGCAGAGCCCCGGGAGCCTTCCCTGCCGAGCAGCGGCTTGAGGGGCTCTTGGTGGTTTGCCCCACCCGGCAGTCAGATGTGGAAACACCTCCAGTTGTTCTTGGCCGTTCGATGTGTCCCTTGGCTGAAGCTGTAAGTCTCTGTTTTGCTTCTGATTCCTCCCCGGCGAGCCTGCCCGGGCTTCACTGCCGGTCTTTGATCCCCTTTGCAAATCCGCCGGTCGTACGCGCGCTGCCTTCCCGACCCTGCCCTTGGCTCCTCGTCGTGCTTTCGACTTACCCTTCGGCTCAGTAGTTTTGGGTTTCTTGGCCCAAAGTGCGATGATGCCTTCCTGTTTTAACCCTTGGCTGAGCCAAACTTTTTTTTTTGTCTTCTCTGGTTTTGGGCAGAGATAGGTCTGCCTCTCTGTCTGCGCCTGCTTCCAAACCCTGCTCATTTCTGGCTCTGACCCACAGGGTCTGACTGCCCACGTCCTGCCTGCCGGTCCTCAATAGTCCGTAACATCAGTGGGTTTACACATGGGGACATAAAACAAGGATGTCTCCCTCTGAAGGTCATTTTGGGTTTGTTGTGAAAGTTGGGCATATAAACCTGGTACATCTGCACAGATGTGGTTACGTGTGTGCTGTTGGCTTAAATAGTCCCCATACATAAAACATGGTTTACACATTCCTAACACTGCTAATACTGCTGCAGTCACTGCTTACAAACGCACATATCTCTTGTTAATAGGGGTCAGGTGTAGTTTAAAGTCAGTCAGCAGCACTTTAGGGGAAATATTTCCATGTATCTTTTTAATTGAGAAATGGTTTTTCATATTGCTTTGTATTTTAAGACTTAATCTAATATCCTATAACAACGTAATATCCTATAACTCCTCCACTGTTGCACGCATATGCCCACGTTTTTGGTAGAGCGTATGATACCATGGGCAAGAAAAGCACCCGAAAAAGCAGGGGATCAGTCGGTCCCAAACAGCATCACCCTTGGATCCTGCAGTGAGCTTCTGAGCGGAGGATTCATCACCCAGCAGAGTGCGTGTCTCCTACCGTCATCATAAACCTTCCTCACTATTTCGAGCGAGATAGAAGCGATGTGTGGGAGTTGTGCTGGTGTTGCCCACAGATGGCTGTTTGTATCTGTCCCCCCGAGCACGACTGGAAGCGGAGAAGGACCTGGCTCTCGGGAAGGCCCTTCCAGTGCGGTGGCAGGGCAGGTTGCCCTCGGCTGCCACCAGATGACAGAGACCTCTCAGGAGGGTGCTCTGGCCTCCACACACACTCAGGACAGGTGGGTTTTCTTAAAGTGAAGCCTGCTTGGCTGCATCCCTTGTGCTAGCAAACTCTCCCATGGTTTTGGATGCTCTGAGGAGCTGGGTGTCTTACAGATCTTAAGATGATGTCTATGGAAATGTGTGGATTTGGCGCTGGAGGCCTCAATCTTGATCCTTATGGTTGTCTTCCAGCTCGAGATATTCTATAATTTTTGCACTGAGCAAGATGGCAGCTGTAGTGGGGGACTGCAAACGGGGCTGTGTTCAATGCACCGTGGAGCAGGGGGGCAGCAGCAGTCAGAAGTGGTGATCTGCCATGTTTAACACCAGATTCACGAAAATAACCGATGCCTGTGTCCGAAATGAATCATCCATAAGCTGAAGGTTTGATGGGCCTGATTGTAGAGGTATAAGCTGGAGGAAAAACACGTTCCCTATAGACATAAGTTAAGCTGTTTTACTCTGGCTCTGTGTCATTGTTGTTTTTGTTTTTTACTTAAGCAAGAGACTGTTCTGACTCAGACTTTAATTTGCGAATGTGTTTCCAATATTCCCCTGGTGAACATAGCATAGCGCGTATAAATAGATCCTTACTATGAAGCAGAGTGCCAACATGTAACCCAAATCCTTGCATTTAGGCTTTACATCTCATTTTTAGTTGTTCACTTTCCCAAGATGGATTTTTTTTAATGGAACAAGTTCATAGTCCAGCCCAATAATTCTGGCATTAAATATATCTAAAGAACTTCCCGTGTATGCTGAGTACAGTGGTTCTGGGGAATGGCATTTGGATTGGGTTGAAGTTTAGTAATATGAAACAATAACGTAGAGCTAAAAAATCCTGGAAGTAAAGAACAATGTAGTACTTTGAAATTTAGTTATATTGCATACAAATAAAATGCCAGTTCTAAGTCACATTCATGAATTACATGTACTGGGTTTACCAGTATGAACTAGAATCGCACGGCCAACTTCAGAGGTGGGTAAAGATGCAATTTATAGCTCTAGAGGATTAACTGCCGTGGTTTAAGGAGCTGTCGCTCCAGTTGTCCCACCCACCCCTCTTCAGGTATCCATGTGTCATCAGCGGTGGGTTAAAGTAACACCCTGGGCAATAAACGGCGGCATATCAAGAATAACTACATCCCATTTGGCTGACGTTAACCTCTGGCAGGAGGATGAGGTTGAGACCTAGAAACAGTGTCGTTTTAAACTGCCGCTCCTAAATCTACTAGAGCTTGACTCGCAAAGCTCTTTCATCTTCTTCGGACCTTAGGAATGCATCTAGGCTCACGTAGGATGAGGACTCGAGCATCTAGATGCTTTGCAGATCAGGCTCAGAATGGATAGATATGATAGATATGTCAAGAGACAAGAATTTTGTGGGTGAAATGTGCAATAGACTTCAGAATCCAATTATATTGATGGACTGTTTTCAACTGACTGCAGTGGTTTTTAAATCTAATATAGTGAATATGTATTTTTATTCACTATAAAATGCTCCAGAAAGGAAGTAGAGAGTTTTGTGCAAAGCCAGCTGTATGTATTTGGCAGTGGGGTCATAATTACCCATACTTATTCCTACCATAAAAAGTAGTTAATGCTTTATCAAGGCAAATATTTGAGCTTATCAGTCTACGAAAATATTTCTTTTATCAGCATAAACTGGGTGGAAAAATATCTTACTAAGAAAAAAGAAAAATTCTTTCCTGGGATTGGTGATACTATGAATTGTCATGCTCAGGGTAACATTTCTGTGAACTAACAGATAAGCAACCTTAGAAAGCTCAAAGTTAAGAATAAATAAAAAAAATGATGGTTTAATGTGAAAACCATTTTTGTGCATTGTCAAAATTGGGCTAGATTCTTCTATCTTTGGCTTTACAGTACTACCAGCTTTCACACTTATCACGAATGATGAAATACTGATGTTTGTGGAAGCTCATCCTTTAAACAAAAATCATAGCTTTTACTTCAGAAAACAGATTTATGGCTGGATAAAAAAGCTTTAAATATGACCAGTGTTTATACAAAAATAATCTAGAACCACACAACAAAACTAGGCCAGTCATATATCTTTTTGGTAATTCACTAATTCATATCAGAATCTTATTATTAGGCAAACAAGACCAAGAGACGATCACTCGTTCTCAGTGGTTATGTCTAGGTGCTGTGATCGAACCATATTTAATAGGTGGAGAAGCTGAGCGTGGTGGCGAGTTGGGAATCTAAATGTAGGCTGTGGTTCGTAGTCAAGGTGAAGGAGAGGAAGGTGGAGCTGCTAATGTACACAGCAACCAAAGCAGGTGAGCAGGAGATCAAAGTCCACCTGAAGATGGGGCAATGGAGATGCCCGCGCAGTACCCAACCAATGGGACCGGCAAGAGCAGAGTGTAGGGCAAGGCCAGAGGGAGACACCCCCAAAATTTCTAAGTTCGTCTCATGATTTTGAGGGGCTTGGTTTGTGATTCTTATAGCACATGGCAGTGCTGTACTTACATGACGAGTTACGTTGTCCTCCAAGTAAATATATGTGTAAATTTGCTTAGGGGACGACATTAAGCATTGCACAAGAAATTACTTCTACAGTAGCTGGAATAGGTCCCCGTACAGAAACTATTCTCTTAGAATAATGTCCCTTTTTTGTATTTGCCTTAGACTGCTTTTGAAATAGCCAGACCTTTCTTCTGCCTAAACATTTTTGTCACTGCTTGTTTTCTGTATGCTACAACATGTCTGGAAGATTGATGTTTATCTTCTGATTGTCCATTATCAATCTGAAATCTGAATGGCACGTGCACAGCGATTTGTCCCTGCCTATGGCAGCAGATTGTCAAGAAGGATTATAAAGTATTGCGCTGTCTCGCACGGTAAAAGCTATTCTACTATTTAGGTGAAATTATTTGATTAGCTCAGGAAACTAATAGTTCATAAATAATTGAAGTCTAAACTCGACCCTTCAATTGGATAAGGTTCAACATCGTGAGAGACTGTATATGCTTCAGTGTTGTTGCTGAGGGCTTGAAAATATACTGTGTAGGTATCAAAGAGCTGTCAAGCAAGATTTCTAACGGGCTGAGCGCAGTGAGAAAAGAGTTAGTTTAAGTCTAAGCATGAGTGATAGTGTTTGCATAGTAAAGCAGTGATTATAGCACTGCTGGACTGTAAGGATATGACTAATGTTATACTGAGCTAGTAATGCTTATGAAGCTTGAAAAAATGTACAACACAAATTATTTTTCTCTCCTGAAAATGACATTTGAAATCTACCCGGAGAAACTGAATTGGTTCCCGCGTGAAACCCTGCAGGGAAAAAATACATGCCAAAGGCAGGCTGGAGTAAAGCATAGTTGTTCGCAAACATATTACTACTACTCAGCTTTTGGCTTTCAGTCCATACTGGCATTGTGTGGACAGTCAGCTGCCGAAGGTCCCGCTTCTTGGGTCTTCAGGGCATCCGTTTGGCATTTCTCGTCTGAACTGCATGGAGAGGTTTCTCGTCATTTGCCCTCGCTCCTCAGCCCTCGGGCACACGTGGGCTTTGAAAGTGGGGGCTATTGGCTGCACAATCAATGTGCCTTGATCACAAAATTTTGGATGATTTAAGAGAGGAACTCCTAAGGAAGATGAGTGAAACTTGGGGTCCTTTTTCTCTTGGAAAGGTGGGAAGAATCTTTCCCATGGACTCACTGCATTATTGCGCTGTCTGCAAGCTAAGGCAGGGCTGGGCAGCGGGCTCTGGACTTCTCACTTCTGAATAGTCTTGGCATGGAAACCTGGCCATGGAAAGGGAAATTTTTAGAAAAAACATGAGTAGTTTTTAATCTAGATAGAGATTAGATAGTAATTTTCAGGTGAAAACGATGAGTTGAAGGTGCTTTCCCAGTGAGCCTTCTATTGAGGAAAGGATTTTTTCCTGCCTCTGTGCTATTTGGAGTGTGATTGCTACCAGTAGTGAAAAGTAAATTTCTTTTAAAGAATTATACGCCTAAAAATTATAATGATGATTCAAAAGCATTATTTTTGCGTTACTTTCTTCATCAACAAATTTCAGAACACTGGGTGAAAGGTAAACTAAAAATACAAAATAAAGGGTCATTTATTGTCAATATTTTTGCATCCTTTCGTTTGCCATATAGTTTTATAGAAAAGCGTTGGTTGCTTTATATTCCTTTCTTCACCTATCCTGATTTTCAAATTTTTCAAATTCTCAAGATTTTTCAAGTTTCAAGGTAATTGGGGTAGTTAGTGAGCACCTGCAATATAAATACTCTTGTTATTGGGTGGGTATAGAGGAAGATGGGTCCTTTGTGAAGCGCGTATGCTGGGAAGGAGAAAGTAGGGAATTGTAAAGGTACACTGGCAGAGTGCAACAAGACTTCTCAAGTGTAGTTAGTTTAATCTTGTTCCCCGAAACTAAGGATGGAGGAACTTGTTGGGAGGCTGGAGGTCAAAATTCCCCCTCCTGTGAGAAGCGGTGATGAGACCACCAGGTGGAGAGGGGCCACTCCACTCAGGGCTAGCAGGCAGGTCACCAAAAAAGCGGTGGGAAGCAGAGGTTTGCCCAAGTGGCCCGTGTTGCTCCGGGAGCTGGCCCCTGCCCTCCCGCAGCGGGAGCTCGGTGAGGAAGCCACAGCTGCTCCTTGTCTGAGACACCTCCAGCCTGTAAACCAGTTTACCTCTGCGCAGAGCAGACTCTGCAGACTGAAAGGGTCAGACTGTGAGCCTTCCCAAGAATTCTAAAGTTTACTTAGGCTGGAGGTTTGGAGTGTGTTGGTAATTAAAATGAAGAGATTTCCCTTGGAAGCAGAGTTTGTTTCGCTACCTGGTTGAGTTCTTGTGTGGATTCTCTGTCTCTCTTCGGGAAGGCATGATGAGGCATATTGCCTGAAGACCCCAAGACTATGCGGGGGTAGGTACAATGTAGTCTTTCTGATTTCAGATGTATTTCTGTAATAAATGTTTGAATTATAGCAGTACCCTGGGATCTAATCAAGCAGAAGCTCCTGGTGCGCTTTTCCTGAACGGCATGCAAAACTCTGAGATGGGAGGTAGACTATGTCCCAAAGATGTTTATAATCCAGACATCATTAGCAAGACTAGAGAAAATGCTATATGCAATGCGCTTATGGAATTGAATTGCCAACTGTATGTGGGCTTCTATAAAGAAACCACCCAGGTGGTGTCATTAGAGAAAAGGTTTGAAGTGCCTGGTGTATTGAGGCTTTTCTGGTTTCCTCAGAGGTGCTGATTTCTTGACTTCAGATTGTGAGCGTGCAAGCCATGACTTCGAACCTTTTAATCAGGAAAGAGAGGAGAGATAGCTTTTGCCTTCTGAATTTTGGTTTTGAAATAAAAGTGTATTTTAAGTCAAGAATACCTCTTTGGGGCATCACAATCTCTGAGAGTCATAATATCACAGACAACTTGAGTTGGGTACAGATGTTCTTGGCATATTGCTAATCTCGGAGCCTTCATTTTATCATGGAGCTGGAGAGTCAGTGCAGAAACTCCCCAACCATCTGTATCAGAAAAATTTATTTCAGATAGAGTTGTAAGTACTCAGTAGGGGTCCAGTTTTAGACAGCCTTAAAACCTGACCTTTAAAAGGTGCTATTTCAAACACCTTCAGTAATTGTGCCTCTGGAAAGCTTCATTCCTGCCGTACAGTCCTGCAGTCTGTGATCATCCAATTTATTTTGGTGGGATTTGAAGTTTATTACCATTTGTTTGTGTGGGGTTTTGGTTGTCTGATTTCTGTGTTTTCTTGGTAAATGCCTGTAATAGTAAACTGCTCTGCCTTACCACTGAGTGTTTTGCCATATTCTCACAACCTGGTTACCTGCCTTTGAGTAATAATTGCCCCTTAACCATTCTGAAAACAAAGATGCTATCAAGACACAGTTCTTACTGAGGATTTACACGCACACACATTTTCTTCCCTCTGCACTTGATTTATCTTTGTATTGTTCTTGTACCGTTTGAAAAATCTCTTTGAAGGTATATTTTGGGATTGATTATATTTTTTTTCTTTCAATTTCTTCAACTCAATTAAAAATGCTACATGGCGATAGTAAAAAAAAAGGAAAATCAATATCAAGATGAACTATTTTAAGCTCATTAGTACACATTCAATTAGATATTTTGTATTACGGGTAAAGAACGAAAATATTTATTCAGAGCAAAGGTACGTCAATTAAAAGAAGCTTTAATTTTTATTTTTTAAAATCTCAAAGAAGCATGCACCATTTTCACTTTTATTTCCTTCCATGCCAAACCTGTGTAATCCAATCTCTTCTGGAGTGAGAGCAATTCATTCCTACTGCCCCTTATTCACTCCCAGATAAAGCAGCATACAACAGAGTCTTTCCTCCACAGTATATTTAGTGTGCCAAAAATAATGTCTGCTTGCAAACACAAGTGCCTTTAGAAGGATTATTTCCGAAGAAAAAATGAAATACTGGTGCCTATTAAAACACATTAATGGGAATGCAACTGATGCAATAAGACTTAATTTTGTTTTAAAGTTTTGGCCTGGAGCCTGGCTTCTATCTTTTCTGCTCCGAGATGGTACATGTAGAAACAGAGGCATGCGGCAAGGATTTACCCCCACCCGGAGGCTCTTTTGGGGCAGGAGTGAAGGTTAAGACCATCAGCATGATGCCAGAGCCTTTGTGTGGCATAGGAGGGCCAAAGTAGGAGATAAAGGGTGTAAATATCCCGTAATTGGTGCCTGGAGCATCGAGTGGGATTTGGGACACGGCTTTGAGGCTGTAATAGAGGGAGGGGAGCAGCTGCAGACAAAGCCGGTGCCTGCAGCGTGGCTGAGACCTCCCTTGGGAGAAGCTGTCTCCCTCTTACCTGCAGCCTTCCCTTGGTGACATCTCTTCCTCCGCCTCCTCTGGGAAAGAGAGAGACATCTATGGAGGACTCAAAGGGAATGGTGAAAACCAGAATGGCAAAACCAGGATCTTTTTCTTCCCTGTATGTTGTCCTTGAAACGTTATCCAAACAAACAAACCCTCCCCTGACTCTGCACTGGGAAAATGCAAGTTAGGTAATGCTTTGGAAGGACTGTACGGAACTCTGTTTTGGAGCTCTCTGTGGGTATCACAGCGGGATCAGATGCTGCGTCTCCGTGTGATAACATACTGCCAGTGTCCAGAGAGGTATTTTTGCCCGGAACCAAGCTGCCAAGAAGTCTGAAGGAGAACACCCTTCCAAGTGGTGCAGTGTTTCGTCATTAATTTATACAAATCTGCACAGAAAATGAGCACTGTCCTCGTTCTGAGGGCCTTGCATCAAGAGGGGTTTTTTTGTTGTTTGGTTTTTTTCCACAAGAATCAACGAACTGACACACAAACAAAAAATACACAAATGCTCATTTGCAAGAGGTGTCAGACAAACATAGTTTAAAAAAGTTTTTCACGAACAGATAGCAGCAATAGAAAAAGTTGTTGCCCCCCCATACGCATCAAAGTGTAATATTGTACATACTGTAAGTAAGCAGGAGGCTCTATTCTACTCAACAAATAGAGAATGAATTACTTGATATATAGAGGAATGGACAAGTGTCTCAGAAGGTGGCTTCTAATCATCCGTAAATGCTTTATAACCTGCATAATGCAAAGACTATCAGTATGGCCCTTAATAGCTGCGCTTGAAAGTATACACACTCACTGCCGTTGCACAACGCCAAAACCCCTCTGTGTGTTCCTCACTGATAGTAGAGATGAATGTCAATTAGTTACCCTCCGCACAATCTGATCTGTGCAGGACTTCAGCCGGCAACTGCCTGCGGAGAGTGATCTGCTCATACCGGGCCACTCTGCGGGACTGGAGCCTTTTGTGCCATGCAAATAATCACTATAAATTAATATAAGTATGACCATGTAAGAAATCACTTTGAACCCAAGCTATGGCATTTTAGAAAGGCCAAATTTGAATAGCATGCATAATCAGTTTGGCCGATTAATTAGTTGATACTGATATAAAGGAAGAATGCGATCGACCTGTTTTCCATTGATACTAAGATCCCTTTATATCAGTTGTTTGGCAGGGAGTTATCCTTCAAAGTTATTAAAACCCACCCAAACGCATCTCTGCGTTTACATACAGCTGCTATTCATCGGCAAGTTAAGCAAATGTTGTAAAAATATCTGTAAATTCTGGTTCAGGTTTGAAAATTAATTTGATGAGCCATGTTTATCCCTCTTTTGCGTTCCCTTTCCGTGAGCACAATTGAAATGTACAATCAGGATGCCCATGGCAAGCGCTTGCATGCTCACATGCTTCTTGGGACAGAGTTGTAAGTTTGCGTACTCAAATACTGATGGGGAAAGAGTGCTACTCGTGTGCTTAAAGGTGTGCACAGGTTTCCATCTCCTTGCAAATTTGGCTGGGTGTATTTTAAGGGTATGGAAATTTTTTCTTTAAATTTGCTTTCTGTGCATATAGAATTTGCATTTGGAAACTGACTCCAAAGCTGAGCTAAATATATTACAGAGCTCTCCCGAGCTGCGTGCTATAATAGCATATTAGTCAATTGTAATATTCATTGTTAATGAGGGATTTTTTAAAAAAAAGTTTAAAGAATTACTAAGTAACACTTAGATTTGTCAGTCTTTGGTTATTTCCAGTTGTGAAAATAAATGAATTGCTCAGAGTGAGATAAATGCTGATTTATTTTTGGAATTATAATGTGTTACAATTCAAGATCAGATTAGGGTCAATTTACACTAAGTCTGCTTTGAAACTATTATATAAGGGAGCCAGAGTAGGTCACTGTGTCCTGCTCCGCACACAAAAAGCTCCCAGACTCAGTGTCTATAAATAAAGATCAAGCTAAACCAGACAAGCAGCTTGAGTCTAATATTGGGAAGATCATTTCGTGCTACCTTCTGCAAATAATTACACTGGAGTCCAAGCGAGAAAGGAGCGCGCTATCATCTGGTGTACGCCACGCATACAGAGTGAAAAAGATTATCTTTTTGCATTAATGTCAGCGTTAATAAATAACCATTCGCAGCTCTTAGTAAACTCCGGGACTAAAATACGAGCCAGAGGAGTGGGCGATGTTTGGTTCTTATTTACCCATCCACTTACCTATCATATTTTGTGTTGCAGTGTGAGAAGACAAAATCGCGTGGCAGGGTTTATTTGTGAGATGCTGTTGCCCTAGTTACCAGCCTCATCTCAGGGTTAAGGTTGACAGTGTGGGCTCATTCCTTAATCTCAGCTCAGGTTGCTCACAAGGGAAAAGGCTTTAATGTTAACTGAGCCTGTCTTTGGCTTGGGGAGGTAGGCCTTTAACAATGCACCGGGGAATATTTCTTCTTTGCGGCTGTCATAGCTTGTCTGGGGAACGGGAAAGGGAATCGCGTGGTGGGGGAGGGCGAACCTCGCTACCGTGAAGCTTATTAAATTATGGAGGAGGGGATTATTGGTGGGAGCGGGGCTGTGGGCTCAGGCAGCCGTCGGAGGAACCTTTTGTGTTCCAGCCTGGCAGAGGACAGGTTTTTGTTACAATCCTCTTCTACCTAGCTCGGATAGGATTGCTTTGTGGCGTGCGCCGTATGGCCGAGGAGGGTTTCACTGCAGTTGGAGTAACAGAAGAAGGCGCAGAGCGGGGCTGGGGGATGGCGAGTGTGTGCAAATGTAGTCTCCCTCCTTTAAAGTGCTGAAGAAAAGGATGAATTAATGGAGCTGGTCCCACTCTCAGCTCCGCCAGTCAGGAAAGGTTCAGGCTAAAATTGTCATCCTGGGTAGGCACCTGCTCTCCTGGAATTAACTGTAACTCTGGAATTAGTTCTCTTAACTCGCGAATTAACTCCCTTTTCTGTGTAAAGTTCCCTGCAAGACACAAAAATGCTTCTTGCATGCCACCCAAAATCTCTAATCATCCAAGACATCAAAATGTGTTGATGAGACTGAGCATCTGGTCCCGATCTGCAATGAGGTGCCTCTCCATCCACGTCACCTAGAGGTCTCACCTGGGGGACCTTCTCAGGGGACGTTTATCACTCTGACTTGATGAGCTTCATCCCAGAATACACTGGTAAATGTTGCTGTCTTTAAAGTTTGGCGAGGGGGAACAGGCATCCCAGCGATAGCCCTCTTTTCTTACAGTAGCCCAGCGACTGAGCCCTGGTCAGGCTGTTGGAACATGTATTTGGGTACCACCTTTACCTGTGGAAGTTTGGATTTGCGTCTTGCTTTCCCTAAGTATTATAGTCATTAAACTATACCTTGTTGGAGGGGACAGTATTGGAATTTAATTGAGAAAGGAAACGCTAGGCTAAATTTTGGGGGCAGATGGCCTTATGAGAGAAGGCATTGGAAGAGTTAGAGATCATTATTGCCCCGCTGGGCTGTGCTGGGCTGTGCTGGGCTGTGCTGGGCTGGGCTGGGCTGCGCGGCTCTGTCCCCTGATATGAGAGAGCCTTTGTATGCTCATAGGCGGAGGCATTAGCACTCATCAAGCAATAACCTCAATCTATATCTAAACATATGGGAGATACAGGCCTTTAGGTGGGGCGCGGATTACTGGAAGGATCCACGGTCATTTCCTCGGCTCATGAAAGCGCCTTTTTAATTTCTTCTTGAGATATTAATTTTCCTTACCCACTGTTACTTGCCTGCAGTCATCCATTATAAAGAGGGGACAGTCTGGGACATTTGTGTGCTATCATGACAGATATTTCATACTTTTTACTGTTCTGTAAAGATAGTGCCATGAACAAATCACCTGAAGATAAGACCCTCCGTGCTTGATAACAGTTAGCCAGAGACCTATAAATCATCGGTAGAGTTGCTTTTTATAGTATCTTTTCCATATGCTAGTTTTAACCGTGGAGTTAAAGCTGTTTGCAGGGAACAGGTTGCAGACTGTGGGCTGCACGTGTAAGAAGGCAAACCCACTGGCTGCGGTCTTTGCTCCCCGTGTTTACTTTCCTTCAGCTCTTTTCCTTAACATATTCTTTGAGTTTACACGTCAAGATAAGGTTTCCTCTAACTGCCAGTCAGGCAAACTTAACCCGGAATCTGATAATTAACTTGTGTTCTGCTTCATACATCAGCAACCACCACAATCAATACTGGGGTGAGAAGTGGAGTTGTTGCCGGCTGCTTTTGCAAGCGATGCTCGAGGCAAGAATGGAGCCGAGTGGCTGTTCCACAGCTGTACTCGCTCCAGCTGCCCAGGCCTCCCTTTGACAGCCGGCTTTTGGAGATTAAGGAGCTGATTTGCAGGGGGTATAAATCATCATAGCTTTATTGACTTCAATCGAGGATCTTTCTCTTTCTTCCCCATATGTGTTATATGAGAGTTTGCACTCTTTTCCTTCTGTTTCTGTTTTCTCCACGGAAGACCAAAAGAGCGAGGTCCCTTCTGTGCCGGGGTGGTGAGCTGGAGCAGGGTCAGCGTGGAAAACTTCAGATCATACCATTTGTACACACGAAATACGGTAGCTACGTATTAGATCGGTTATGCAGTTAATTAGCTGTACGCATTCACAGCAACTGGGCAGATGAAAACACAGACGTTTCTGAAGAGGTACTCGGAAAACCAATCCCTAACGCCGCCCTGGCGAAGAGAGAGAAGCAGCAGGGCGCAGGTTGGCAGAGCTGACGGCGCGGAGCAGCCGCGGTGGATATGGAGATGAGAGTTGGTGCATAGGAGCAGACGGCATGCGTTTGGCCCAGCCTGATTTACTTTGCATACTCCTAAACGCACTTTCCAGGCTTTTCCTATCAAGATGATTTATAATTGTTGCAGATGGCGCCTAGGCTAATCCCCGATGAGAACTCTCTTAAGCTCCTGACAAATTTGAATCTGCAGCCACGTACCGCATCAGGAGTGCGGAGGCATCCCTCTAACGTGCTACGGAAACACAAATGACAGTGACTGTGGACGGCCAGACCTGAACCAATGTAAACTTGTTACCTTTTAGTAATATCAAAGAATGAAATGTTTCCTATTTTAATTATTTAAAGGAAACATAATTATTGGCTGGTATTATCTTCCCGCTAAAGACAGTTTTCTAACTTAAGTGGTGATAACAGACCATCAGATAATGAGGTAGACAACAGAAAGGGATGGTACAGAGCCAGGAGTTGTCAAAATGTAATACGTTAAATGAGGCAGGTGGTAACAGAAGTAGCACGTCTCTAAGATCACAGTAAAACTTGGCCATTGAGAACTCTAATAATGGGAGAATATCTCTGTATTTTGACTGAGTACAAATTCTTAGCAGGATAACATACTGTTTACTGCCGAGAAAATCTGTGGTTTTCCTCCAAAAGTAAGTGGTCACAACCCACCAATTGTAAATATTCTCCCTGGACACTCTTAAACAGCAAGAATCAAACAGATGAAATTCTGCCCACTTCAAGCTTTAATGAATGTCTGAGCAATATTAAGCCACTAATTGACTTGTACTGTAGGTCAATGAAGAAGTGAAACCTGCAGCTAATGTCTGCTTAACTGTATCTTGCTGGAAGCCTGCATCAGGCCAGGACGCTCAGCGGAGGCTGCGGTACTGCTGAGCAGCCGGCAAAAATCACAGTTTCATACATTTTAATATGACTACATTGCTGTGGACACACAAACAACATCTGGCAAATGGTGCACAAGCAGTTACGTGGATGACAGCCCATTTAGTATTCTGTACCTAATAAACTATTGAGAAAATATCTGTACAGATCAATATTTTTCCTGGTGGGACTCATTCTAAGTTTAATCTAAGGTCTTACAAATATACATAAGATGGCGGTTTGGATCTTCTGTTACAAAAAGTGTAAATTCCTGACTTGATGTACAGGGGATGTTTGTTTCAACCGGAACAGCACTAGAAATAATTGTGGCTGATTTCAGGAAGCTTACTACTCCCTTTAGTAAAAGACATCAGCTGCACTAGTTATCCGGGTGATACGCTGGTCCCCCCAAAGTCACTGCTCTCCATATGATACAACGGTCTACATTCAGAGGCGTGTCGAGATAATTTGGCCTCCTTTTTTGCCTGGGGAATCTACTTCTTCCACTGCTGCCTTTCCACTATCCTTTTGCTTTTTAGGCTACTGTTACCACCTTCCTTTCCATCTTCTTTCGGAACAGGAGAAACAGAGGACATCAGCAAATTGCTTATATCTGATGTGTCATGCACTTCTCTATGGCTCAGATTATCCTTCTGAGACCGTGGCTTCAGGGAGTGAGAGTTAAAAGAACCTTCATTCCTAATGCTGCACTGAGAACAGGTTTCTTACTGAACTAGAGCATTCAAATACACATGAAAGACTGATCATAGTTTTAATTGTAGTAATTCTGAGAAATATGTCTAAGGAATTCTGGTTTCTTAAAGATCATCAAGGAGCAGAAGTTCTCACTCAGAAACATTCTCATCTCCCTCGTGCTGTAGTAAATCCAGAGTAATTCCAGTGGCTGCAGTGGTAGAAGACGGGTTTCTACTGGAGCATCTGCTACCAGATTCTGGCTCATCAAATACTTAAAACTCCTGCAATATTTGGACGTTGTCTGCATAAACAAAGAGCCTTTGAAAGATCTACATCTGGAATGCACCTGCTTTTGCCAAGTTGGGTAAATCTCTTTCCTGGGGATTTCATATTGGCATTTCAGCTGACAGTTTGTCTCTATTTCAGTCACTAAGTTTTCTGCCTCATGCACGAGAAGATGGGATTCAGTCCTTGCAGTGCACCTCTTTTTCTTATCTCTGAAAATTAGTTCCCAAACCAATTGTCCCTGTGTGCAGAGGATCGCGATGCTCTTCCCATATTGTCCCTGCCATCTGTCTCTGCCGTGTGACACTTTTCCAGGCAAGAAGATCTTTGCTCTTTTTGCATTTCTGCGGAGCAGAAGGCTCTTGTCTCAAGGAGGAAACACGGGGCTTGTGCCTGATGGACACACTTACTGGTCAGTGCTGAAGGTTCATGGCACTGACTCCTACTGATTCAGGTCTACGTTTACACGAGAATGCCTGAATGATTTTGTAAGCATGGTAATGTCATACACAAGCAAACGACTAGAGGTATGGTTTTGACCAATTATCAAGCTGTGGGTGCCCAGCATATAAATTGGAAATATTTGCAACTAGCAGCTCCCAAATAACTACAGATCAAGAACTATCTGTAGGAGGTATTTGGCAAATTACTTTAAATAATGAATACAGCTAAGATGATCGTGATCTACTTGCAGACAACACTCGCAGACAAGTGTAACTGTTATGAATTATTCAGCCAATTTTATTCAGAATTATATATTTTTTTTAGAACTTTAATTAATGATCCATAAGAGTAAGTATGAGACACACTAACAAAGGTCTATTCTGTGCTACTTCTTCTGAAAGATTAAAATGAAATGCAGACAGTTTGGAAACCACAGACCTTGTTTTAGAATTGTCGCCTGCTCTGTTTACTGACAGTGACTTTTGCTGCTTGTTTACTGCAATTTACTTAGTTACAGCATAAGTTACACATGATTATCTTCTCAATATGATGCTAAGCTGACATCTGTCAAGTTTAAAAGTCATAATAGGTGCTATTAGTCATTGAGATCATTCAAAGGCGTAATGATTGGTATGAGAAAACTGCATAGGTTTTTTTTTAAGGCATAATAATTTCTAAAGATAATTTTGGGTGGGCTCTACCTGCTCAGAAGTGAGATAATTTTAGTGCCTTAAAGGCTAGCAGAAGCAGAAGCCAGGGAGAAGCGTACAGCCGGTGGTCATGGAAACAGTTATCAGAATAATATCAATTAACCAAGCAAAATACATCGTTTGTGTCCTTCTTGTTTGTTTGCTGCAACGGAGCGGTAAGTTTAAACTGTCTGCTATTTTCGTCAGAAACTTCATTTCTCGTGGGTTTATAAAGCAGCTGTTTCAAGACATACCAAGCTGAAATTGCCTTGCAAGTCCTCAGCTTTAATGCTAATTAATATTCCTCTAAGTTCCTTTTCATTTTTTAAAAGTAGTTCAAAATAAAAATTCCTGAGTGTTTGAGATACTTTTAAAATTTTAATTTAAGGAAAAAGCACGCAGTTAAAAGCCTTTTTTTTTTTCAAGCCGTTAAAGCTTAAGGCAGCTCCTAATGAAGTCAGAGACCAAATTTTCTTTGAATTTAATGAGAAGATGGTCAGCAAGCCCCTGGCTTGCCTTTGGTGGCTTGGACAACTGTGGGGAAGGAGGAAGCACAGCAGTTACATTGGAAGCACAGTGCCTTTCCAGAGTCTTGGAAAGTCTGGTCAACCACCCGCATCACGCCTGGCTACGTCACGTCCTATATAGAAACTCTGTAATGACATGGGCGATTACACTTCCAGGGGTACCTCCACTTTGCTGTGAATCTGCAGGTTCAGAAGGCTGCACAGGGTTTTGGAAGATGACCTGTTATTTATTGTGAGTGCCTGAAGAGTAAAATATTGGTCCATTGGAAAGAAGCGGGAGAGAACCAGACACCCAGCCGGATGCTCAGAGGTATTTAACCACATTTTCTCCATGAAAATCAGTAGGGCGGCACAGAGGATGTTGCCCCGATGGCTGTGTCGGCACAGCCTTTGGTACCCGTGCTCTGGTTCTGGTTTGCATTTCCAGAGCCGGGTGGTTTGAGCTTATGTTGCAGAGGTAGCAAGGATGACAGCAAGTGATGTCCTGCTCGCTGGGGTCCGTCTTCATGGGCAGAAAGTGGTGTTTGCATGTAGACTCCCTGGGTCGGAGGCCGTGGCTTTTCCTGCTGGAGTGAGCCGTGCACAGAAGTTATCTACTTCATGGATAATAATGGTTTTATTTTTCAGTTCTGTGTCAAAGGAATTTGTTGAAAAGGATTTAGTCGATGTACCGACAATTACCTGTTCTATTTTTACTGTGTCTTCCCACGTGGAGATTTTTTTCTTCATTTTCCCTTTTCTCACATTCTGCTATGTGGCCAAACCCATAAACAGCCAAAGCCAAATGCTCTAAAAAAGCCAGAAAGGAAAATCTGAACTAAATGCAGCAAAATAATGTAGCAAGAAAAAAATGAATGTATTAATGAGAGGAACCAGTCAAGTTGTAAAGGTGGAAATGAAGCGGATAACCCAGCCAATAGCTGAGAAAAGCATAATGATAGGAGAGGAAATACAACCACCAGTGTAGATGGTGTAAAAAGAGAAGTCTTGAACATTTACCTTAGAAGAGTGATAGCTGATTCAATAATTCAGATACATGGATGGAAACATGCCCTGCAACCGGAGGGTGTATTTTTCTTGGTGGAACTACACGGACTCCCCCACTCCATCATCAAAACATTGTGAAGTCAGTCATGTCTAGTCTGCAAATAAGAATAATGGTTTTAAAAAGATTTTAACTGAATTTATCCATCATGCGGTCTTTGTGCATTTGTTCATTGTATGTGTGAAACATCCGCCAAAAATAATTTATAGCAATTATTTCCAGTGACAGGCCAATGTAAATTCTCCCAGGCAGAGGATAACTATGTGAAAATAATTATACACGAATATCCAGCTGAGATCTTTTGAGCCGCCAGAAAAGGGTGGTATGTAAGCAGTTTTGTAACAGGAGTGATAACACATGCACATGCATACTAATGCTGTAGAAAAGTTTTAAGACCTCCAACTGGGCTAAATTGCAGATGCAGAATTAAATCAGGAATATGTTTGCCCATAAAATTGCAAGTTCAAAATTTGGTCAGGATTTCAAAATTTCAGAGAAAAATACCACAACTGATTCAAAAACTTGGCCTTTAAAGTCACGCAGGCACTTTTGAAAACTGTAACTCTCGCTCATATTATCAGTGTGTTCAGGGTAGCAAAGCACTGAACTAGCATTGCCTTGTACAGTTCAGCAACACGTGCAATGTGTATTTCAACTTGGTTAAAATTCCTAGTGCTGCTAAATAAAGATGCATTAAAAGATAATCTCTGCCTGCAGTCCGAGGAGGCAAGGGAAGAACTAAGGGTCTAATGAGGTAGCGGTATCACGGTGCAAGAGTTAGGTCTGGAAGTCCGGGATACGGGAGCCCTGAGGAGATAAAAGGCACATGCGAAGTGTGATGTCTGTAAATGGTCCCATCTACAATAGGTATTGCTCGTGTTTAGTCATTCTACAGTGAACAATAACCTGCGTTGTTGCGCTTTTCTGTGGTAACTTAAAGGGCGGCTAGCTATGTTGGGATGGGCTTTTGAACTCATAGTTTATACTATGAGTAAACTGGTTTTGTACTGTAGTCATGGGAACTCTTGGTCTTCAAGCACTGTGTGTAATGAATAATATATTATGAGACTATTCACTAAGATTTCTTGTGTGCTATAATATTAACAATTTCCCACATGTGGGATTCATATTTATCCCTCTGTATATTGAAGGATAGCATAAGCAGATGATATCTATTGTGCAGCAAACACACTTACTCTGATGTAGTATTTGTTAAAATGATTTCCAGAGCATGTGGAATACAGGCCATAAAATACCTCCTCATCTCCTACCATTATTAATGAAGTAAAATAGTGCTATTCATTACCCACAAGAAGAATTTAAAAATAAGCTCCGCATCGAAATGACAGATTCCCTAATGGCAGCACACAACAGTCTGTCGGCAGAAGCTGAGGGCAGTGCGCGCGAAGGTTGGCCACGGCGTGCACTGCGCTCGGGCTGGACAACACGGTGCACCACGCTTTCAGCTGTGCACAGGTCCTGAAATCTTGCGGTAGCACATTCCTGGGCACTAGCAGCTGTGCTGTCCGTTTCTTTGGCAAATTTTCACATCTCAGCATGCCAAAGAATTAATTTCTGATCACGATAATGTAGCGCACAGCCCTGGAGTTTAATATGCAGAAGGAATTGTTTCCCCAGCAGACGACGGGATCTCCAGCTCATTGATTAAGTGGGTGCGCAAGTGGGCAAGGTTGATTCCATGCGTGGTTGAGTGTTGAGTGAGGGAGGAGGTCTTGGCTGGTTAACTTCAAATCCGGACCCTCGGAGTGTTGAATCAGGAGTCGTGTCTGGTCTCCGAATATTGACTGTGCTCAAGGACCGAGCTGGCACGGGAACCAGGCAAGGCACACGGGTGGGCGACCCTCGCAAATCAGTCGACAATCAGTTGGTGCAGTGGGTGGAGGAAGGTGAAACGAGTTTTCCCGGTTCATAGTAGGGCAATATGGTATCCACCCGCCTCTCACTCCTTAACACACTCAGCCCCTTTTCAATTTATCGCCGCATACTGGGGCCTTACAGGGAAGGCTTGCACTTGCAGAGTCTGACCTGGGCATGGTGAACCAACATAGATCTCTACAGTCCAACACCTTTTCAAGTAATAGAATTATGAGAAGTTAGAGTGCAGAAGCATAACTGGAGAAAGAGATTTTTGCAAAGTATTATGCTGGGCTTCTCCTCTTACAATTTTAGAGTCAGGTTTTATGCCTTTTATGTTACTTGAAGCATGCCCCTCCATGTTCAGGTAACAGCACAAAAGCATTCATTTCTTTATCTGTATTTAGGATGATTGCAAAGTGTCTTGGACTTCTAAGAAAATCTTCTGGAAGTTTATTGTTGGATGGGATATAGCTCGTGAATGACGAACAGATTATGTTGATGTCTGTTGATATAATTTTTGTAGTTCTGTAAATCACTATGACTTTTATAATGCCTTCTACCTCTGTTGTAAATTGGCTCCTGTAGACACTTTACCCTGACCGCATTTGCCAAAGCTGGCGTTGCTTTCAGTGCTGATGTATAGGAATATACGACAATGTAGCATGTGTGGGTGCATGTATATTTGCATTATCCCCACTCTAAATGTATCCCACAGATAAAGACTCCCATTAACTTATACTTGGCTGTGCTTCACACCGACGTTATTCAAACGCATCACGAAGTAGGACTGCTGAAAAAGCACACACAAATCTGATACCCCTTGGTCTCACAGCATCTTCCACGTACGCAGGACTTCCTTTTAGAAACTCTCAGTGAAAGGCTGTGCAAGAATGGGGTTTTTTGGTTCGATTGGATGCCATTTATGTGGGACAGAGGCCGTAGGTAATCAAGACACATATGCAATGCTATTTCCACAGTTTATATTGGCGAAGGTCTCTTGTACTGTTGATGCATATGTTCACAGGTCTGGCACCAGTGAGAAAGTCGCACTACCACTCGCACCTCATTCAAATTACGATAGGTGGAAATTTCCTATTGTCAATGTGATGGAGAGGAGCACTTTTTCATTAATCTTTTGGCATTCTTCGAAGATTAACAATTCAATTACACCAAGAAATGGGTTTTCATTTGGGTATATCTGAAGAACAGAAATTAACTGCGTTTATAAGATGTTTTCCATGCTTATATTTGTTTTTGTGCATTGCAAATGTGCTCCCGATGTCAGCAGGCGTGTGTAGATGTTATCACCGACTTGTGAAAAACAAAGTCTGTTTGGCACAGGTAGATAAATACCCTTGCAAATATTGCAGGGCTGATTGAAAAAGGAGGCTCTGAGTGTGCAGTTACACTGCCGTGCTCAAACAGCTCTTTAGGAGGAGAGCAACGTCAGGCATTTTCTCGTACTGTTGAGAAATCCTGCCATGGGGAAATCAGTCATAGTTCAGATGAGACCAGTTACTTCATTGCAGAGATTAATCACGAGTGCAGAAACGGTAGGGAATGGAGGTTAGGACGATGCTTTCTGCTTAAAGTTGAGTGCAACTGACGGTCAGGGAAAGAGGCAGGAATGGCTGTTACGTGTTTTATTACAGGGTTTGGGTTGCTGCAATGTATGGTTTGGGAGTGAAAAGAGGGAAGGGGACTTTGAAGGCCTTTGGGATGCTGTGTACTTTATCGTTAGTGGATGTGAAGCGAGCTAATTTAGAGAGCGGCAGCATTTTCCTGCTTATTTCATAAACTCAAGGACACAATGCACAGCAATGGTCGTTCAGTTGTCTGCCATCTAATGGCCAGAGAAGAAAGCAAACGAACCTGGTTTCAGCCTGTGGGCTACGAATCACTGGGGATTCTTGAGCTAAATATACACAAAAAGAAAAAGAAATGCAAGCTTTTTCTCACAGGTTTAAGTGTGTTACACAGGGGCTTATGTTATCATCAAAAAATGGTGTGATGCCACAGTAGAAAACTGCTAAAAACTAGAAAAGAATTCCCATCTATGCCTGCAATATATTGTTTTTAAACATTGCATATCTGAAAGTAAATATCAGTCTGTATATGAATGAGAATGCATGATTTGAGACATTTTGAATTTTCCTGTATTTACTTACGGAGCGACTGAATAATTCTGTTCTCCAGTTCTCCCCTCCACTGACACGCACAGCCCCATTGTTTTATTCTAATGCGCAATATAGAAGGTCTCTCACCGACGGGGGGTGTTGACACACACCTCTGCCTTTTCCTCTCGGGCAGACCACGGTGGCGTCTGCAATAACTGACACCAGTTCCACAGCACGGAGAAAGTGCTCGAGGTAAATCTCTGCTAGAATAACAAAGAATAGATGGGGAGATGTTCCGCTTTAATATCCGCTCTATCTTTCTTATCTATATTAGAAACGTCTGTCACTAAGGGTGTCTGAGTAGAGCTGAAATTATGAAGCACCTTCTAGATTCCTTTATCTCCTGGAGCGACATTAATACTTATAAGTAGTAAAGGGTACTGGGCGAAGGAAAGACCATCACTGGCCTATGCTGGTGCGTTTGTTTAGGAAACATGCCTTTTAATTTCATAGTGTTATTTGAAATGCCTTCCTCTGCTCTAAGAAAATATCCACTTTTGTTATTCTTTGTGAAACAAGCTGAAGATAGCAGGCTTGCTCACAAAAGCCCTGATTTGAATATGCTAATGTTAATTTAGGCATTCAGTTGCCAAATTTTCATGTGAGGATTTTTTTTTTTGTAGTGTGCACATTTAATATTTGTATATCCATTATTCCCCGTGCTTATCTGATCCACAGGCACTGAGTAAATATTGTCTTTGAGTATGATCTACAGCAGAAGTCAAAAAAGACACTGTAAAATGGAACTCCTCTCTCTAAATGTGCATGTCCTTTTTTCTCTACCTTTCCCTGGAAATTCAGGGACCCGATTTCCACACCCAAAGAGCTTATGAATTTTTTGGGGGGTTGATACTTTTAGTCTAAATACTACAAATTAGAGCAATTTCTAATACGGCATCTGGCTGAAGTAATGGGGTGTGTGAATAAATTCCTCTCTCCTCGTAGCTCTGCTTGTTTTGAATGCAAATGGTGCAAGTAGACATTACCTCCTTCGACAGGAAATGGTGATCAATGGAACACTTAAAAATAAATTTCTGAGTAATAAAAGTGTGACAATAGGAAAAATTTCATACCTTATCTTATAGAACATCAGCAGGGGAGGGAAAATGGGTGAAAAGCTTATCTACGAGTTGCTAAAAACAAGATCTGATGTCTTTAAAATGTGTTTTCTGATGTTCTAGCCCAAAGCAGAAGGTGAAATGCGTTACTTTAAGTCAGATACTGTGGGTGTGAAATACATGAAAGCCCAGTAAAACATCCGCATTTGGCAAAGAGAAACCTATCAGTTAGCTGCCTACCGTGGTGCTGACTTCACTGCCATGCATGAAGGTTTGCAAATAAGCGGTGTATCCGTAGTGCCCAGTCTGTTCCACAGCCTGGTGGCTTCATAGCTGCTCTTTCTAAAAACCGCCACCTTTTTCATATCCAGTCTTTACAGTGACCCCACAGCTAAGCAGTAGCGTATCGTACCAGTGCATTACCACGGGCACCTCTGCAACAAATTAGGGAAACTAATCCTGCTGGTAGCCAAGGGAGAGTTACAGTGGTCTTACTAATGGATTGCAGGAGGGTAAATAAGTAGAAATTTTCTGTGGTTCCTCTGTTTCCCTAAAGGAAAGGAATACAGTGGTTGGAAAAAAACGCAGTGATATTGTGCGGGTACTAAATTTTCTTGACCGTAACTTCTGCTGTTTTGCGGTTTGCTGAACCATGAGTCTTTCTTTTATTTCTGAAATTCTTCCAAAGTGGAACACACAAGGGGAAAGTAAAGCTTGTATGAATGCAGAATAATTTCATTTAAGCCAGTGAAGTTACTCTGCTGAAACACTGCTAGAAAGAAGAAAACTGGTCCTGCAGACTGTTAGCCCTTTAGGCCAAGGATGGTTTTGTCATGTGAGATCAACTGTGGTGAGTATGTTGTGAACACTCCTGGAATAATACACTGGGAAAGTCCCCTTAGAATGTTCTACAATTAGCAGTAATCTGGAATTGTAAAGATTGAGGATTAGTCAGTCTCTTTTTTTATCTGGATTATGGTTTAGCTATAAACTTCCTTTAACAAAATGTCACAGCAAATAAAATCTTTGCTTAACCAGGAACTCTCCTCACTTTCCCATCTAGCTCCACACTTTCACTTGCTTAGAGATAAGAGCATTTCCAGTTTCTTCTCCACAGTCCTGAGACACGTGCTGGCAGTCGCGCAGTTGGCCAATATTAAGCTCTAGCCTTACAGCCGTGATTTTTTTGCAGACGAAAGGGTAATTCTAGCGATGGGCGCTCCCTCTTATAAATCCCTAATTAGTAAATTAGAAGGAAACGGGCAGCTTTTCACAACTGACAGTAAGAATTCCTTACAGAAACGCTACAGCTTCATTACTAATTTAAGTATCTTATCATTATTTATTATCTCTATTTGACTATACTGTTCTGGCTTTTAGCCTGAACCAGACATAGCGAGATACTGCAAGCCACTGAGAGCTCAGAAATCCACCGGATTTTAGCAGAAGAATATGTTTAAGTACTTAGTTCAGCAGCGAGAGTTGTACGGTAGGCACTGCGGTGTCACGTGTAAGAGACAGACACTACTCCTGAGACCAGATTCTGAGGTGGCCTTCATGCGACAAGTGCATGCTTCCCTTAGGACAAGGGGCGAGATGGGGCAGGAATAATTTACTGGATCCTAGAGTTTTCCTTTCATGTTTGAAAAGTCTCTTTAAATGTTTGAATAGCGCTAATGAATGCATCCCTTGTTGTCATACTTCGCAGTCATCTTCATTGATTTCACTGTGGAGTTTGCGTACATAAATACCAAAGAAAACTGAATTGTTGCTTTTCCTTCTAGCTGCTGTGATATCTGAAGTACTTCAGTACAACATTCTTCTCTGCATTCCTATAGAGCTTTAAAAATGCAGAGTGCCATTGAGTGCTACTTTTTTTGAACCATATTATAGCAAACTTTTTAAGCCTGAACCTCTATTTAGCTATTTTGCTCCTTGCAATCATGGCCCTTGAACAATACTTTGTAAACCTGTTGCCAGCTGGTAACTAATGCCGACTCCTCTCCATCATCATCAAAGAAAGGTTTACGGCAGTTGTCTTCTCGCTCAGTAACTTTAAAAACAAAGCAGTGAAAGCACATCGAGATTTCTTTCTGATCCAATTGGCATAGACTCAAGGTGATGGTATCTTCTGAGTATTATTTTAACTGCGTTAGATAGAAGCAATTTCACTGAAATCAGTGGTGCAGAGCCAGGGCAACTGAAAGGGTACTCAGGTCAGAGGCAGACTGAGGTTTTGTTGGAAAAGAGGAAGAATACTCCTTACTCCAGCAGCAGCCAAAACGACACGCAGAGCTGCGAGCCCCGGCTGTCCGAAGCAGGATGGGGGCAGTTACAACTCATGCCCTCTTGTCATGTATCCCCTTGGAAGAATTTTGACTTAAATCAGTGGTGCTTTTAAAAATAGTGTACCCTGTCCGATATAACTATAGAAGAGTCTTCAGAAATAAATTCTGTGTGCTTTCATTATTATTTAAGGATAATTTGTAGAGATGGCTGAAAATTGCATGTATTTGGACTAGCTGATTTTCTGCTTGGTTGCATCCTGAAGGAGAATTTACCTTTTCTCTCTCAAACTGTCTGCAAAGCTCAAGGAATCAGTTCAGATCTCCCCGTGGGCTTCACTTTCCTGCTACTCGCCGCATTTTTTACAGGGGTCTGTTTCTAGTCCCACTGTGTCCCCAAATGTGAATGTCCTGAAATTCCGAGAGATTCAAATCAGTGCCACGATTTGAACAGATATATGATGTACCTCTGCTGGTAGGCTTAATTAACTTAGGACATTCTAGGCTTTCTCTCCAAGCATCAGTCTTCCTTTCTCCCATGGATACTGTGAAGTCCCGCAGTGAACCTTGTTGTTATGACCTAATTTTTCTTCAAACTGAGAGATTTAATTTGTTCAGGTGCCAGGCAAAGGGAACACAAACTTGGAATTCTCCTGGCTACTCTAATTTAGCTGCCTGAGATTTGAAAAATCAATAGGGGAATTATCTTGCTGTCTCTAGATTCTAAATTAATAATTAAAATGTAATTAAAAGGAAGACCTCAGTTTATTTAGGAAAACTGTGGCATTATCTGTGGGTCCACCCCAGAACTTTGTGTCCTGCTGAGTTGAGACAGTGGAGCTGGGATTGATTCCTCTTGCTGGGGAAGCCCTCTGTTATTGACAGTGCTGCTGTCACTGTTTAGTTCCAAAACTAACTGAACTCTTGAAAAGAATATTAATTCCTAACTGCATTTTCAGATGATTGTGATATTTTACTAATCTGCCCTTTTCAGGTTCACTATTATTAACACTTATGATCGGATAGTTTCTTCAGACAATCCATTGTGGTCCAACAAACACATCTCAGGAAGTTAACAGTAATTATATATAAATGCTTTATATACATATGCACATGTATATATGCCCATCTTATACATAATACTACTGTATACGAAGCCTTGTGTCATCAGTAAATGTGAGGAACTTCTTACTGAAATTATGTTGGCAAGTAGAATTAATATATGAGGAAGTAAACAGTGTGACCATTCATTCATTGGCAGTAGGAGAAGTTAATATTTAACATGTTAGTGCTTCCTAGCTGAACTGTGAACATCCTTAATGAATACTGTCCACTTCAGACCATTTTGACTTAATTTTTAATACCACCTTCCTCACTGTTACACTCCCTGCTAAGAATCCTGTCACAAGAATGCCCTTATAAGATCTGGCAAAATGCAATTACATAAATTCCTGCAAGTCTGCACAACCAACCAATAGTTAGCAGTTCATTACCTTACAAATGCTTTATCGCTTGCACAGTTGTGAATCGCTCTCATTGTATCCCATAGTTATATTCAATCAACGTACAAACATAAGACCACAGATCCGGATACATCTTGAGTTAAGCTGAAGGTATAACTGACAAATACACCATTTGATGCTTCCATATGCATTATGTAATGTGGACTAAATGATAGCTGTCTGTCTGAAAAATGAAGTAACTACATAGGTGGCCAGACTACCAAGTGCACTGAGTGTGCATTAAATGAAATATTTAAAAGTATTTAGTTGGCAGATGAGCAGAAGACAGAATGAACAACTGCCCTGATTGAATCAGGTGGCCAAAGCTGTTGTCCCACGAGGGACCATGCAGTTCGAAAAATCATACGTTTAAGGAAAATCCGAGGTACTTTATTTTGAGAGTGGGAGGCTCTCCAAGAACTTTCTATTTTAGTTTATTTTGAGGACCACAAACGCATGATACCGACATAATTTGTTCCTTGGCTGATTGCCTAACTAGCATGTTACAATTCAGCCCAAGCGCTGCCTTTCAATGAACAACAGCCATTCTTGACATTCTCAACATTCCCTTGACAAAATGATCATCTATGAAATTAATCTCTTTCATGTTATTTTTTTCCTCCCCCTCCCCCAGTTAATTGTTAACTAGTACAATCTCTGCTGGTTCACAGAAATAACAGCTTAAATGACGTGGTGTCACGCTTTTGTGGTGCCCAAATAAGTTAAAAATTGATTTCCTTGTGTTTTGTCTGGACGATTCATTCCTTTTCAGTGGCCCACCTTTGTTCACATCAATGTGCTGATGAGGGTTTTCCACCAGGACCGTTAGAGACTTCACTATTGTTACTCCCATTTCCTACCGCAAGACCCAAATGAAAAGTTTGCAGGCATTCAGCTCACTTTTGCTGACAGAAAATAGGAACAAATTACCAGGGAGTGAAATGGTGTATTTCAGTTTATGCTCCTTAGTGAAGATGTTGCCAAAATTGTATAATACTGCAGTGCTTTGAAGGCAAGGCGGTTAGAGGCTGCCCTGGTCAGCGCAGCTGGCAGAAGCGCCGCTCAGCCCATGTGTTTGCACAGCATTTGCGACGACGCACATCATTATAAACGGACCAAACTTTGCCCTCTTATCTGCATCTATGCCTCTCGCAGGAACAGGGAAAGAAACTAATTTGTGAGTGGTATTTGACCCCTGGAGAACTACGCGCATCTGCTTAAGGCCATTTTTCCACATAAAAACACTTCTCAGCAAAATGATTTAGCATGTGTTTAATTTTAATGATTTGGCTTAAGTGTCTTTTTGAGTGCTTTATCAAGCTACAGCAATCATCAGCTGCTTAATAAATATTGGATTAAAGTCTGTAAAGGGAACTAATGCATGTATCAGAACGACAAAAGTGGAAGAACGTTGCCAGACACGAAGCTTGTCTCTTTGCAATGCACTACCGTGTGCTTTGGGCTGAAGGACATTTTTCAATGATGCTGGAAATTGCAACACCAGTATTATTTTTGACAATAGAGAAGTGTTTCAGGGACTGTTATTCCGGCAGTTTTCTGGACTTACACAGGAAAACCTCCACAAAATGTAATGCTGTTAGGGAAGACTATGGAAACAAAACCATTAGCCTCAAATACACATTAACAGTAGTTGGAATTCAGCAATAGTTTTGGGTATGTGCTGAAATGAAAAATCTGGGCTTTGAATAGAGAGGTATTTGGCGTGCCAGGATATTAGTAGAATAAATGTTCACTAATGCAGAGCAATAAATAGGTTGGACTTTTAAAATTATCACAACAGAAGCAGAGAAGATAACAAATAAAAACTTTGGTTTTTTTAAAGCAGTGCCACGTGTCAATATATTGGTTCATTACAAACAACTTCAAACAGTTGTTTTCCAGTGCACAATTAAAAAACCCTCCAGTGGGAAGGAAATTCTTCTGGCACAGCACTGCCTACAGTAAGTGTCCTGTTGATTTACATATCCTTAAATTTTTGAACAGCCCTGCCCAGCTGGATTGCTGTGCTTAATTTCCACCACACTGGGCCTCTGTGCCTTTGGGTTGGTTTCCTCTCAATGCGCAGCGGCACTGAATCTTCCGTGGTCCCCACCGCCCTCTGCTCGGGCATGGAGCCTGTCTGCTGGCCTTTGAGATCGCAGCGCTCCGGTACCTGCAGCTCCCGGGAGCAGGACCAGCCCTCCCGGATTTTTTGGTGAAATACAGCCTTTCCGAGCTATTCGGCAAAGTCAGAGCAAACACTCAGATCTGAAAAAAATACCACCAGGCTTTGTGTAAGTTTTGAGTGATACATAACATAGCCCTAATAGCAAATTGCTGACTCCGTATCCACTGAGACATTCAGTGATGTATCAGTTTCATAACCTCAACCACAATTCGTATGATGTACTACAAAGATCCCTGAGCAGTATTCAACAGATTCATTTTTCCTTTCGTCCTCGTAGCTACCCTACATATTTGTTGTTCTTCCTTCCTATATCTAGAAAAAAACCTTCTTGTGACCAACTGAAGACAATCTGAAGTTTTAAAGTTTAAATAATTAATTGATAAAATTTATATATAATCTACATAACTAGATGACTTTTAAAGGTCCCTTCTGACCCAAACTGTTCTATGATTCTATGATCTGTTTAAAGGCACTCAACAATATGTATCTGATCTCCTGTGCTACTGCATAAATATGGATCTGATTTGGGAAACATTCTGAGCTCTAAACCCACCCTTTGTCCCTTGTCACAAGGGAGTATAGCTTGTATATTGGGTCTAAAGGCTTAAATAGTTATCAAATGTTTTGGTTTAATTACACCGCTGTTTACCATTACCAACAAATTAACAGTAGTTCTACATTAGAGTGCAAGCTCAACTTTGTCTGCTTGAAATTCCCAGTACTGAAAATATTAAATGAAGCTATTGTTTCCATCCATAGAAACTGGAAAATAGTAAAAGATGGTTTTCTTTCAGTTTTCTTCCCTTAGAAAACTTAAACCCCAGGAGTTAAAGACAGGGCAATATCCAGTCGACCATTACTGACATAAACTACACTTATATTCTTTGGTTCATGCGACTGTGGTTCATAGGGACACAGAGTTGATAGGGACGAGTCACAGAAGGCAAAGGCGGGGACTGGGAGAATGAGGAACCACCCACTCTAGGAGATCGGGTTCAAGACCAGCTGAGGAACGTGAAGGTGCACAAATCCATGGGACCTGATGAGATGCATCCACAGGTCCTGAGGGAACTGGTGAATGAAGTTACTAAGCCACTATCCGTCATATTTGAGAAGTCATGACAGTCTGGTAAAGTTCCCACTGAGTGGAAAAGGGGAAACATAACCCCCATTTTTAATAAGGGAAAAAAGGAAGACCTGGGGAACTACAGGACGGTCAGTGGCACCTCTGTGCCCGGCAAGATCATGGAGCAGCATGGAAAATAAGGAGGTGATCGGTGACAGCCAGCATGGCTTCATGAAGGGCAAATTGTGCCTGACAAATGTGGTGGCCTTCTATGACGGGGTTACAGCGTTGGTGGGCAAGGGAAGAGCAACTGACATCATCTACTTGGACTTGTGCAAAGCATTTGACACTGTCCCGCACGACATCCTTGACTCTAAATTGGAAGGACACGGACCTGTTGGAGTGAGCGCAGAGGAGGGCCACGAAGATGATCAGAGGGCTGGAGCAGCTCTGCTGTGAGGACAGGCTGAGAGAGTTGGGGTTGTTCAGGGGGTTGGAACTAGATGATCTTTAAGGTCCCTTCCAACCTAATCCATTCTATGATTTATAGATGCATGTACACACATGATCTACAACCCATGAGGTATGATTTCTCCTCCGACATAGTGTTAGAAGTGTAAACAGAATGATTTAATTGCAAGAATAGCTTGAACATCCATTAAAGAGAGTTTTGTTTTATTATTGCTCTTCTGAGTATCAAGATAAACATACAATATTTTGATATATGCATTATGACTTGCTCAAACAAATTGATACAGCTACAACTGAGAACTTTAAGTTGGCAACATTTTAGTCATGACAGTTACACTTTATTTAAAATTACTTAGTGCTATGTTTGATATTAAATAACAAGTAATATTAAGTTAACAAGTAGAACTACATCACTGTATCTAAAAATATTTCCATAGTAGGACTATTCGCATGGGTTCTGAATAACGATCAGGAGATACTCCTTATCTGCAAAAAGATATAAAAAATGTTTTGTTAAAATATTTTATCATATTTCCTGATAAATACGCTTTATTCATCTATTCCTCTCCAACTTTTTGTTTATAAAACATAAGCAAAAGCAATGCCATTTATATAAAAACATTTAGAAAATGTAAGCACTTTGTAGAAAAATCTGAGATTACAGATAAAAAAAATCTGTGTCATAAAGCTGATCTATACCATAGTAAAACTATTATAATAAGCAGTAGATTTGCTTTCAAGAAGCTGTAAAGATATTTAAACAAGATGAAAAAAGTCACGAGATAAGCACCTGGAAGCTAGCACTTGTTATAATAAAAAACTTTTGACATCTGCAGCCTCTTTTGCAGGTGCAGAGAACTTCTTTCTGTTCACTAACTAGTTTATTCAAAATTGAGAACCCCATTCAGACATGAAAAAAGCAGAAAAGATTTGAATAGACTTCCACTATGAATAAATTCTAAGCATGCCAGACTTCGCCTACTAATTCTAAAAGCCCGGGGAAGTTTTGGAAACAATTCAGTTGGATAGCTATTTAACATTATCTATTTTAAATGAAACATTTCTTGAAAGTATCCAGTGAATTTAGTAGGGTCGTATCTGCTTTAGAGAGTTAAGAAGCTGCACTCCTGCATTATCGCTTTCATCCAAAAAGCAACTTAATATAAATCACAGGTGGTTCATTTCCCACCTTTTATTACAGGAAAATACAATCAAGCCTTTGAACAACTAATCTCCCTGTTAGCAAAAAAGCTTCACATTTTATACCACTTATTTTCAGGTCAACATGCTTTAATGGTTACGAGCCAAAAAGTCACCTCTAAAAAATAAGTGAAGGGCAAATGCAAAATAAGAATCAAGTGCATCGGTTTCAATCAATGAGCAAAAAAAACCATGATTTAAAAATGCATTAGGTTTATACTCCAAAATAGAAGCTAAACTAAAATTTTAATCTTAGTATCAGCTGATGACTAATGTTAACACTTAATGACAGTGCCAGATTTCTTTCACACATACTGGTTTCATAGCAGCAGTATAAATAATTCCAGCGAGGCGAGGCAATGCGTACCTGGTGCAGTACCTCTGCTCCACATCTGCTATGAAATCAGCATCAGAGGACTACCCCAGTGACGACTGTCCATCCCTACCAGCTCAGAGCCAACGTCCTCCCCAGCGGCTCCGCTGAGGAGATCCCTGGAACCTCCCTTCTATTCTGCATGTCTTCACTGGGTATTTCTGTCAAAATCCTGCATACCATCAGTCTCTCAGTTAGCTAGTGCACACATTAGGATCTCAGCCCCAACCAATCACTTCCACTTTGCCTGATTCACCTTGTACTGCTAATTGACCACAGCTTCACCACAGCTCACCTGGCCTTGTTATCTATTTTAGAGACACAACTAACAAATTAACATATATTTGTATTTAACGTGTGTGAGAAATAGGTTGCTATATTCCCCTGGTTGTTTTAAGGTAAATAATTGTATCACCGTTACTAGTTGCTGATAATATTTGTGCCACAAATCCCACCTATGGCTAGGAAGTCATGATAACATACCAAGTAAAAAAAAAATTTGTAGAAAAAAAAAAGATTTCTTGCATCTGTTTGGAGCTAAAATGAATTTGCTGCCTTTAATACTATATATACACACACACTACTTCATATATATATATATATATATGTTTGTCCAGTTTTCCTTTGTGAAAACCCACAGAAACCAGAACATTAATCAGATCTAGACTTGTTTGGTTGTCTCCAAGCTTGAATGCTATAAACTCTGTACGTTAAAATCCTAACGCATCTGGTTACATGGTGAATATATATTTTCATATACTTATTTTCAAAATGCATTTTCTACAGTAGCCTTAATCGTGAAGAATTAAAAGAAACTTAAAAGGACATACAATTCTATTTTTATTTTAATAGAAATATTACCTGGAGCTATCATAATTTCATGTTTCTTTGATCTGATCCTAAGAAAGGTTAGATCATTCTGCGGATCAATATCTCTCACTGTGCTCCTAGCTTTCATGGTGAGCTGATGAAGAAGACCTGCATACTGCACTGTTGTAGAGTTATCAAGAGTTGTTCTTATTGGAATTCCTGCAAACAAATAATTATGTAATAATCATTCAGTTAAGTTGCATATTCTTCATATACAGCAGATCTTAAGAGAAAAACCAAGGATTTTGTATTTTTTTCTACTTTATAGCAGAAAGGAGTTATGTTGAATTCAGGTATCTATATGCTTTTTAAAGTATAATTTGTATTAATCAGTGGCAATTAAACATTGAGTTGCCTTATGAAACTTTTGAAAGAGCCTAATTGCTGTTTGAGGCTCTTAAATACCTAACAAATTCCACTCTGTAGTACTTAACCAGTTATGGTGCTTCGTCGGCTTAAACAGCATCATAGAGTTTGTATTCTTGGCTGCAAGAATCTAACCCACACTTTAACGGTAACATTTGGCATGTGCAGTGATAAAAATTACCCATTGCCAGTGAAATACCAAGAGCAATCAAAGGGCAGAAGCGGCATGTTTGCATTTGGCAAGCAAACCCACCCTTGGAACAATCCCTTCCAATTAGCAGCAAAATATTGACAATTGGTAGTACACAGTGTATTGATCCCAACTATTAAAAATATGACCATGTAAAGTAAAGATTAATTTTTGACAATTTAATGATTTTTTATCAATGATTTGTCAAATCATGCTTTTTATATTAATAGGCTACCAGGTGAAACTAAAAACAGCGTTTATAGTAATCACGCAAGTGTAAAACTGGCTTTAAAAAGCTTGTTTCACTAATAAAAAATTTATTTGACCTACTAACAAAGACAATAGATTACGAGCTGGCAAGGCAATTTTCTCTTTGCATACATTTGTATTGCTTCTTCCAGATGGACAGGACAGGAATACAAAAATAGAGTCATATGACTTAAGTTGAAGAGTTTGATTATGAAAGAATTAACATGCAAAAATAGCGAATGCCAGGTAAAGAATTTGAGGCAAAGGAGTAAAAGAAATAATAGAACCACCTCAGATATTAGACTATGCCATAATTTTCCTAGGAATGTGTTATTTGAATCACTTGAAATCTGTGTCGTCGCGTAAGAAATAGTTCTGAATTGGTAGGATGTGTAGGGAAGTGTACAGAATGACCCAGTACATCCTTTGTGTCTGATGTTTATTACACAGAGATTGAAACTGATGTTTTAATGGAAACAAACAGGTGTTCCCAAGCACTGCATTAGCATGAGAATATCTATATAATCATCAGCGTTAAACAGTAAGTCACTTAAAAGCAGCAATGAATTAGTGTCAAGTTTATATGACCTTGCATCTAAATGATTGCTTCAACAAATACAGCGCTTTTAATGAAAATGGTAAATGTTAAATGATCCTCCAAGGTCTAATAATAACATGAAAATGAGTTGACACTAGTGCCATCCTTAGATTAAAGCTGAGCTATGCTTACTTTAGGACAAATTCTCTTTGCCTCTGCCACCCAAATTAGAGAAAGACAAATAAATCCTTCATTAGGAATGCTGTAGTGTGATCCTTCTCAACTGTGAAGGATAGCAAGAGTTCACGAGATTTTCCAAATAAACAATGTACACTTCGCATAGTGTTTCAATGAACAAATCAACTTTCAGCATTAAAAAAAGTGACAGGCAATGTTTGTATCTGGAATCTTTAACTGGATATTTCACCTACATACTATTACACCTAAGTGTACCTACACTATTACAAAAATCTTAGTAAAATACAACTGTTTATGTTAGTGAAGAACAGAGGGTTTTTGATCTTTTTAGGGAACCTGAACAGCCTAAAAAAACCTCACTACTGCACCACTGGTTCGAGTATTTTTACTGTGATTAATTTAAGCTGTACACCTGTTTTAAATGTTTCAGGATAGAGAGAAATTAAATTTAATTTTCTACAGAAAAATTTGAAGTAATTAGATTGACCAATGCTAATTATGGATATTTGGAGATGTTACAAAAAACTTGCAAGTACACACCTACTTTGAGGTTTAGCTTGTGGAATCTAACCTCTCAGTACCTTGAATGCATCCTCACAGAGCAAGACTCTCTTGCATTCACATCTGGCATCTGGTGTCAAAACATTTCTAAATGATAAACTAAACCCAAAATTCCTGCACTGGTCTTGTCCATCAGCTTCAGTCTGGCCACATGTTCTACAGGTTTGTGAGGATGAGGAAGCTTGAACAGGACATGGGGGCACTTTATACCTTGCTGTGAATAGTCTAATGTGTGAAAAAGGGAAGTGGAACATTCTTCCTCCTTTGCTAATCAAGATTGAGACAGAAGGGATCTACACACACACATGTGCAACACCATCTGGAGGTGGCCAGCATCAGGCAGAATTTGGATTTTGGAATCCACATCAGCCCTTTAAAAAGCATGCTCTTGTCCTAACTCTGCACAGCTATAGCTGAGCTTTCCCTCAGTACTGTAGAACAACCACAGGTAAAGACGAACTGCAGTAGTACACCTGAGTGGGAAAGCATACTTCACCAGTATCGTGCCAAGAATTCAACTGCTCCAAGTAAATGGAAACTAAGAAAAATGGGTTATTTTTCTATTAGGTTACATTGGTGGTTTTGCCTTGACAGATGTAATAGTCCGTAAGCTAAAAAAGGATAATTTGTTTTATTGAAGTGCTTGGTTTTTTTCACCTCATCTGCAACCTTGTCTAAGTGCTCATTGGATCAAGTCACATTCTGTTTACTGAAGCACAATACAGAAACGTTCTGAAACCAGGCTGCATTTCAGCTTAGTGAACTGCCATATCTAGACGTGAGCACATGGAGGCACAAAGCAGCTTTTCAGTTTCTGTTTGCCAGGCTACGCACTTGTCTTGACCTGCATCATCTATTCTGTGAACAAATGCACGTTTTACTTTTAACATGTCCAGGCACACAAATTAAATTGTCCACATCTTCTAAAGACTAAATAACATTTAGGCTTCCTTCATAGTGTTCTTTCCTCCTGTTGCTAAACCGCTGCAAGTGCAATAGATTTTTTTGGGTATTGTAAGAGTGAAGGAGGTCAACTAAATTATGGGCGAGGTAAATTGAGTGAGTTGTCTTCTTTGTAAAGGAAGGATTAAAACAGATTAGCCTGAGATGCCCAACTTCTGGAAGGTGATTTCTGTGACCAATTTCAGTTTTGGCTTGCAATATTGAGGATCACAGCCAAAGCTGGTCTGATGTGAAACTTGCTCTTCCTCCTATGACAACACACCACAACACAATTTAAATTGCCGAATGTTCAGCAGGGCCAAGGAACGGCTCCCACAGTAGAAGACCAACTTTGTTTAGTAGATGCTTTTCTCCTCAAGTTTTTGTTCTATCATAACTTTACAGAGGAAGAGGGGGGGAGAGTAATGCTAGTGAATTTTCTTGCATATATGAAGAATTTTGGACTAAAAAATGCCTGCAAAAGCAACAGCTTAGTGCCACATGTTCTCCCTTTCTGTAACCTATCAAGAGATGTTCAAGATCTGGTTCTGAAAAATATAGTTTAGTTAAATAAGGGGGATAAGTAACAACATGGAACTCCTTAAGTTAAATGAAGATTATGATACTTCTAGTTATTTCTTCAGAGAAGACTTAAGGCTCCGCTTTCCATTAACTTGAATGAAAAACTACATCATATGGAGAGCTTCAAGAAATGACCACATGTTCATGTCTTAAGATGAAACACATTATTGAAAATCACACCACCGTCATAAGACATCTCAAGCACATTGCGTTAATACCTCATAATCTGCAATTTTGTGCTTAAGAATTACTACACTCATTGCCGTTACCAAGCTTGGTACTCGGAGGAAGCAGAGGACGTTTTACCTTCGGCGTTTATAACCATAGTGGCGATAACCCCTTTGTGGGCCTGAATCCTCTTTAGGGTTTCCTCCACTTCAGCCTGTGAGGAGAGAGGACACCACAGCACCCCCGAAACCACCACAGCCCGCCCCGACGCCGAGNGCGGCGCCATTACCATGGCCTGGCCGCCGCCGCGCCGTCGTTGCTATGGAGCGGCGGAAGTGACGCCGGGGAGCGGCAGCGCGGGCCCCGCGCGGCCCCTGAGGAGAGGGCGGCGGTGCCGCCTCACTACGCCCGGCGGCCATGGTGGGGGTCCGGGGTCAGTGCTGGGACCCGCCACTCGCACCCGAGGGGCGGCTGGGGACACCCCCTGAGAGGGTGGAGGACAAGGGCACCTGCAGCGCGGCCCCAGGGGCAGCGAGGGCCCAGGCCCGGGCTTAAGTGGAGCCCAGAGGACGTGAGGGGAGGCCCCAGGTGGGGCTCGTCAGGGCAGTGAGGGATTATTGGTGCTTTCAAGGGGCCTGCGGTCATTAGTAGTATGGCTTCTGCTTTGGACAGTCTTGTGGCTGAGCTCTGTTGATGGACTCTTCCTGGTAGGTGAGGTGGAATGAACTCAACTTGCCTTGATTGTTGTAGTACAGGGTGTTTTGGGTTAGTTTATTTCAAAGCTGAGGCTGATACTGACCAGATCCCAAAGATAGTGGTTTAGCTACTGTTCTTAGGGATAAGAAAAATACTTATTTCTATGTGTAAGCGTTACCTTGTCTGCTCTCTGTTTTCCCACAAGTGTTAGTGTTGTGTGGGTGTATAAAGCTTGGTTTTCACCAGTAGGAGCTTTCCAGTCTAGCTGTGCTATGATCGCTGTGTATAGATAAATAAAGCAGCTTTGTAAGAAACACTGGGTGCTCCTGGAGCTTACTACACTTTTCAAATTGGTCTAGGCCACTTTTACAATGCTGTAGTGTAATGAAGTTACTGACATATTTCTTTTCTTTGTTACCAAAGTAGTGGGGTAACAAACTTCATGTGCAAGACCTTTGAAGAGCCATCTTCCTCCACGCACACAGTAAATAGTACTGATATGTTCGAAAGACTCTTATGTGTGTTTTTAAGGGGAGGGGGCTAGTCTCACTGAGTCTTGTTTATGAAGCTTCTTGGGGTCTTGTCATTAGAGTGACTTTTAGTTACTCTGCTCTAAAGAGTTGGCAAGTTTACANCCCCCCCCCCCCCCCTTTTTTTTTAAACAGGTCTTAAGAATAAATTAACAAGCTAGTTATTAATCTTGAGCTCTTTAAGGACCCAATTGTATTTGAAACTTGCAACAGTATATCAGCACATAATTTAATGCAGTTTACGGCCCCATGTTGGAGAGAAAATAACTTCAGTGTGTGGGATTGCCCTATCTATTGCAACAATATTATTCTAGGCATTTATTGAGTTTCAGACTGGCAGGGACCAGCATAAATCAGAAGTGTTGAAGTCGCTGTGTATTCAGATAAGTGTACAACTGAATTGAAAGTCTGCCTTATGAGGGAAGGGAGAAAGAAATACCAGTATATTTATTTCAAAAGCTACTATTTTAGGAGTTAACCCAACATCCTATGACATGGTATGAAAGGCAATCAAGAATGCTATGCCTGTAGCTGTAGCTGATAATGGTCTACTGCATCAGCTGTGTGAGTTGTGTTCCACCTGTGAACAGTTTAGCCAGCAATGAAATTTGCACTGATACACCTGTGCAGTTTTGTTACAGTAAGAAGTATGGTGTTCTGAATTTTTGAAAATGAGGCATCCTTACAGATATTTTTTCATTTTTTTAACAATTGGAAGCACTGGTGTGTGATTATTGAATCTGACTGGAACATCTGCTGGGCAATTTTGTTTTAAAGCAGCCAGTAGATGCTTTTAAATGAAAACTTACAGATTATACAATATAAACCTGGTCCTACTGTCGGTGTTGGTCATAGGAGTAATCCTTGCTATTACAGTCCAATTAAAGTCAGCACACTGTAGGATAACATGTCTTAAGGGGTAGTGATGACATTACCCCTAGTATCTGGACTGGCAATTCCAGGGATTTAGAAAAATGAAAATGAGGAGTGTTTCTACTTACTCTGCTGCTCTATTGCTATTTTTTAATTTTCGAGGCTTCTTTCAAGACCATTGTTTTCCTTCATGGATGCAAGATGCCTACATGTCTTTTTAAAACCAATAAAAATATCAGCTCAGATTTGCAAAAAAAAAACCCAACTGAACTGGAGCCAAAATGACAGCTAGCATCATGCTGGATTATTCTTGGAAGCATTATTTATGCTCAGCATGAAAGACTCAAACATGCAGACTTTTACAGACACTCAGATAGGCTTTGTCTCAGACTTAGACACATAACAACAAATGAAAATATTTTCTTGGTTACTTGAAATTTAACTGAGAATTCAGATTCCAAGCAACGTAATTATTCTTTTGATGTACAGTAGTGAATGGGGTATTAGGAACAGAGTGATACTGCTCAGGAACCAGAAACTCCTCATAATCTAGGACTGGAATCTTGAAAGTGCTCATCTGTGTGAATAAGTTCAAATATTTGCTGCTAAAAGTAGCAAGTGAGAAACTTGAACTGCAGGTGCTTGCACTTCTAGTCTGGTGTTTGAACTAATTTCTGCATTTATTGTTAAGACTGATGAAAAAAAATCAACTGAAAGATGGAAAATACTTAAAACTATTCTTTCTCACTTCCCCCCCTCCCCAAGCTATGACCGAAGATGTAATTCTCCACGTGAAAACTAGGAAGAGGATTTTGCTGGTAAGTACATGAGAACTTCATTCCTTCCTTGGTGCTTGAACCTGGAGATCCAGGAAGAGGTAGGGAGGGAGTGAAATGCCATGTTATTGTTTAGACACACTGAGGAACTTGAGCTACACTGAAATACTGTAAACAATCTTGATCTGCTGCCAGCCATTATGAGATAGCATAAATCAATTAAATTCAGGAAGAACTTTACTTTTTATATTCAGTAGTCTTGATTACAAGTAACTGTAAAGGTCTGCCACCTATTATGATAGCTCCCTTGCCCATGCTGTACGATATGGATAGCAAAGTGGATGCAGTCCTGAGTAATGTGCTCTAGGCAATCCTGCTTTAGCAGGGGAGTTGGACTAGATGATCTCTAGAGGTCCCTTCCAGCTCTGAAATTTCTGTGATATCTCCACAAGTTTTCAGGTTTTTTTGGCCTATAAAGTGGAATGAACTCAAGCGTGACCAATAGTGATGCTGTTGATGACTGTACAGTTGTTTTGTTTTTTTTTTTTTCAATTTTTCCTCTATGCTTTTATTTCTAGCCAAATAGTCTCCAAGTAAATTTGGTAGAAGCAGATGATGTGGTATAGTAGCTGAAAGCTTAGAGTCCATTCTTAGCATACAGCCCATACAAATGTCTAAAATAAATGACTGATTATTTGGTGCTACATGGTTATTTTGATGCAATACTGAGAGAAAGAGAAATACAAAATGTGTTCAGGTGTATGAAAGTTTGAATTTTTAATGCAGACGTGTTACTATAAATCCAGCTGTTGGTCAGTCACATGTCAACTGAGGAACAGGAGCTACAGTTTGGATTTATTGCCCACAAACTCTGTGGAGCAATCACATTGTGAGTATTCTCAATTAATTCTTGGTCTTTCAGTCTCTGAGGAGCTGGCTCAGAGTTTTGTAGAAGTAACGAAAGGATCAAACTTTGCTATCCTCAGAAGGCTTCAAGAGCAAAAATGTTATTTTGTGGCAGTAGCAGAGTTAAGTTATGGTGGAGAGTGTGCCAAGCTGTAAGTAGTCAAAGTGAAGTTTGGGGTGTTTGTGGATGGAAAAAATAATCAGTAGGGCTCCAGGGCTGTACCTATCCATCTCCTCCTCTTTGAGTAGTTCTGCAATGAACAATCAGTTGCTGTCGGCACCTCCTTCTATGTGTGAAATAAAATACGTGATCTCTATTATTCAATTAAAAACCTCTTCCCTTTCCTTAATTGAAATTTGGCTTTGGTTTTATTAAGAGACCCCCTTTAAAAAGATGAAAATTAAGGAAAACAGAGTAAAGTTATCCAGCCTTGCAAGGTTATGAACAAAGCTGTAGGGAAGGTCTTGCCTTTCTCCACCTGAAGAAGGTCTTGTAGCAAGCACGCGACCTAGAGTGGATAAGATCAAGATCTTTCCCAGTCTGACTGTTGATAAAATTTGATTTGTTTTAATCTGCTATTACCTCCATGAATCCAAGTATCATAAACTGAGAAATTATTTCAGAAAAACTGTAGGCCATGTAGGCACATATAAAACAACTTTAAAGTTACTCTGTAGATAAATGTTAGAAAGAAAATTCGCTCAAAATATTTTTTGTGTAAATATTTTTTTTTCTACAATTTTTTGAGAGCAGTTTCACAGGGGTTTTTTGCCCATTGCGTGAGGAATTTCTAGCTCAAATCCTCTAGATGGTGCTACAGCTACAGCACATGGAAATCAACTCGCCGTTAGGTTTTGTGTCTTGCTTGTGAAAATGCTACTTCACTTAAATCAGGTATCGTACAAAAGGATTAATGACTTCGGCTACGATACTATTTACAGATAGGAGGAATCAGCAGTGGTGGGTTACTGATCCTCAGCAAGCAAGGGCAGAACTTTTTTTTTACAGATACAGAAGTTTTTTAGGAACTGTCGTGTGGTCAAATAGTCCCCTCATCGCTTGAAACTATACCTTGAGTGCTGATGAGGGCAGAGGTGGCCCACTGTAGCCTGTGGTGCTGATTAAGTGACAGCAATAAGCCTCTTAACTCCCAGCAGATGTTGCTGCTTTTGTATGCTAATGAGAACTTCACGAACCATTTTCTCTTCCTTCTGAGAGCAGATGTAAGTACATGAAAATCGCTTTCTTATATCAAGAGCAAATTGATAATAACCTTGGTTCAGTTGTAAGGCAGAAGCTGTAGAGGCACTTTATTTAGTAATTGCAGAAAGCTTATGCAGGACTTCATCAAAATTAATTTTTTATATTCTGCTAACTTTTACTGAAGTAGTTAAGCAAAATCTGAATTGTGAGCACATTGCTTCATGGGCTTTTAAACCATCCGCTCAGAGTCTTTCAGGCTGGCACGTGCTACATTTGCCTTATCACCTCTGTTCTTAAGGTAGCTGCTCCTCTGCCACCCCGGTTATTTTGGTAGGTAAAGTTTAGTCAGAACAGGCATGTCAGCTTATCAGTAGTATTCCTGATCTTTTGGTGACCTTATATGATGCTTTGTGTGGTCTCCTGTGAATATACAGTAAAAGGAGTTGTATATCACAGAGGAGGATGCTGTGCCATATATGCTAATGTTCCACAGTCGTGCCTTGATAGGAAATACCCAGTGATGCAGTAAGAGTTTAGAGAATGACTCTACTGATGGCTGAATCATATGGTTAATACTGTTGCTGACAGCGAGAGCTGTGTTTGTGATTAACTTGTATGGAAAGACTGGACTCCAGAAGTGTGAAAACAGAGGAGTATAACCCAGGAAGGCAACCAGCTATCCAGTCTCTGTTATAACTGAGCCTTGTGTTTAGCTCAAGGGTGTACACTGTGTCCTTTGTAAGAAAAAGAAAGAACTTGACCATCTTTGTAACACATCTGTCTGTAAAAGGTGTTTTCAGACAATAATAAAGGAGTAGCCCGAGCCATGGAACTGCATTTTAAAACTTCATTTCACTTGGATAATTACATCCTTTCTGATGTAAGTTGACATCTTGCATTTTAGATTCTTTGCGAGGCTGGACAAAATTTGGTCAGCATTTTCCAAATAAATAATTTAAGGTACTTTTTGTACTTTTGTTTTATGACATGAAATAGTGGTGCCCTCTTCACTTACACTAGTAAAACATCTATAATATTCTTCATAGAGTAGGGGGTTTCCTTACTGGCCGGATTTCATTTTGGGTAGCAGCAGTCTGTCTAAAGTTCATCTATATTTTCTATTAAATTTTGCAGTAGCGATTCTGAGGTGACTAGTGACAGCAGCTGAAGTTCACTGGTTTTGCTTCCTGAGATGTCTATTTAGTATTATTTGCCCTCTTTAAAGTGCAGCTGTCCTTTGCCCCAGAAGATAAGCGAATGACCATTGTATAAGTATTCTTCATATTGCTGAGGCATTTCAGTATGCAAGAACCACAAGCTTTTGTGACCTGTTCTGGGTACTAAGTGTGTATATGCACATTCAAAAGTTCAACAAAGATAAGCGGAAACTTGATGGTTCCCTGCCAACCACCAGTTAAAGTTAAAATGCCTATTTTAAAACCTGGCATGTCTGCAGTGTAGTGGCTATCCTTGGGACACAGCAGGCTGTAGGTGCTGGTAAAGGTGGGGTTGGGGCTCTTAACAACAGCCTTTCTCCCACTCTGTGGTGTTCAAATGTGAGATATAGTATTAGACTGGCCTGGCTGGCTGCAGTTGCCATCCTGGGAGAAAGAGTGGATACAGCTGGGCTCCCAGCAATTTGTGTCTTTATTATAATCATCAAAATCCTGGACTACAACTGCCAATGGATAGGAAACTAGTAGAGAATTAGGGTGAAATTTATTATTGACATTTTGTGGACAAGAAAAGAGCTGTGTTTCCCGTTACTTGGGTGTTCTGGGTGATCTTTGATGAAAGTCCCAATTAAACTACTGTCCAAAAATGCAACCTGTAGTTTGATGATGCAATATTCTCATTCATTATTTCTTCATCTCAATTTGGTCCAGAAGAAAGAGTTCCAAAATACCATAAAAAGTCAATGTTTGTAAACCAAAGAAATCTGAGAACACCACAGCAAGTGTACACGAATAATCAGATATCATGAGATTTCTCCATCACTAACACTACCAGCTCATTTACTAGGGGAAGACTGCTTGGAGCAATTTTGCTATTAGGAGTTTCTCCTAAAGGCTTTTGTAAATATAAAGAAAGTTTGCAAAGTTAATTGTGAGAGTTATTGGGACCATTGCTGATAGAACAATGATGAGGAAAGTAGTTAGAACTGAGTATGAGGCAGATTAAATTAAATATGAAGCAGATTGAATTTTAATTTGCATTTGCAGTTATTCTGGAAAAATCAGAATTCCTGGTTTTAAAGAAAAGCAAATGGAATTGTAGAGTTTATTTTACATCACTAATCTGTTTGAAAAACATCTGTTTTTATAGATTACACTGGCTCTTTCCCTGAATGCTGCCCCTTCTGCATGGCAGAGAATGCTGTTACTGGTAACTCCCAGACTGGATTACCTAAAAGTCAAGAGAAGGGGAGCTCTTGGTAGATAACGCTTGTTTTGAGATTCACATCCATTACTCGTCTGACAGAACTCAAGTTGCTGTAAACTTTGTCCAGTGTGAAAACTGTGGGGTTTTTTTGTAGTTATTATAATGACCAGAATTAGTGCAACTAGAAACTTGTTATTTTGGTATTGATGTTAATCTTGTATCGTTTTTAACCCTTCTTTGTAGGCATCTCAAGATTGCATATCTGGGTCCAAAAGCAGAAATAAATTCAGTAGTAAATCAGAAAGCTTTTAGAGGCGGTATGTGGCCATTGTAAAACTTTTTGGAAGGAGTAGATTTGTGCTAGATTGAGTTGTTTTATAACGCAGCATTGCAGCCTCACCAGTTGCGTTCTTCCTGTATGTGTCACTATAACTTAGTGAACCTTTAAGTGCCTTAGTCACCTTCCTTAGCTCCCTGTCAGCTAACCAGCAAATGCATTATTCAGTTCAATGTTTCTACAGCTAGAAAACTGAGAAAAAAGCCAACAGTTCTAAAAGTACACTGAAGTGGCGTCAAAGCAGCATCCTGTGACAAATTTCTGTAGTGGTCCTGAAACTGGCAGGCTCTCAAGTAAATGTAAATATATGACTTTGACATCATTAGAGTGGAACCAGAACCCACAGTAAAATACTGTACACTATCTTTAATGTGGTGGAAATGTTTCTGTTAGGTTGTACATGTAAACTAAAAAATATCTATTGGCATACAATTTCCAAGTAACCAATGTATAAACATGGGTACATGCTCTCTAAACACAACTTGTGTTACACTATCAATTATGATTGGTGGGATTCTGTGCTGTCTTTCAAGTGGACACTTCAGCGCATCATTAATAGCAGTGATCCATGATGTGAGGGCAGGATCTACTGCCAAGTGCCAAATGTTGAAGGCACTTTTCAGTCTAATCCAGCTCCTTTTCCCCTCCTTTGTGTGTCTTATTAATGTTTTCTCAAAATAGAATACCCCATTTCTTGAACGTAAGTTTTCGCAACAGCTTACCGAGTAGGGGAATTTATTTTGTTTCTTTTGGGAAGATCTTATCTCTGTTAGAAGTTGGCCTTTTGGAAGATACCAATTATCAGAGTGCCTGCATAGATCACAGGCGGGGATATTGTATCTCAGTATCCCCTTGAGCTCAGGAGAAAAAGTGAAATGGGAAACTGCAGCACAGAAGGTGATGATGTCCTTCCTTTTATCCTAACATCCTATCTTTCCTTGATTTTATGCAATATCCAGGTTCAACTCTTCTCTATATTTGAAGCAGGGTTCCCGTCTTCTAAGCAGTTGTTTTAAACCTGTATTGCATGCTATGTTTTGTGTGGCTTTTTCCCAATCTGCTGTTTTACTTTGACCCATTAAATACTTAAATATTTTTTAGAAAAGTTTCCTCATCTCATCCACTGAAGTTGCACATGAATGAAAATTCGAAACTGTTGCCAGCTTCCTTATGTACAGCAGCTATTATAAGAAAATAAGTTCAGTAGCAATTCAGTGTTAAACTGTTATCACAATTTGTAAGTGACAGTGCAGAGTGCTGGTATTTACAGGTTTTCAGGCTGCGATTTCCTTGATCAAAGAAACGATCTCTGCTGTGGTATGAGTCTGTTGTTTGACAGCATTTGTCATAGTGTCTTCTTCCTGTTCTCTGACAAGTGAATGTAAGCCTTTTTAGCTTGCACAGCCCAAGGGTTTATACTGAATAAACTCTGCTTGGAGACTCTCATGTCAATATAATAAACAGCTTTGGTTCTAGACATAAAACACCTTTAAAAAAAATGCCAGTGATAGTTGCCAAATAAATGTTAAAAGGATACCTGAGAGGATCTTTCTTTCACATCCAAATTCCAATACAAATTTATTTCTGACACCAGACTGAGCTCACTGGACATAGTGAAGTTTTGGTTTTAGCATGCTTGCTGTGTGGGCAGCATCCAATTCAGGCAAGTAGGATGTAGCTGTTGGTCCCCACTAGTGTAGTTTTTAAAAAATAGAAATTTACACACACAAAAAATCAAATACAGGTTTTTTTCTTAAGTTGTATCAGATGGATATAATTTTCTTTAGAAAGTCAGCTTTTAACTCTTTATGCTGACAAGCTGCTATTCTAGTGTTCATTCCGATCTGCTCCTATGTCTTAATCCAGGGAACTTTATTTTCTTTCCAGTTGCTGGTCTTGTGATGTTCAACTGTGCTGACTTCACTGACTGTAATTTTGAGTGAGTGGGAGATGGGAATTGGTTTCAAGGGCTGCCAGGAGAATGCTATAATACCATCTCAGGTACCGATCCTGGGATGTATTTAGCTGGCGACCCAGGGTGCCAGCAGAAATCTGTGTAGCTCAAGTAATTTAAAAAGTTTAATGCCATATGTTGAGTGTGAGTCTTCTTGTGAGGTTTTTTCTCCCTCTGCTTATGGCAATGCAGCGATCATTGTCTATGACAGCATATTACTGAGGAGTGTGACAATGGTAAATCCCTTGCGTGCTGAGTGGTGGCATTGATGCATTAGGGATGTTTAAATAGCACTTGTTGGTCAAGCAAGATTGACATAATGTGGAGCGATGAGAAGGTGAGCCTAAATTCCATGCCTAAAGAAGGTAAGCAAGCAGGTGAGGTTGTAGTTTGGCCCCCAGGTGCTGGGTGTGTGTCAGCAGGCAGTCAGTTCCTGGTTACGATCCCTTTGTGTGCACATACATGCACTCTGCCCTCCTGATCAAAGTGTTTTTCCTCTTGTGTAATTTCTAAAGTGAGTTTCTGTACCTTACCCCTCTCATCCTGGATTATACTTAGTCCTGGTACATTTTCTGTGACGCAGCTACCACCACGCCTCTCATGCCTTCAGTGCGCTTGACTCCTTGACTGATAACATGATGAAGGTGGAACAGATATATGGTTCTGAGAAAAAGTAATATTTTGAAGAATGTCCCGAACATTTCTTATGGGAAATTTTACAATTTCTGGGAAAGAACTAAGTCATGCAGTGGTTCTTGCAGTTGGGTAAAGTGCTTTAATGTGACATTAGAAAGGGCACCTTTTAGGATCCTTGCTACTTCATGAATGACACACTCAATTAATCTTCATCTTTGGTCAAAAGTACCTTTTAGTTTGGATTTAATCAGCCAGTTGTGCCACAACGATGTAGCTCTATTTCTGGCCTAGAACAAACACTGCATTAAGGCATAAATATCTTAACAACTTTAACCACGTGCTAGCTTTTCTAGAAAGCATACTTAAGAACTAAAATTGTAAACTATTCATAAATGTTTAGCTAGTTGACCACTCTTTGGTAAAGATAAGAGCTTTGAAGCCAACCTGGACTCTTTTGTGCAGCTTTTTAAATCCTGGCTGGGACTGAATGGTCTTTAACGAAAAGCCAACCAAGTCTACAGATTGGAGCCAATCTGGTACAGATCCTTCACTGCTCCATCATTTGGAGCTTCAAAATCTCCTAGGAAAAGCTGTAATAATTGACTTAGCAGGTTATTAAGTGCTTGTAGGTTTTTTCCTGCTCAAAACAGTGTTTCTTTGGAGCTACCCAGCATACTTCTACTTTGAAACAAATTTCATGCTTTCTTTGGGGTTTGATGCCATACCGAGTGAAGGAGGGATAGCTATTTGAGGCAGCCAAGTTATATAGTACCAGGAAGGCTGAAATCCCAGTCTCCTTTCTTTGCAGTGTCTTGGTTCTCGTCCCAGTCAAATCAACAACGATGCTATAATTTTAATGGGGACACGTCTGGTTTTTGAGAGCTGGTGCAATTTTTCCTTCCAGGAAAATAGCGAATTGGTATTAATATTTATAATGCCTGAAGAGGACTGGGTATGATGTAGCAAAGATGAACCAAAGACAAGTGCCGTTTGCTAATGCATGCAGAGGTTCTTTGGTAAGTACCTGATCCTGAAATCTGCCTTCATTTTGAAGGCTAGAGTATCAGCACTTCCATAGTGGATCAGAGCTGTGAGTATTGTAGACCAGTATCTTGTGTCTGACAATATTCATTATATTGTGTTTTTACGGGCAGGTGAGGGACATTTTGCTACATGAATGTTAAAAAAGAAAGTATCATTTTTTCTGTGCTAAGAAAACCTCGTGTTGGGGATCTTTAGTTCCTTAACCTCGTGGAGAACCAGAAGGTTTTGGCCTCTTAACGATGTGTTGTGTGATCTTGAGCAAACCACTTCCTGGTGCCTCTGCTTCCCCTCTCTCTTCTGTCAGTTTTCCAGAGCACAGGCTCTGCTGTGTGCTTGCTCAGTGTCTCGTACAATGGGGCCCTGAGCTCTGTTGGGGCCTCTAAATACTACCACTGTATAAAAATAAAAATAATCCTTCTCGCAAATAGGGATGCGAGCTGGGAATTTCAAAAGGGCAGAAGAACGAATCAGTTTTCATGGTCTTCTTTAAAAGTCAAAGTTTTATGCTCGGAGGCTTAAGGCAATTTTCTGAGGCCGGTCCTGTTGCTGTTGGCTTCAGTGATGTAGGACAGCAGAACAGACTCCAGAAATCTTCCGTTATATCTGTCTACCCTTTTAGATGTCATAAGGGAGATTTTTAGTGCAATAGATTGAACCTCAGATAAGATTGTGTTGTAATTACCAGTGGGATTTATTTGTCCAATTCTTTAAGCACTGAGTGGAAAAAAAAATGCATGTACATCCCTTAAGTAAAGGAAAGGGAAGTGTGTGCATTTTTCCACTCTGAGCTAAGTAAAGAATAAGATGACATGTAAGCATGGATGGGCAAAAAGATAGATAAAGTTACGTATCAAAAGAAATAGTCAGACTTTACCTGATATGAATATTTGGAATAGAGTTATAGAATAGCTGTAAAGTTTGGATTTTTAAAGTTGGTTTTTTTAGCTGTAAATGTAAAGTAAATCAAACTGATAATTTTAATTAAATTTGAATTGGCTGTGGTATTACACCACTTTAAAAGCCACTGGAGACACTCAAGTTGCATTTAAAATCTAGTATTGTAATTAGTGATATCTATATTTATTATTGTGGTAACTGCACTTTAATGAATGCATTCAGTAGTAAACGAAGCTACAAAATCTTAACAGCTCTAAGAGCATGTTGATTTCAGCTACACTTTATTTCCTTGGTCATCCGCTTAGGTGAACTTGGATGCTAAAAGGTAAAGGTGTAAGTAAGGTTGTATGTAAAGGTTTAGAAAGCTAATCTGGAGAAAGTGCAAAAGCAAAGGGACAAAAATCAAATACTTTCCGTTTAAGTTAAATAACTGTTTGCAGATGGAGTCTTCTGATCTTATCTGCCACCCCTGCGTCTAAGGTGCTGCTATACTTTCCATGCTAATCAGTGTATCTCGCAGACTTTAATGCATTTTTCAACATGGTGTCCCAGGAAGAGAGGAAAGCGTAGTTATAGTTAAAATCAGGAGTTCTTTAGGTGTAGAACCATCTTTGCATCTGTTGGACTTACTGTCTGACTTCTTTCAGGCCTGTGGAAATTGAATCTGGGGGATGGTGGTGGGTGTATACCATCATGTAATCTGAGCTAATATCAGCGCAAAGCAGGGTAAAATTTACTACTAATGTTATTCTCACTACCCCAGACACCTTTATTGTGAGACTTTTGTTCTGAAAAGGAATTTTGTTAGGATCTCCCTGTATTCATGAGGCTCCATCAATGTTGGCTGCACCCCCTGTGGTTATTTTCATTGCATGGGCCTCACTTGGGGTTTTCAGGACATGTTTATTCATCTGGGAAAGAGTGGGCTTTGTCTTGCTTTCCATGTTGTTGACTTATCTGTATTTAGCTTCCCATTAAGTGAAGAAGGTGTAAGCATAAGGGAGTGGCAAAAGGCAATATTCTACCAAATTTAGCCAGGAAGGCCAGCTTTTCTGTGGGAATATTAAATTGGCTGTGATGCCTTAGTTGAGATGGAATTCCCGTATTAATTCTATGGGCTACTTGACTGTTCCAGAGAAAGGACGCTGTCTCAAATGCTAAGTTGAAAAGCATTTAAGCTTTCCTTGTGCTAAGCTACTGGAGAGGTTCTTGGCATAATTTGGTTCCTAGCTAAGCTGCAACATCCTTGGGCTGTTCTAAGAACTGCCTCACTCCTCAGTTTCACGCTGTCCTCTTCTTCCAGGTGCAAAACAAGCTCTAGTAGGGTCTCAGAAGTGCTTTCCCTGGGGATTTTCCCTGCAGTTGTAATCACCGCTTTAGGATTCTCTTATGCTGCTTTGACCGTGCTATGCACTGTAAAGGGGCTGAGACAGGGGGAGAGGATCTAACTGAAGGTTTTAGAGTAATTTCTGCAGAACCATATTGATTTCATCTCTATTAAATTCATTGAGTTTTCCCATAAGGGCTTTTTAATTTAACTGTTGCTAAAAAATGCTGCACAAATTACCTGGCAAGAATGCTGTGGAGTTATAAGCCCTTCAGGCAGTCCCTTAAAGGCAAAGCAGTAAAGTTGGGTGAACTATTCACAGCCAGGAGTTTTTTATTCAATGAATTTACCACTTTGTCTGTTCACGGATTACTGACAAACAGCCACTGACTTTTTATGAATTTGTTCATTATCCCAAATTATTCAATGCCTGGTTTATGCAATGCAGTTTTAGCTTCAGGGCTGCTGGCAGACTGATCCACAAGTATTGTTTGAATACCACTGTTTGTAATTCTTACAGAAAAGCCCTATAAAACTCAATAGAGGCCTGGTGTTTTATTTCTGGGCACATCTATAAAACTTAGCAGAAAATTATATCCTTACCATAAAATTCTACAGCTCGGTTTAAAGTAGTTATAATTTTCTACTGATTTCTCCATGTTTTTAGTAGCATTTATGTAAAAAAAGTTTCTTTCATCACTGTTACTCAAGTTTTCATAGTTTCTGAGAGCAGAGAGAGTTGATAACATGGATGTAAATCTTTGGGAATTGACCTCTTTTATCCTTAACTTTGTTTGGTTACACTGCAATTATGCTGATGCCCATTATAAGACCATTTTTTGCTATTTGAGTGTAAATGAGTATCAGACCCTACTTGGTTCTGTCTACCATTAATCCTAAAATGAAAACTGAGGCATATAAAAAGGGACTGCCTAATATGCAAGTACATTAGATTTCTTAGTCCTTTTGAGTGGAATTAAATGCCCATGTCTGTGATAATTTCCTTAGTGAGAATCAGGCTCCACTCAAATTCCGAGATAGCTCAGAACCTCAGAAGTGTTTTTTTGGGCACAGACTTGCACCTTTGAATTGGTGTGACTCAATCGGAGACTCTTAACACCAGTGTTGTTCTGTCGAGATCGATACTTTTGGCTCTTTGGTTAAATGAATTTAAGATATAAAATTATCTTCTGATAGGTTGCATTGGCTTTGATTTGTTATGTCTCATGTTGTTTTTAAACATGTTCCCCACTGGTTTATTCTGGTGTAACAAGAAACGGTACAGGTCACTGGAGAAGGAATTAATCCTCCGATATGTTTGGTAGACAAGACTGTTAGAAAGTCTTTGATTTGTAAATGTGCATAAGGAACCAGTAATTTACCTGATGGATTGTGCAGTAGCTCCTTTTCATGTTACCAATCATCTCATTAACTTTTAGTGCTGCATTATCATCATGGTTCAAGAAAACCTCCCTACAAGCGCTGCCTGTGTAACAAGCTAGGTGTCATGCATGGTTTGCAGTCACATCACTGTTGAAGTACCGTGTGAGAAGGATGGATTGTAGGTTTTGCTACTCTTGCTTCTGGAACTTGCCGGTGTTTCTTTTATCCTACCTGAAATACTAACTTCCAGTGATCCGTTGAATGGAAGTGGGATGTTAGTTTACCTGCTGACTCCGTTGCTCTGGAACAGAGGTGTCTTCAGCTAGTCAGATATAAAAAGAATTAAAACCTCACTAGATGACATTTCTATACTGCGTTGGTGTTTCTGTAAGACATAATAAAATATTCAGTGCTTGAACAGATGGATATAGCCACAATCCTTCTGAAGATGTTATTTTAAGGATGTGGATTATGCTGGATTAATAGGCCAGTAACTTGGCAGAACTCAGCTTTTTGGTGTTTCAACTTGTAGAGCTAGTTATAATTTCCAATGATTTAGCTGTAAGTTACACCATTTACAAAAGATGAAAATTAACTTCTAAAGTATGGATTATTTTTTTTCCTTTAATGAAAATTCTATTTCTAGATAATTCTAAGAACCTTAATTCTTTTAACTGCCAAACTCTTTCCTCCAGGCTAAACTTTGACAGATACTTAGGATTATCAGGTTAACATGTAATGGATAAAAGATGGTGAGAGGCTATGGAAGAGAAAGCTGTTGTTAATGAACATCAGTTTTCGGTAGTGGCTTTTTTTATCCTTCAGAAGACTTAAAAATCTTGACACCTGTCAAGAAAGTATTACTGGTCATGATAAATTGTATGGTCTGTAAATGTAATTTGCAGCAACACTGGAATTCTGCTGAAGTTAATGGTGTCGTCTTCTTCAGCAAGAAGGACCAGAGGTTATACTGTGACCTCTAGAACCCCATACTACAATAGATCTTCATAATGATGTGTATTTCTTGATTTAGATTTGGAAGCTGGCACGTGTTGCCATGAGTTCTCCAAAATAAACTCCACTTTAGCCTTAGAAAATTATTAAAATGACCCAGGTTGGCTACAGGAATCCTCCCTTCCATTTTAAAGAAACAAGGCGTATAAGGGAAAACTAGCATCTTTTATTAAGCTGTCTTGTAAAACTGGAAGAAATAGTGACTCGGAGCACCAACATAAGTCTGTCATAGTAAAATTCTTCAGTGAAACCTTTTGAGAGCTTCTTGCTTATTGGGATACTCTGTGTACAATTGTTTCATGGCTGACCTACCCTGGCACGAGAGGCGAGAGCCGGCTTGAAGGAGGAATGGTAGCTTTTATGGAGTTCCTTTCCACTTACAGGAAAACAAGTTTAGATTAATCAATTTCTTCTTACCCACTGCAGTTAAAAAGAATATTAGAGAGATTTCATCAGCATTTGTTTAATACATTATTAATAAAGTTATCATTAAAAATCTCAATTGTTACTATGCAATGCTATTTGAGCTATCACCATTATCTTTTATACTTAGCATGGGAATAACAGCAGCATCTCAAACCACAGTGTGTCATGGTGCCCACAGTCTTGAAAACTGGTATAAATCCGGCATGTGCTCCTTTAATCTGTAGTATTGGCGTGTCTAACAGCTATAGTGTGCAGACATATGTTGCTTTTTGGTAATCTGGTAAATCAGTGTAATAAAAAGATGGTATGTTTTTCTGTCATATGGTTAGGAGAACTTTCCTTAACTCAAATTTAGTATTAAAATGTTTTTAGCGATACCAGTTCTGGAAAAAAGTAGACATGGGTCATTTACATGGTTGTACATAAAATAAAGTTTTTCTGTGTAGTTAATGCTTAAGTTTAATGTATACTACCTTGGGAAGACTCTTTAAACACTTGGAGAAAACCCATAGAAAGACTTAATCTCAGATATTGATCTCTTGAGATCAGAAGATGATACTGCATAGCCAAAATACAGAATGATAAAACGTTGAGGTCACTCATGGAGAAACCATATTTTATCCTGTGAGTTTACAAGGGATTTCCTGAATCTAACTTTTGTCTTTAGATCTGAGTAAATAAACATATCTATCTTCTGCCTCTTTTTTTTTTTTTTTTTTTTTTGCTTGAAGCGTTTAACAGGACTGAGGTGCTTTGCAGTTTGCAGTTGTGCCTTTGCTATATTAAGGTAAGTGTAGACCTGCACTTGGCCTTGAGCCAGGCTTTGGTGAAATGTCTGGAAATAAACTTGTTAGAGAAACTTACATATTGCTGTCAGGGAGATGTTTTATTACTTGTTTTTGACAGTGTATTTTTAGCGTGTTTTGAACTGCATCTCTACTACATAGCGTTTCAGGTATCCTAACCTAAAATATCATGGCTTGTTGAAACGTTTAAGAAAAAAAAAGTGTACCGTAACCTATCATTGAAACAATCTGACATTATTCAGTGTACATATCCTTCACTGCTCAAGTGTTACTGAAAGTGTCCATGATACTGCACTAATCAAAGGATGTTTCATGTGTTCTTAGCAAAGAATTCATACACCGATCCGCAGGACTCCTCCAGAACACCAGTTAGTGTTCTTATTGTGCTTTAAATGTGTGAGATGCTGAGTGTTCAGTATTGTTGTTTTTATAGGATTATCTTAAGTGAAGAACATAGTGGAAAAAGTGCAAGTGCTTTGTTTTGCTATTATTTTTTTCAAGTCCTTGGGAAAGATTATTTGCAACGTCCCTGCATGCTCTATGATCTTTTGATCATTTTTGTCAAATTAATATGCCTTTTATTATCGCATTGAAGAGTGTCTTTCAGCCCATAGAGCATGTAAATTTTATGATAATGAGAAGTTCTTAGTGAGAGTAGCATGCAGTCTGGAAGCATTATAAAATGCATTAAAATGGCTGAAGACACCTACCCCCTCTTTGTCCCACCTCAGTATGAGATGATAAAAATTTAGCACTTGCAAAGCGTTGTCAGGCCTTGTAAAAGTATTCTTGTGAGCTGTGACTGGTATTACATAGCAGGAATGCCAACAGGGACTGCCATCCTGTCAGCTCGGTCTGTAACAAGGAACTTTCACAGGAGTACAGCATTACCACGGACAAAGTCCATCACATTTTTAGCAACACATCTGCAAGATGGCAACAAAAAATTGCCGTTATTGCCCTATCTTTTTTCCTGTGCTTTCCACATGCAATCTGGCAAGCCTTCTTGGTTTACAGGAATAGCTTTCACTCGAGAACTCAGCTTACAGAGTCTTGCATGAAAATACTACTGCTTCTACCTCTAGGCTCAGCACCAGGAAAATGCAGATTCCAGCACTGGATCTGGTAGAACACTTGTGGGGACCTCTGGCACAAGAAGGAAATAGTGCTCAACAAGCATCTAAGTCTGATTCACATCAGTTGAGCCCACAGCACCTCATCCTTTGTTGGGATACCTAATCAGGTTGCCTATACTTTTGTTCTTTTAACGCATGCCCCCACCGAAAAAACCACCCACCAAACCCAACCAACCCAAACCTCATAGGTACTTTTCTGCTTTTACAAATGTTTTCTCTGAATTAAATGGGAATGGAGTGATGCAAAGTATTGTGGAATTAGACTGTGTTCCTCACAAAATTCCTAAATAATTTTTAACTGATTTATCCTGCACCTCTATTTATACCTTTCAGTGTCTCTTGTCTTTGCCTTTTTGTTCTTTACCCAGATGGTTTTCTCTGGAAATCTCTCTGCTAAGGAAATAAATTCCTAGTGAGGAATACTGAGCTGATTCTACCATCAATTTTCCCAACTCCATACCAATGTAATTTCAGTAGTTTAAGCTGAATTATTTCTCTTTGCATTTGGATCTAAGGTCACATTTGAATCCATTCCATCCTTTCCCATTTATGTACTTAATTTAGGTAAGAACACTGGGTTCAGAAACAAAGCTTGACCTTAGCTGTCTGTGTAGAAGGTAGCCTGGTAAATGGGACTCTGCTGCCACAAACTGAGGTGCTGGGCCAAGGCTGGGACCTTCTACTGCTGGACTACTCTATTAAACAAAAAAAAACTCTCAAACCAAAACAAAAAAAAAAAACCCTGACTCAGCACTACTCTTTGTGCCCCATGTGTGGGCATATTAGGAGGACAAATACATTCAGGAATCTGAGCCAGTTGTATACTATAGTTTTTCTGACTTAATACTTTCACCACCGAGCAAATGTTATGATTTCTTGGGCATTTGGAATATATTTTACATTCCAAACATGTTCAGATTGAGTGGTACCTCTGAGGACTTTCTAAAGTAAGAAGCACAAAGAACCTTAACCCTGGGACTGATTTCCAAAGGACCTGCATTTTCATTATGGAAATAATTTGTCAAAAGAGTTTTGTTCCTTTTGACACCAAAATTGATTAGCCAGACTTTTCTCAAGTGCTCAACAGATATGTGAGAATTCAGCTCTTTTATAACCAGCATTTCTGTATCTGTCATGTGAAAAATCATGCTCCTGTTTCTAATGGACTAGAAGATGTGGACGGGGAAGTATCTGGCAACTAGTAAATGAGTCATCTTATAGAAGTAACGTGTATCCCTCTAAGCTGACACCACTTCACTCAGAATATACTTCTCGTGATGCTTCCTGAAGATATATGCGCTAAGCTTCTGGAAATGCCTGTTCAGAGTGTGTCTTTTGGAGCTATTTAGGGATATCTTGAGAATTAAATTATGTTCTCACGAATTCTGTCCTTTGGCAGTTGCCCTACCTTCAGAAATCTTAATCATGGAAATGTTTGTGAAATTTATGTCAGCAAAGTCCATGTAAATTCATTTAATCAATGAAGGGAGTGTTGGTAGATGATTTTCAGGAGTTACTCCAGTGAGGAAATGCCTGTTGTTTGTATTCCAGTTCTGCTTAAGATCATGTCAGACACTGAAGATACCTAACGAAGGAAAGGCAAAGAGCTTAAAATCTAAAGACCTTTATTGATGGTTTTCTTTCTCTGATCTTTAATCTTTGCTAGTGAGGTCTTCTAAGGGTCAGTAACATCCTTAGAGGTGTGAATTAGGATTAGAGATCTTTTCCTTAGAGACCAAAATATATTGTTTATACTTATATTTTTTCTGTTTAAAATCTTAGGTTTCTCCAGAAGTTGAAACATATCTGCTTTGAAAAAATAGTCCTGAGCTATGAGGAACCTCATCCTCTTAAATAATCTCTTTGACATGGCTTCTGCTTACTCTTTTTCCTAAATATATTTTTGAAGAGTCGTCATCATCAAAGACTTGCTGTTTATCAGCTGGTTGCATTTTTCTTGATGATTTGTATAATCTCAGCCCTTTCTTTATTGGGGCTGAAGAAACGGAGATCATTCATCAAGGCAATTCAGAATCCTCTCACTGGATATGCAAGCTCATGCCAGTTAGGAAAACTACTGCGTAGTGTCAGTCAGTATGAAAGATGCTTCATTTCTCCATCTCTCAGCCTCTCAGGAAACATTCTGACCTTCTCAGACTGGAAGAAAATGTTCCCTAGAACGTGGGAGAGCCTTGAGATATGTTTGAAATGAAGTCCCACTGGAGCAGAATCTACCTAACATGGGGACATTGTTGAAGTTTGTATCCCTTTAAGGAAGACACTTTGTGGCTTTTCAGGAGAGGAAAACTGTAGTTTCTGATTTTTCTGTGAAATTTCCTGTTCTCTTCCTATTTTTTGAAATAGGAACTCTCTATTTGAAATAGGTACTCTATACTAGGAGGAAAAGGTACAGTCCAAAAAAGATCAAACTGAGCCCAAATCCTCTGCTTTAGAGTGTGATTAAAGACTCACATTTCCCCAAACAGCCATGTCACAAGATGCCAAGTGCAGAAGGCGTTAATCATTTGTGCCTTATCTCTATGAGAAGCCATCTTCAAAGCAGAAAGGAGGAGAGCTCTACCCTCTAGAGATAAATGGCATATCGTAAATAGTGCGAGGCACTCAGATACTGTGATTATGAGCTCTATAGAAATGTCTATAAATAATACTAGGAGATGCCCAGATACTACAGCTTACTTATGAAAATAAATAAAGCACATAAAAATCTGACAAGATGCAAGCTTCTCTCCCATATGAGGACACTTCACGTTCCTTTTCCACTTTCTATTCTGAGAGCAGGACCTGTCGCTCAGGGACTAGTTCCTCGTCCTGAACTTACAGTCCCGTGAGAAACAATGAAGTAAATTGCTATGTAAGATAGCATCATCCATCAAGGATGGAAAACTCTTGCAGGCATGCTTAGCTGTGTATCCTTTCCACAGTTTGTATCTAAAAGGAAAAAAATGTAGCTGAGGAGAAGCTTCCAGAATCTGACATTTGAGAGCATTTGAATGTGAAAGTGCAGACTCTGATATGACAGCAGCAAGAGGCAGATTGTCTGCTGACTTCAGTGGGAGCACTAGATAAAGATTTCACAAAGGTGCTCATAGCAATAATGCAGTAGCTTCTGCTGACCACCCCACTTACCTGCTGGAGAGCTGTACCATTTATTCAGCAAGATCAGTATCTAAAGAAAAAAAATGCAATGATTGGAATTATTCCTTGTATGTATTTTTTTTTCTTTTCCTAGGCAATTTTGAGCTATTCTCATTCTGGTTAGTTTTACTTTCTTGTCATTTTGCTATTCATACTACTTTTCTCTGATAGGCGGCAGGTAATTCTTGATATCATTTGCACATGAGCAGGTTCAGAAACTCTGGTAAGATCACTGAATTAGCCTGCTCTGTTATCAGCAATGTTAGTGAGCCTCACCAGTGGTGAAATTTGGTTGCAATGTGGGTATTCGAGAGCAAAAAAAAAAAAATAAATACTGCAGTGAACTGAAAAGAATAATTTTTAAATTTGAAATGTTATTTGAACAGATGACTGTATTTGCCTAGCTCAGTGTGGCATGTTTCTAGGGGCACACATACAAATCACTGTCTCACAAATTCTGTCTCTTGTACAAAGACAAATGCTTTACAGTAAATTGCCATGGATTTTTTTTTTTTCAGGTCTTAGCAAGTGCTTTTATTTCTCTCTTCTGATAATCCACTCTTTCATTTAAAGAAAATATTAATATTTAATCAGCGTTTAGAATAGGGGAGGAAAGATCGCTTTCTTTTATATTGTCTATTTTATTTTACACCCTTGCTGAACTAAGGAAATGGCCAGTGCACAAATCCAGTTTTACTAGTGTTCTTGATTCTGTACGATGCTCTGGAGCATTTTAGGGGGTAGGATTCCCCTTAGATAATGTTTTGGAGCATGCTGAGAACATATGTGTTCTGTATAGATATAGCAGTTTCATTTTTAAAACCGCTGAGTTTTGGTTTTACTCTTCCCGCTTCAAAGGTGATGACTGCCTTATTCAGGTGTTGAGGAAGAAGGCAGACATTGCTGAGAAAATCATTGTTATTAATTTTTTCTTTCTGTTGGAAACAAACCAGGCACAACCTTAAAGCAAATATGGGATTTTGTTGGTTCTGTGGTGCACTCACTGCAGGCTTGCTCTTCAGGATGTAATGCTTAACCCGCGGTCATGTTCTGCACACAGGAAAAACGGAAGGAGTTGCATGCACTGGGCAGCATAAAGAACCGGGTACCTATACTGTTTGCTTTACCAGTGTGGTCTTGACATCTTCTTCACTTGGATGAAAATTGAAGTGAGATGGAAAAAATTGAGCTTGCCAGGTAGTTAGAACAGGTTTATTTGTGACATAACATTTTTTTTTCTGGAATGATAAAGTGTAAGATTTTGAAAAGGTGTGTTTGATTAGATGCTCTTGAGATTTGTTTAAGCTGTAGCCTTGAGAAGTGAAGAAATGCATGTCTATACATGCTTGTTTTGCCAACTTTTTTTAAACAAGAAAATCTCAAAACTTGTTTTGGTTTAAGCATCTGCGTGTTGGTGAGGTGCAAAGTTCACTGAATTCCTGCTGAAGGTGATATGAGTTGATGGGCATTGAAACTTATATCCAAAAGCTGCAGATCAAAACTGTAAGATTTGAACCATAACCATCTTCAACAGTTTTGGAATTTCATTTTAGTCCCATCATACTGATGATAAAAACCTGTGATTTTAGTTTTGGGAAGGTTTAGGTGCAAAGCAGTGGTTCATAGTTTTTGCAAGAAGGTATTTCTTCTGGAAATTACTATAAAAAATTGTAGGCAGATACACTCCTGTAATTATATAACTCTAAGGAAAAAAAAAAATACAGCTCCTGTAACTTAGAAGCATCTTTTTACTCTTAGTAGTATTAACAGGAATTGACAATTCCGGTGTGAGAAGCACACTAGAAGCTTCCCTGTGCGTGGCCCTCTGACCGCTGGGAGCAGTGTGAGGTTACCCGATAAACAGAAAACCTCACAGAAGGAAGAAAACGAACTGTGCAAGGGTATTTAGGCTTGGGGCTCTTGTAAGCTTTTTGGTTATGCTGCTGCAAACATGAAATGGTGTGTAACATTTAAGTCAGGCCAGATTCTCTGCTCACTAGTAGTGGTCTCACAGTGGCTTACTGTGGCCAGAGGGTGACATTTTGGATCTTGTCACCATCTGAGTAATCCAGCATCCAGTGATCTGTGGGCGAAGTACTTCTGCAAAAAACTTCTCTGTCTTGACCTTTATAACCAGGATGCTATGTGGTAATTCACAAAGTAGAACAGGATAAGCTTCCAGTTCTACAGATCTGTTCCATCTTTCCAGAGCTCTTTGTGCCACTTTGGTGACTGGCACTTGGTGTGACATGCATGCACTATTGAACAGAACTTGTGGACTCAAAATACAACTCCTTGATCCCGTGTCTTATTCCTTTTTCTATAGAAGATGGCATGTTTATGGCAGTGCTCACATAAAAAATGGATCTTCTACCACCTGGGAATTTAACTGAGTGTCTTTTTCTTTCCCTCTCTCAGCCTGGGTGGCTCCACTGTGTGCATGGAAATTCAATTAGTTAGTTCTTCTCAGAAGTAATAAGAAATTACAGGAATTTGGGCCAAGTACTTGAATTTAAGAATATTTTGGTATGCAGTTATTTTGGTAAAGGGCACTCAAAGCTCATGCACAGTTTCAAGTNGTATGCAGTTATTTTGGTAAAGGGCACTCATGCACGGTTTGCAAGGTTTTGGTAAAGCTCATGCACAGTTTCAAGCGTCCAATATGTGTTTTTTGAAAAATAGAAATAAAAAGTGAGGAAACACTGGCTCATTGAAGTATTAAATATTCTATTCCTATAAACTATGTAATAAATCAAGGAGACTTTCAAAACTATATTTTGATTGTATATGGATGGATTCATTGATTATACTTGTTTTAATTATATGTATAAATGTCAAGCAATTTCATGAGGTAGTAGTCTAGTGGGCACTTATTATGACCAAATACCTACTTGCAATAGCTTACAGTTTCAGAGCAATCATTCTGGGCTAATGGGGACTGTAAGGGCCTTTGCCCACATACTGCCACAAAGTCTTGCTAACCGTGGGGCAGAAGTCTCAGCTCAGCCCTGGGTTCTCTGTAACGTAACAGTAAATGCTGTTGGGGGAACAAGAGCTTCCCAGTGGGGCAGCACGTTAGAACTGTGTATTTGCAGCTGTGTGCAAAACCCAATAATTATGAACACAGTGTGATATCTTTGCTATCGTTTGCAATACAGTTCCTGCAGGTGATATTTGCATGCGGCACTGATAGATGTATATGTGTACCAAACAGGATAGCTTTGTGCTTCAGGTTTGTGCAAGTGTGAGAATGAAGGTATTTGTATGTTAGGATTTGCTGTTCTCAGGATGTGCCCGTTTCTTGATTTGTGCTATTATGAAATGAGCCAACAAGTTCATGTGTTTGTTTAATGACACAGAAAGAAACTTCCTATGTAATATTCTTTTTTTCTGAGTTGTTTATTTTTAAGAAATGTTGATATTTTGATGTTGATGTTTTTTCTGCTCTAGTCCTCAATTAAGAACAATTCTTAAGTGAGGTAATTGCTGCTACTTTTTTCTGAAGACCCAAAAAACATCATTCTTAGGAATGGTTCCCATTGTTGGTATCTAAGAGAAAGTAAAGTCGGAAGAAAAAGAAACGTGGAAGTTCTTAATCTTTGATGTAAGATATTTCACTAGTTGGGTCAGACTGTCAAATTGCTTGATGGATCCAAACCAAAGAGCAATGCTGTGAAAACATGTGAAAGACAAAAAAAGGTTAAAAGATTTTCTGGGGTCTCTGCACATTGAATAGTCATCAATTCTGTTACCAGAATGGCTCCTGGAATACATCTGAAGATGCTAGTGAGAACATGGTCTCCCCTCTAATTAAATTCTCATCTTTGCCCAAATGGTTGAAAGGGCAACTGTCTTAAACCTTTGAACTTTATTTGTAATACAAAGCTTCAATTAGATAAAAGACAATAATTAGCAAATCTTTTATCTCTGGGCATAATTAAATCTTTAAGGAAGGACATCTTAATCAATTACTTGTAATGACAAGTTCATAAATAAATTAATTCTTCCAATGAGTGTCTGGCAGAAATCAATGAGTGTTAAAAGAGATTCAGGATGAGGGGACACCACTATAGAAACACTGTAGCTCAATTACACTTGGTTTAAAGGTTCTCATCTATAAAGTATTAGCTTGTTCAAAAGATGATGTATTATTTAAAGAGAGATCATTAAAATATTAACCTCTAATATTGTAGAGACTTTTTTTGGAACTTCCATCTTTACATATATATGTATTTCACCACAGTTTATGATTAGCTCTTTGTATAGGTTCTCTACTAAAATATATAGTCAGTCTGACGCTGTCCTTGTCGAGTCCTGAGGTCTCGTCTCATTCCTGAAACTAAAACTTGTCTGAGCAGACTTGATGTGTGCAGCCTCATTCACCTCACTGGTAAGGATTCCCATCCAGGTGATAACTTGTATAATTAAGCTCAACATGCTTAAATGTTCTTGCTCGAGAAACTCCTACATTTCTGTTCATTTAACACTTTATACTCTAGCAGAGTACATAACCATTAACTCAAGGGTTTTCTATTGGTGTAGGAATGGTAAAATGAAGGAATAATACACGGCCATGATAGGGTCTGATCCTCTGTTTCTGAGAGTTCTTCTGACCAGGGTTACTTGTGAGGTGTTAAGCCCTGGAAGCTGCCTCTTGCTGGAGGGAATGCAGCGACAGCGGGCTTGTTACAGAGGAGTTGGTGGAATTAGACCTTTTTAATATTACATACAACGTGTTCCCAAATGGCATTAGTAAACAGACCATTTTGCCTCCTGTCTCCCACTTATTTTGACCTTCTTGTTTTAGCTGACTAAAAATGGCAACAGCTTTGCACTATTTTGCTTGTGTGACGCCCTTACGAAATCTCACTTCTTTCTTTGTTTAAATATCACATAGGTGTTTGTGGATGTGTTATTTTGTTCCAACATTGGGTACCTCCCTCCCTCCTTCCTCTATCCTAATACTTTAAAGTTGAGTTAAAAAAAAAAAAAAATTAGCAAGTATTGCCAGTTGAGCTCCCTTTCATGAAGTTTTTCCTGTGTTTTTGCAGCATTTATTGTATCTCTGAAAATAACTTTTTCCATTCAAATTTTGAATGCGCGTTTGCGGTGTTTTGCTTGCTTTCCTTGTCTTTCCCTCTTTCCTGCATTGCCTTTCCACAACGGGTAGCAAGAAGTTTGATGTGGAGACTAAGCGTTGTAGCTCTTGATAAAGCATTGTCACCGTTGAACAAAGGGACTGCAAACTGACAGAACAGTTGCTAAATCGCTATTGTTGAATTCATCTTGGTTTCTTAAGGAGACAAGAATTATGAGCGAGCACTCTCTCCTGTGTATTTCTCTCCCTGTCTGTATCAATTAGGTGCCCTGATTAAGAAGTGCAAATGGTCTTAAGCGTGCTGGGTTTTTCCAGCCAGCCTGGACTGCCAGCAGGTTGGGAGCTGTAGTCCCCCGTGCGTAGCTGGCAGACCTGCGGTAGCTGGGAGGCTGCGCTGGTGTTTGGTTTGCCTGGCAGCCAAGAGGAAGAGCTGTTTGGCCAATCTGCACGTATGGGTCTGGTCTAGTCACAGCCAGCGTTGTTCCTCTCCATCTGGAAGATCGAGCAAAACTAGACTAAACATGTGGAGATATTGTGGTGGAGACAAGTCAGGAAAAGGAGTTTAGGGTGTTGCGGTGGAGAAAGATCCAGGACGTGCCAGAGCTTGAGGGTACAGAGCTAGGGGAGGAAGGCAGCGTAAGTAGAACCTGAGGAGGTTGCATTAAAACTAGAGGAGACAAAAGCATGGAAAACTAAGCTATGTTAGACTGCTGCTTTGATCTCTCTTCTATTTTAGGGAGTGAAAAACCTGTTAGTTTTATACTGCCCAACAGTGTTAATTAAATAATTTACAGTTGCTCCTAGCATATTAATAAGCTGCACTACAAACTTATTTTGGTTTAGAGCAGGGAAAATATGCAGCATCTAGAATGATTGATTCTTTCTGTTGTTGTGTGGGGCACTGAGTATCAGATAAAGTTGAAATGTTAGCGATTTCCGATCTGAAACTTGTTAAACAGCACAACAGATGGAAAGTTCTGTTCAGGTTATGAGTGTCCAGATCTGTCACTGATTAAAAGAAGGGTAGCATATGCTGGTGGCTGGTCTTGATAGATATCTCTTTAGAATATAAGACAGGTTTCCCACCCTTGTAATCCAGTAGGCCTGCCGCTGACAGGCAGTATCTGCTGCCCCTCACACATTGTAAAGATCAGTTGCTATCCATGTGAAACCACGTTATAGCTCAGAGCATCTTTGGACGGATTTGTTCACAACCTGGATGTTTGCTGTTCTTCATATGGGTGATAGGAATCTTAAACCTCTTGCCTCTTCAGCTATATTCTCCCTTCAGAGCTGTCATCCAGGTTGTCAAAACTTATCCTTAGCAAGTTTCAGCTTTAAAGGTCCTCTTATCAACACCACAACATTCCTGTCCATCCCATTATGCTTCGTCAATGACAGCCTTTGCGTATTTCATTTGAAGCAGCCTTTTGCTAAATTCCTTCAGAGGAATTATAATAGTCCTAATGACCGTATTACCTTACAGGCTTTTAAATGTTTCACCAGCTGCTTGTTTCAATGCAATATAAATTGTAAGTCTTTCCGCAGTAATCTCAGCATTTGTTTGGGAGTTAAATATTAACAGATTTTTTTCTTCCTCTCAGACAGTAGGCTCTTGCACCTGCTTAATTCCCTGCAGGGTTTGTTAGAAGCAAATGTTGCTTTCCTTTCAAGTGCTCTGGGTTTTGTTCTCTGTATGTGCTTTACATGAGGTCAGTTTGAAGAAGACTTAGGCTGATGGACCTCTGTACATCTTGCAAACATGCCTTCTGTCCCAGTAGAAATCTTGGTTGGCGAAGGAGCTTGCAACTGTGTAGGTAACCTCTGGCTGAGCAGTGGATTTGATGCAAACAGATTAATTCAGTGTGATGCCCTTTACAAGGCTTCATTCTACGTGACTACTCTTTTTCAGCATGCTGGTACTTTAGGTCATTCAAGAAGAGAGGAAAAAGCAAAGAAAAAGTACAAATGAAAGAAACAAGTTAGTGACATATATGGGCTAAATATTGGAAGCAATGTAAGAGGTTAAGCCAATACAACATATGTATCTTAGGTATTTGTCATTTAAAGAAAAAGATGGACTGCCTCCCACACATTTCAAAATGAATCTCAAATGTATTTTTATCATTTACCATGATTTCCATCAGAAATAATAAAGAATAATAAAGAGATTTGATGCCTAGGGTACTTAACTGTTCTGTACTGTGTATTGTAATAGCTATTTTAAGTGTAGGAAATACCCTAATAAGAAGCAGTTTGCTAGTGTGCTGATCTAGTTGATTCTTATCGTAGCAGTCTCTGTAAAATAATAATTGGAAGATATGACAATAGAGATGTCTGATTGAACTGTTAACCATCTGATAAAACTTGGGCAGAGTTAGACAGATCACTTCAAGCAGGGCTTTTTTAATATAAAAAGCACCTCAATTTCTAACACTTCTTTTTATGCTACCTTTTATTAGAAGTATTTTGTGACCTTTGCTAAATGTAGTAGTTGATGAGTTGAAACGCTCTGAATCCAAATTAAAGAAAAAGAACCCTAAACCCTAAACATGCTAAATATCTTTTAATGAAAGAAGTAAACAGTGAATCAAGACCTTACTTTTTAAGGAATATTCACCTGGCTATAGATTTAAATTTTTTGAAGTAGGTGTTTAAGTCATTAACAAAAAAGTAAGCTTATAAGTAATTTCCTCTTCCTACACTTCCTGGCTTCCCCTCTCTACCCTCTTTCCCCTGCTCTGTCTCCCCAATGAAAAACTGTTTTGTGTTGTCGTTCCCTTCCCAGTTTCTTGTTTCTGGCCCGGAAACTGTAGTTGCAGTGGCTCGTTCCTTTCCCCTTCTCATTCAGCATGTACTATTCTGTCCTTAGTCCGTAGCATTTGACATCTTCTCTGCTGTATCTTCCTCATATCTCTTTTTCCCTGCTACATTCCTGTCTTCACGAGCTTGTTAGATTTGTCTGCTTGCTCATGTAACTTCATTTGGTGTCTGTCCCACATACAATATTACCTTTCTTCCTTGTACTTTCTTGAAGGATTTATTTTATTATACTTTTTACAAGCTTCAGTTCAGCAGAATTCTTCAAGAATCCAGTTTCATCCTGAATAAAGCTACTCCCTTTCACTTCTCTGGGATTCATGAGCGCATGACTTACACCAACAGGAACTGTATTTTATTTTTTAACTGCCTGCCTTTTCTCTAGTAAAATTCATCTTTGTCAGCCGTGTTATCTTACAATATTTTTTTCCCTTGATTTTATTATCTGATAATTTATATTTGTATACATTGACTTTGGTTTTGCTGTATGTTTTTTATAGAGCTCAGTCTCATCTCTTGCATTCTGTTTCAGTTCAGTTTTTCTGAAGCAAATCTCACATTTTCCTTAAGGAATTCTACAATTCCAAGTCTTCTAATTTTAGCTTCCCAATCCCAAAGCTCCCATGGTGGCAGTCCTTACCAGAATAGTCCCTAAAATTGTGATTTGACTGGCAGTAGGCTTTGGTTTTTCCCAGCAGGGCAGGAACAAACTGTTATCACTCTGCTGTAAACCTCTGACCTCAGCATTTCCAAAACTCACTGCAACATATGGGCCGTATGTATGGCCATCTATACAATATAGAATACTTGGTGCAGAGATTTAAATTTCCTATGTCAAAAGTAGTAGTTCTGAAGAATTTTTCATTGATTCCCTTTAAGATTTCTCTCAGATTGTCAGCTGCTGGTATTATGTTGAAGTTTTGGTCTTGTTACTGGAAGGTTAGGTCCTGCTTGAAACTGCAGTTACAGTAAGCTTTGAAGGTGATAGAATCTGATCCAACCAAAAAAGCCTGTTTCCTCTTAAAAAATATTATTTTGTAAATTCTGTTCACTTGGGTTTCAAAAACTAGAAAAGACCTCTTCAGAATTTATTTCCTCTAAAGTGAGCATTGTAATAACAACTCTGGTAAATTTTTACTGAGTGTCTTCATCTTAATGAACTCTCTGAGAATTAATGTTCTCTTAGTCTTGAAGTCTCTTTTCACTGTCTTTAATTCTCAGTCCTTACCTCAGCCTTGTGGTAAGTCAGTCCTCGGACTTACCTCAGCCCTTAATAGCTTCTAGATACTTCGGATTTGGGTGTGTGTGTGTGTGTTAATTATTTTTTTTTAATTCTAGAACCAAGGATCTCCAACTCTGCAGTCAGGCTACTGGGATAGCTGAGCACTGAAAGTATTAATGTAAATGATCCAGTCACTGCAGCAGCGGCATCAGCTCTGATGAATGTCAGGGAGTTAGTTTCCTGCCAAGTCTTAACTGAGGACTCAGTTTTCATTTGTGAGTGCAGGGCTCTGGGGCTTCTCAGGGATGTTACGTGCTTTCATTTTCATTTGTCCAGGATGGGAAATCAGCACTGCTTGGAAAGGGTGGCATGTTTAACATCTCACCCCCAATTACACCAGTGCCAATATATGGGAGTCAGCTTAAATATATCCTCCTACTAACTACTGATGGACTGGTGCTAAATGTTTATTTTGGCTTAAAGGGACCCTGTTGAGATGTAATCACAGGATGATTTTGTTTCAAATTTTCCATTCAGTGCATAGTTTTCTGGCTGACTTACTTGGCTGTGTGTCTCAACAGATCTATGCATATACATGGATATCCAGTGGTCTACATAAAAAAAAAACAACCAAAAAACAAAAAACCCCAAAAAACCCCAAACCCCCAAACCAACAACATTGCCTTTACACATTATTAATATGCAATTAAAAATGAACATGTAACTTAAACAGTTCCTTGCAGGTGTTACTAAAATACTGAGTTAGAAAAAAAAATGAAAAAATGTGTAAAACCTGAACATATTTCTAGTTATTTATGGGGTTTGCTTGCTTTTTTTAGGCTACTTTCTGACTTTAAGTACACTCTGCTTTTGGCTCTTAGGCACTTGTGCAATAGTGCTGTACGCTCACATCCAAGAGGTATGAATGCAGCAGAGTGGCTTCTTTTTTAATGATATAATATTATCATTATATGTATATTATTATTATATTATATAAAATAATAGTATATTTTTCTAGTAGAGAAGAACTAGTGTTCAGTTGGATGTGTAGCAGCTTTTTGATGTTCTGTAATGGCCCTCTACATTACAACTCCACCTTCTGGCCTTGTAAAGTAATAAATTGTTAGGGCTGGATATATCATTCTTGCCTTTGGAAGAGGACATTTTTTGTACAAGGGCAGAAGAGAAGTTAACTTCTCTAATATGAAAAGTCATGTTTCTTCTTGTGAGCTTGTGTGTTCATCTTCGATCTGAGCGTGGCAGTGATCTGGACTAGCCTGTCAGTACATTATCTGCAATTTTGTGTAATGATGTACCTATGAAGATTTGTAAATCCCTTAAAACAAAAGGCTTTGACTTTAATTCTTCATTTAAGATCTAACTTTCTTTGCACCTATCCTCTTTGGTATTGAGAACTGAAAAAAATCCCCACCCTTGAGGCATCCACATCTCTTGTCTTTCTACAGAGCACAGTCAAATTGATGCAGTCATATTTAAAGAAGTCAGTGTCTCAGGTGACTGGCATACAAAGGGTAGTCACTATAAGCAGTTCAAGATTATGTTCATGTGATATTTACTGCAATGGGACCCCCCAAGTGTTGGTTATATCCCTGATCGTCTGGCAGTCTTTCTGCCTGGTTTCTGGTGGAAAAAAAACCTGAGCATGTGGTAGGAAAAGATGAATTCAGAAGCAGAAGACGACTGTCTTGACTTTTCTTCCACAAAGAATGTATCCATTCTCACTTTCAAGACAAGCAGTAATAGAGAGACACTTTCCCAATTATGCTCTTCATGCAAGTGATGCTCTGGCTACCACGTGGCTGCTCTGTAATTGTGAGGTGATGATTGTGTGATGCCAACCGGGAGGCAGAAATGAGGTTAGGCAATGCTGAATTGGAGGGGAGTGGTACACTGATGCAATCTGCTTATTACCTTACAGCTGGGGAAGCGAGGTAACCTCCTTTTAGAGACCTGGCTTCATGGAAAAAATGCTGCTATTGACTTTCCACATAATAAAGATATCAAGAATTAAGTTTGGGGTGGGTTGTTGTTGGTTTGCTTTTTAGTACAGCAGAGCTGCTTAGGTGTAAGTAGCGATGCCCTGACGGAAGTGAAGGGAGCTCAAGTCATTCGCACTTGCCAAGAAGCAGAGGCAGTGGCTGGCATTGCAAACACTTCCAGCTTAGTGCTTCCCTCAGCACCTGGGAAAGGAATAGAAAAAAGTAAACTTCAGGACTAGGTTTATTTTTAGATGTATTTCCAGTTCCTTTGGAATCTTGTGTGTGGCCAAAAATATTTTTATGATGTGTTTTGAGTAAAATTCAGTAGTTTGTTTTCCTGCAAAATATTACTCATTTTTGTATTAAGCACCATCTGAAAAGCCTACAGGCACAGCTATAAGATTATTGGAAAGTATCTGCATGTCTTGCAAAGTTGATAGGACAGGAGGGGATTTGCTGAATAGCTTTGGGGATTTGGCTCCTAATTTTTTTTTTTTTCTTCAAAAATCCCCAGAGGGAAAGATATATGGACAGGAATAGATGTGCACTCCCCTGCAAGAGACCACAACAGAACTTTGAGGTGCTCATCTCTGAAGGAGGTGCTAATTTAAAAACTTGTATTTGTTAGCGGCCCAGTAACCCATCCTAAAAGAGTTCAGGTATTAAATACTTTCTTGCCACTTCAGAAGATGTACAGGTCAGCTGAGCCAGCCTGGGTTTGCAGTAGATTTCACTGGTAAACTTAGTGAAACTTGATGGTTCTGAACCAACATATTAGTCAAATTAGAATTTAGAAACAACTAAGAGTTGCTAGAATACGCAGACTTTCAAGATCTATAAACCTGAGCATCGCTGTCTTTATGGGCTCAAGCCAGGCACGGATGCAATTACTGAAGTGGGTCCAACAATTCATTACTCGGGTATGAAATATGGGCACAAAGTTTAGGTAGGGGATCATTGCTTATAAACTTTACAGTTGACACCACTGTACGTCCAAGTCTAAATTTTGGCATTTGGCTCAAATATACCCCAACTCTAGCAATAGTACATGAATACTTAAGGAAGTCAACTGGTGTTACAGCTGTAGTACTGTAAGCTAAAATCCTGAGAATGGGACTGCTGACTTCAGTGGGGCCAGAAAATATTTCCTCATCCTTTTACATGGTAATTAGGGTTGGCCTTGAAGTCAGTCCTCCATTTGTATTGAACCTTGGGGCCTACGCTATAGCCAACCACGTATATGTGGCTCTTGTTACTCCAGGCTAGTTCTAAGATGAATCCCAGGCGCACAGCGAGGGGCTCGGCTGCCCGAGGAGTTGGTCAGTAGGCAACTATTCTTTCAACCCTTGTGTATGTTTGCAGGCAGAAGGAGAGGAGGAAGGAAGGGGTCAGGACTAAGCGCATTTCGGGCTGGTTGAACTGCAAGTGGGCCACAGCAGAGGCTGACCTATCTGGAAGTATTTCAGACCTTTCAGGGTCAGACTGGACTGCTAGAGAGAGCTGTGTTTTGGAGTTTATAATTGGTCTCATGAGAGCAACGATGCCTTTGATGTTGGCCCTTGCTATCAGCAGTGTGGGCTGATAGTGCCTGAATGACTTGCCTAAATTCATGTAAGAAGCTGGTGCTGCTGCGAGAACAGCTTTTAACTTAGATTTTCTGGGATTTTAGGTTAATATTATAAATTCCAGACTTCACTTCCTCACGCTTTCTTTCAGGCCATGCCTTTATCAGCGACTCCTGCCGCTGGCTGAAAGCAGTATTCGCACAAAGTTGAGCTACACTTTAATATTTGTTGTCACTTTTTGAAAACCTCAGAATTGTGACTTTTTCCAACAAAGTAACTAGAGATGTAAAAATCAACGAAGGAAACAGTTAATAGACTTCAGGGCAATCGGAGGGCTTTGGCTCCTACTGCAAAATATTAACGGCTGTAATTTGACCTCTTAGCCAATTAATTTTGGCCAGTGTAAAATTCCATACACTAAATCTGTTTACGATACTTCACTATTCTAGGCATCTGATACTGTGCCAAGACCTTAATATGTCTCTGAACAGAGGTCAAGTCATGGCCTTAAAATGAAGACTTGAAATACAAGCTGTGTGTGGGTGGGTAGCCTTATGTCCCTAAGGGGCTTATGAGTTCCTTTTCTATTGCTGCATGATCTGAAACTCTGGTCACTGCTCTCTCTATTACCTTCTTGTATTTCTTAATCAAAATAAATCCATTTTGCAGTTCAGAAATGACCTCTTTTTTGCAGTTTGTCCAGACCTTTATGTTTTTCACACATGGCTTTAGTTAAGCATGCTAGCAGTTATCTCTTGCCTATGTTGTACATCTGTTCACAAACTCATCTTTGTTAGATTTCCTCGACAAGTATAAGTTATATCCATCTTGTACTTTGGGGTGAAACAGTTGTATCCTGGTCACTCTGCCTGTACTACCCAGTCATTTAACACTTCATTTTCCTGTCTTTGGCTTTTGGGCCTGAATTGCCCTCTGTTAAAGTCTATGAAATTCAGTGAAATAGACTGCTTTTGATTAAAAAAAAAAAAAAGTATCTGTTTGTTTTCCTTCCTTGCTGAGTGAATAGTATTGCTGCGTGGCAACATCTTAAGAATACCAAGTTGTGTTAGGTTGAAATAAATGCTGGTTATGTCTGCATATATAGTGGCAACATTAAAGCCTAATTCAGGTCCTTTAGTGACGTACCGAGCTGTACGTAACTCTCATTTGGTTCTGAATCAGACGGACCAGTATGCTTAAGCCCATGCTGTGTGAAACACGGTGCAGCGTCACGTTACCAGTGCTGCGTAACTGTGCATCTCATGGTAAGAGGCTTAGGGCAGACAATGTCTAAATTGCATCAAATTCTGTTGAAGTTGTCCGACTTCTAGGTAGAGGGCTGGACCATTGCTTTGTTCTCGAGAACTGGTTGACATGTGTTTTATATCATAATGAAAGAGTAGTTTTCTGAGATAGTCTATACTTCTCGTGTACTTGTTTTATTAAAATCTACTGTTGGCATGTTCTGAACAGCTTTTTGTGCAGGATTGAAATGTTGTGCACGGTAAGTTAAAGGTGTGCCAAGTAGCCTGAAAATAATGAAAGAATGAAGTGAGTATCTGCTGTTCCACAGGCTTGGATGGGTTAGCAATCATGTGCCTGAGAGCCTGAGAAGCTTCTGTAAAAGGAAACAAAGCCTAACAAAATTATATGAGTCAGTGTCCAAAATGAAATAAAAATGTGTCTTCCTTCTTACTATTATTTGGATTGTCTTCTAAAGTATGTAGAAGTGCTGAAAAGAAATGGTAATCCAATTGGAGTCACTCACTGCAGAATGCAGATTAAGATTAACTCAAGTGTAGGAATCACAGATGACTGATAATTACCTGCCAAGGATTAGTGTGCCCCAGTTAAATGGCAACATAGTACATCCATGGGGGACTGACCTATATCTGCCTGCACAGCACCTGATACAACTATTGCTTTAACAGTAACTACTACAATTATTTGTCTATTATGCTTTTATCTGTTGGCCATTACAGAAGATATTACTGTTTGAAAGATGGACTTTGAAGGCTTATAACGAAGAATAGCAGTAATAAAGCATCCTAACATAATACTAGGAAGTTAAAGAACTTTTGAAGCCAGATCCTTGATTTGCTTAAACCTGTTTTATATAGAATTCATTGGTTTGCCAGAAGTCTAGTCCTTGACTGAAAGGATTTTTTTGGGGGGGTGTAGAGGGTGGTAGTGAGGGGGATGGGAGAGTGAAGGGACCAAAATAAAAATAAAATAAAATAAAAAACAAACAAACCAACAACAAAAAAACCCCAACTAAACAAAACCAGAACAAATTGCTTTAGTCATTTCCATTTTGAATTTACTTTGCCATTAAAACAAATGAGATTGTCTTTGTCTGTGATATATAGTTCTCAGCTGATGTAAAGGGTATGAAAATAGTTAATGGCTTAAAAGAAACAATAGGGTTTTATATTATCTAAGGAGATTGTCTTTGTAAAGCTGTTCCCTGGGTACTGACAGGTGGTGTTGAATTTTGCATACCTTGTATACTTGAAAGAATAAGGAAATAAATTAAAAAACCTCATGCAGCAAAGGTTGCTTCTTGAAGTGGAAAAAGTTAGTCCTGTATGGGACTATGTAGTGTGAATGGGGCAACAGAACTGAAGCTGGACAAAATGGATCATGTATCCTCTGGTAAATTACACTCGTATTAAATCTGTTTGTTTCAGGGGTTACCTTCTAACCTGGCATGGTGGAGAGCACCAGTGAAGTTCAGACTGGAGTGCACAGCCTGCGATCTTGTATGTTTGGGAGGAGAATTCCAGCTCAGCCCCTCTGTCAAAGACAAACCTCTGCCTTGCCGAAGCCTTGCTTTGCTCATGATGTCAAGGGACAAGAGCGCTTGTCACATCAGGCAAGTTTTTCCCATCTTTATAACTTGCTCCACTGTGGAGTGAGTGCAACCTGCAAGTACAAACTTGTATCGAACGAAACTGTACAAGGTGTGTGCTATCCCGGTATTTCAGGATAGGAATTAATCAAATCTTTTATATGGTGGGGTTGGGGGAAGAAAGGGGGAGAAACAGCATAGAAGATGTGTGCTCCTCGTGCTCAAGTATTTGAGGCTTCTTCAGTCTTAGGAAAAGAAACTGGATTTTCACAAGGTGTTAGGCCAGAAGGAATACTATATTGGTTTTTCCTTTTTTTATTGTAAAAGTTTTTTCAAACAGACCACCAGATGGTAGTGTTTCCTTTGTAATTAGAGCTGTAAATTCATAGAAGTGACTACTTTGGCATAGGTCACTCAAGGACTGCTCAATATATAGCAGAATTTGAGATTTGTAAGTAAGGAGCAATAGTAGTTAACTAAGCAAAAAAGAAGGAGGGAAACCCATCAGTAATCTTCAGCCACATGAGACAATAAAGGACTCAGTGGAGCAGAGGTTCTTGTCCCGTGTATTACAGATAAGCTGCTTCCCTGGAATCGCAGAAATATCACAGGTGATTAAAGCAATAACCCACGAGACAATCTTAAAATGTTCCATCTTTTGCAATAGCAAAAGTTACTGTTCAACTGCAGTGCTTTTCAGAAATATCAGGTGTGATTTTATTGTTTAAATGGGATGCTCAGTATGTCCGATTGCATAAAAAAAATTGTTGGCAAGTGGATAGAGCACAGAGGAGATGGATTTAGGAGGTCAAAATTAGCTGGTGGTGTCTGGTCTTGGGCAAGTCCCTTTACTAGGGTGTGCCACGAGTTCCCTTTTTTCAGGTGAGGACAAGATTCCTGATAACCACTATCATGTTCTTAGAGTGAACTAAAATATTACTCAAGAATACAGCATTATTATTTCAGCTGCACAAGCCTTTCATGGACTGTCTAGAATTAATATATTTGGGTCAGTTTGCCTAAATGTTTTGAAAGGCCTCGTTCAGCCTCAGAATTGGAAAAAGAAATTGTGAAATTTCACCCTGTGTGAGAAAGTGATTTTAAAGGCAGTCCGAACAGAGAGCTTCGTACCAGGAGTTTTTGCTCTGTTTCTGGACAGAAACCGATGTAGAAATACTGCAGAAGATTACAGTAAAACTTATTTGTCCTTTAAATGAATTATCCTAGAACTGCTTGTGGTTGCTTTGTTTGTTCTTGCTTTGTTGGAATACTTGTGCAAATGATATCAGTTTTGGGGGAAGTTCATTTCCATTCAAGGGGTTTTTAAGGGAAGATATTTGACCATTGGTAGATGATATTTCCAATTACTGTTCCTAAAGTTACAGGGGAAGTCTAAGTCTGTATATGATGTGATCAACCACTCAGAACAAGGAAAATAGCTGTCACGCCAACCTGTCTCAACATCTGGGTGTAAAAATTTCAGATGGGTATTTTAAAACGAACTGCTCAACCAGTGAGCTTCAAATTAAAAAGGAAAAGTATTTGCAGCATTACATTGTGTGGGCAAGGGGAAGGACTTTATATGCAGAAAAAAACGGGTTTTAGATGAAACCCAAAACAAAGGAAAAAAAGACAAGGGGAAAAAGAAAGCATCCCTTCTTTGGATAAATTACTCTCTCTTTGTCTGTTCAACTGTGCAACTAACGATTTTAGTGGAAGTTTTTTAAAAATTCATTATTTTCATAGAACGATGTCACTCTGTGCAGCTTAGGTTGTCAGAGAGCCTTGGGCCTAATTCCCCGGGGAAGAACCCACAGTATGTCCCTGTTTGTCTGTTGGGCTCCAAGTTCCTCTCTTGCCCCTCTGGCCTGCTCTTCCCCTGGCCAGAATTCCCCCACCCCCCATTAAACAAGCTGACTTGTGTCATCTTTTGTCTCGGTTCCTAAAAATCCTTCTTTTTGCCTGAGGGACAGATGCATTTCCACTGGAAATGCTTTCTGCACCTGTGAGGATATAGACCGTGTAATTTCTGAGCTCTGGGTCTGCAATGTGTAGCTTTTCCTGTGCGATGTTATGTAGGTGAATGCAGAATAAAATCTGTATCACAACATCAAATTGTTTGCTTTAAATGTGATGCACGCTTGCAAAGTCGTGTCCCACAGCCTTTGAAGTATACTGGTAATTACAGAACATGAAACTGGCTGCTGAGTTTGCTTTAAAATTTACACTTGGGATGTTGAATATAACTTTAAACCAATGTCTTTATGTGCTATATGTCTGGGGATCTAAAAGGATGTGTTTGGGTACTGTACATGATGAGCAGAAAAGTGTGCTCACAAGATTATGTGGCACCCCAAGATGTGCAGAAGTAGACAAAGTCTAGACCTTGGGGCTGAACACTTAAAACTTTTTTGAATCCTGGGAAGGTTCAAAAGCAAAACAACAGCAACTATCCAGCAAAGAGGGGTTAAGAAGTGAGCAGGTAAGTTCTCAGTGAAAATGTGTAGTGTAGCTGGAACTCATTGCGCCTTTTGTGGCTCCTGTATTATGTTTCATATATTCTGGGTGTGATTACAGCACTTTGTGCATCGTTTTTAAACCACTGAAAAATGAGCTGATTTGTATGGGCAGAAAACACTTGCAGAACAGACAGCTGATCCTTCGACCAAATGAGAAGGAAATATTTTGAGCGTATCTGCTTTTAATAATCTTTTATTAGAAATGCATTTCAGTTGTGTTTAAGGAGTCTGTTTTTGAGCTGCAAATGGCTCCTGTAGAATTTTGCTGAGATAATGTCGTGGTCATTTTTTTATTGCAACATGCCTCATCTTCAGTTAATCTCTGATTGTCTCCTGTTGTGTGTTTGTCATTCCTCACAGTGTTAAGATTTTGTCAGTATCTATCTCGTCGTGTTTAATCAATCATTTGTTCGTTGCATGTGATAAAGAATGTTTCAACTGAGCATTGAAACACTGCATTACTGCTACAGTATTACTTCTGACACTTGTTTTTACTAACACAAGTACCAAGATGTTAGCTAGGAAAATAGGAAATATAATCTCCACATTTTTAACTTTGATATTTCAAAGTTTATCTGATCAATATTTATCATCAGTGTTTTCAGTTGGGCTATCTATGTGTCTTAGAAGCAGGCAGTTTTAGATGTATAGTGAAAGACAGACAGAGATAAGTTAAACTAGATGAGCAGCAAACTCTTGTTTTTATATGCTTCAGTTTTATGGTGTGTGTGAAGTATGCCAGTTTCTTAATTTAAAATTTTTTAAAAGCATTTGATATGTTGCTGTTCTGGAGCTCCTGATTGTGTGAAGGCCAAGCAGATACTTTGCTTTACAGTGAAGTCTGTGTCTTTAAAGCAGAGGCACAACGTAGGCTTTAAGAGAAGATCCATAAACAGGATGTGGTAAATAGTGAATACTGGACCTAGAATCCATGCTTCAATTAAACCCAAATATCCAGCGTCGTAGTAATGCCACACCTCTTTTCCTGGGCACTCTACAGCTCTTAATAAAAAGAAAAGTTGGGGTTTTTTGGTGTGTGTGGGTTTTGGTTGTTGTTTTTTGTTTGTGGTTTTCTTGTGTGTGTGTCTGTGCTGAAATGCTAAACTATTCCTAAAGATTTCACAGTATTTGAGTTTGGTAAGTTTTGTGTGCATAGTGTTAACAAAATGTTCACAGGACATCTTAGAACTGTTGCCCTGCCTCCCCCTCTCAAGCGTCTGCCGTGCCCACTGCCCAATACCTCAACAAGCTTTTTTTATGTGACTTCCAAGGAAGGGAGTATTGTGATGCCGCCTCCCCCTGCCTGCCTTCTGTTTGAATTAGTTTTCTAAAGGTTACGCTTAGGTATGGTTCACATGTGAAGCACACTGTGGTATCCACACAACTCCTCAGGTGAACAAAAGAAAAAAGTTAAGTGTTAATATTTTGCTAACATTACTTAAAACAGCAGTGACCTTAGAATCCAGACACAGTGAGCACCGTCATTGGCCAGGTTAAAATGACCCTTGTAGGTAATTTTAAATCCAGAATTCCTTAGCAGTGATAAAACTGCCTATTAAATACCATGAGGACTTTTTAATAAGAATAAATCTATGGAGAAGGGAAGGATAATGTGCTCTCTCTGCAACAGCAGTATGTATACATAGTTCTGGAAAGCCCTCCTAAACACCCCTGTGGGGTAGACCTACATCCCCACTAAAATAGGAGGGCATCTTGCAGAGGGACCATCATCTACCATCATCTCTGCTCTGTGCTGTCTTCTCACAGGGAAATAGCAAATGAGTTGCTACCTCTTATCCTGGGACTTGGGGTATGTGAGAAACTCGGTTACTGTGCAACCCGATTAACCAGGGCTGTGTTTGTGCTTGGGAAGGGAAGGTGGGTATGTGAAAGTAGCCTTTTTCTGCCACACAGTTCTATTTCAATTTTTTTTTTTCTATAGTCTTTGAATATACAGTTATAACCCAGTGGCAAACAATTGCTTAGGTTTCCAGAGGAAGGACAGAAAATGGAGGTTTAGCTGTCAGTATCGACAGTAAAAGTTTTGGTTTCCTTTCTCATAGGGTGAGCTCAAATAAGCAAATCATGGCCAATTATCCCTCATGACTCAAACAAATTACACAAAAGCTTTGCAGGAGGGACCCCAGGAGGAGCTGTGGCCAGGTCAGCCAGCAGAATTAATTTATGCCCATCTCTGTCACAAAAAACTAAATGGCATTTGAATTTGGTCCCTTCGTAACCTCTTGAGATTGATCAGTCAGAATTAAAGCAAATCCAGTCTCTCACTGCATCCCAACCTGCTGCTGTCAAAATGATTCTCCTTTTTCTTATTTTTTTTCCTTCCATACAAGATGTCCATCACAGGCCTAAATCTGAGAAATACCGATTTTGATCAGCTAACCCTCCTTTATTTTCAGATAAGTTCCAGTCGCTGTACACATTTGACTGGCGCTTTTCCCCAGCAACCTAATGCTCAGTTTGGAGTAATGGGAACACAAACCATTAATAAAAGATTAAAGAAAAAGCAAAACACCAGGATTTAAAATTCCAAACATATCTCTGTAGACTGTCTTTATAAAAGGCAGTTTCTTCGGCAGGCGTTGAAATGCAATTCTTCCTACACATTAAATAATAAAATCAGACATGTGAACTTTCAGATTGCTGTGCTGAGCAAAATGGATGTAGTTCTTTTAAGTCCATAAAAGTAAGGAAAATCAGATTTTAAGAACCAAGATCACACTTGAGCACAGTTGGAAAACTACAACATGTTACCAAAACCTCATTAAGCTGTCATAAGCTTTTTTTTTGTGCATTTCCTTTCCCAGTCTTTTTGATTGCCAAGGTATTTGTGTGTAAATACTCTTTTCAAACTCGATTCCCCCTCCTCCTCCTATGATACTGTGTTTGTGACAACACGGAGGTTACCATGGGGATTGTGAGCGTGATGTCATATACAGCAGGGTGACCTTGGTGAGCCAGTGAGTCTGCTGAAGGATGGAGATGGACAGAATAACTAAGGCAGCAAAAATGGAAAAATACGTGGGGAAAAAATGAATGAATTTTAATAAGATAAGACTAAAACACTGGTGCGTGGGGTTGGTTTTGTTCTTTAAAGTTCACCAGAGTGCATGTCATGGCCATCTAAAGCTTTTCTTTTTTGGCCTGAAACTCACCGGTTCTGGTTTTGGAATATATGCTGTGTGATATGTAGCTAAGGAGAGACCTTTCCTCTACCAAGACAAGCAATATGAGGTAAGCTTAGAATGCAAATTGTAACTCTATCCCAGATTCCAGAAAAGGGAGCATTAAATCAGACACTATAACCGCTTAGCGCTTCTCTAATGCTAAACACGTGGAAATGTTATTGAATCTTCACAACACCCCAATATGAAAAGTAAGCAAGTGCTAGTATCCTCAGTTAAAAATTGGTGAATGTGTGATAATCTAAACGGTAAGTGAACCCTCATAAAGTGACTCATCAAATCATTGGCAGCAGTGGGATAAAGATCTGGAAATTCCTATCTTTACAGTCCCACGTTTTACTGGATCAGATTTGCCTTTCATTGAAAACACAATTTTCAAACTTGACCTGTTCAATTAAACGATAGCCTCACTCCTACCAATATTATTATACTTTTCTAGAGACAGGTAAGCCTAGACTTAGCACAGCGTATTAATATTTGTTAAATATGCGAAAGACTATGCATAGAACTCATGCAAATGCTTTTGCAACAAATGTGTGAACTGAATGGGGCTGAAATGGGCTCACCTTTGTATATGTGGATGTCTGCAAATTGAGCATCATGTATGCAAAGCATCCTTCCTTTTTTCTTTTTTTTTGCCCCAGGACCTTGAATCTCTCCCTCTTCTCATGCATGCCATGTGTGCACTAACTCCTAATTTATACCACTTCAAGTGAGAGGAGAACTGGGGCCTTTGACTTGTCTCACTCAAAACACACTTTTATGGCCAGGGTTATAATGGAAATACTGACGAACTCAGACATTTAACTATAACGGCACAGTGTGTGACACGATAATAAAGATATGCTTTACTGCCAAACTGTCTTGTGTAGATATGAGGGGAATGATGCTTTTTAGTTTCCCTGTTGTAAATATACATACCTTGGCAAGGAAAAGGTGTTTGCCAGGTCAAAGTCATTGCTCTGAAAAAGAATGCAATAATGAAATAATATAAATAGTGGAGGACCCAGAACCTCCCGTAAAAGTTATCAACTTTGAAGACCAAACTGCCAAATTATTATTTCTTATGTTCATGTATCAAACATAGTATATCTGCACGCCATTAATTCGGTGTCGACAGTATTGATTCACTATGCATGTAACTCCCATTGAGATCATTAGCAGATCTGTTTGTGAAAGGACTACAGGCACTCATGTCACTAAAATGTATCAAGTTCATATTTGTAGGGAGTTATTTCACATGTGGAACTTGAAAAGAAAGACCCTTCAGTGTTCAAAAAGTGTATCTGCAGTCTTATCAGTGTAAAAAGCTGCCGTTTATTTCAGTCTGGATCAGACAAATGAGGCTTTCATTCAGTGGCGGGTTAAAATTTAGGGGGACTAGGGCTGATTTTACTCCTAAACATCTTTTGCAAATAGGACCCTTCTCTGTTAAAGCTGAATTGCTATTGTTGAAGTTTTGTTTCTTTTCCACAGTGCTAAAATAATGGTTTCTCTCTTTGAAGATTTTTTTTAAAAACATATTGTTTTGTTAAAGCTACAACACCCACACCCCCCATCCCAGACCTGAGAGTGAGTCAACTGAAAGTTAAGCTTGACGATGGGCAGAACTTCTTTATTTTTATCTATTATGTTTTGCCAAAACATTCTTTGCTATCTACTCTTTCTCACTTTCTGTTCCTCCCAAGAGCAAAACAGAGGCTTATTTACTATAGTGACATTTCTGAAAATCTGCATGGCAGCATCGCTGTTGCCTATGGAATAGTCATCATGTTCAATTTTGTTGATCCTGTATTTGTTTGCTGGAAAGCAAATCCATCTATTTATCTTCAAAGTCTATTTTCCCAGGTTTCCGTTGCTTAAAGAGCTATACCCAGCTATAGCAGAATCCTTGACTGCAAAAGCTTATGATATTAATGTTTTGCTCTGCTGTTCTAATGATCAGTGTGATGTTTTGAAAGTGTTCTGTCTTGTCAGCCCTGTTGTTTTTGCAGTCTGTGTTGATTTGGATGTCAGCTATGTTTCCAATAAACTTCTGAACCCTGAGTACTTTCTAGTGGGGAAGAAAAAAGATGCTTTGTTTACCATGCTATGAAAATTAAAGACCAAGGACTTTCAAAAATAGGAGCCTACAGTTAGGATCCTTAGCCTGTGTTTAGATTTCTAAAGCAGTGGCCTAATTTTCAAAAAGGCTGAGCATCCAGGAGCTCCTGCGTGGGGTCACTGGTTATACCTATCGAAGTCCAAGACAGGTTTTCAGATGTTCCACAGGAGGAGGGCTTAGTGTTTAATATAAAATTTACTTATTTGTAGGTATTCAGCGTTGCATGGGATTTTGAATTAGTGGAGTGATACAGCGACAGTACAAAATCCCAACATAAACACAATATAGTGATTGCACCCTACAGCTGGATCATGATGCAAACCTGATTCCCTTTGCTGGTCCTATGCTCACCATTGTGATGCTGGGCATCCCCGCTCTCTGGGGAGGAGTGTGTCAGTTGAAGCCAGCTCAAGCCTGTTGTTTTCTTCAAAGTTCACTTTGGTAGTTCAATTTTATATTTCATATTGTTTGGAATAGAATTTCTCTGCTGTGTTTTAAGGCAAGAAGAAAACAAATATACTTTAAAAAAATAGTTGGAATGAATTCCCTTCACTCTATTGAGATTCATTTGTGGAGAGGATTTTGGCACATGAAATTTGGAGTAAAATTTCACTGGCCACATTTTCAAGCAGAAACAAGCAAATAGTCTTTACAAATAAGTAGTTGGAACAAATTAATTTGCTTTCAAGCCAACAGTGCAAGGGTAAAAGAAGCTTGTGATGCTTCTGACTGAAGATTACATTTTCTTTTACACATGGAAAATAAGGTACTGGCTAATTCAACTTCTAAGACAGAGATGAGCCCAAGTATTATATTCAAGTCCTTCAAAGCCTTGAAGGAGAACTGGGCAGGCATGAGTGAAAGCTCAAACATGTCTTCTCAGTTCCCAGGCTGCAGCAGGACTTGAGATTTGTCAAGGTTTATGTGGTTATTCCCAGCAGGTGCCGGGGTACAGAGCACTCCTGCATTCTCTTTTGAATGTCTTCTGGAGCTGTTGACTAGGGTGCTCCCTGTACATCTAGCTAACTGTCCCACTAAAATTCACCTTTTGAGGAGATGTGTAGCAGATAAACCCTCGTTCTGGAGCTGCTGGACTGGAAATGTCATCTCAGATCTGCTGCTGCTCCAGCACAGCTCTGGGGCTGGTCCCGAGGAGCACTAGAGGTTGCAGTGCAGCATGGGCAAATCTGCAAGAGCATTCCCCAGGATCTAGCTCCTATCATGTATTGGTATGGCAACATCTTAGAAGAAAAGTGTAAAATGAAAGGATGTAGGATATAGTGAGCATCTTCTGGATGGTTCTGTGTCCTTTGTCTTTCTACTAGCAGCTGCAACCCAACTTGTGCTTTGCTATTTTTAGTGTAGAGGTCAGTCTTAGAAATGTGTCCTCAAGTGCTCTTTGGCAAGCCCACGCAGCTAGGTTTGCCAACGGTTAAGCTGGATTTCCTAGAAGTTAGTGAGAGTCTAAACGAGTCACCTAAAAGTCGGTACCTGAGATGGGGAAAATAACTGTGGAGCCCCGACTGCTCCATCTCTTGCCATAGCCAGTAGGCAATGCTCCTACTGCTAATGTAAGCAAGAGGTTCAGAAACAAACAGCAAACATCATCATATTCTCAGGAGTTTCTTAAGAATATACCAATTTAATATACTTTTTTCTTTCTTTTTTAACTATAGCATATGCATCCACCATTTTGAGCATTAATCTTGAGGTCAGAATATGCCTTTTGGGTATTTTCCTATTAACGAAGTAACTTGCTGCAGAGATGCCATAATATCCCAGCAATCTACGTGCTCTCTGGCCAAAGTACTTAAAGTTTTAGCTTCTTCTTGAATATGTTGGTTGGAAACATGCCGTTTTTAGAAGCTAGATATTTTTTATTGGATTTGATGGGAAATATAAATTGGGTTTGGAAAAGGGCTAACCCTTCAAGCCCTCGGTTCTCCCTATTAAGATTTTCCTTGCAACTTGGCCTCTTTTAAACTCCCATCTCGTGCATACTCTTTTCTAATCTGATACCTCAGCGTACATATCTAAACATGATCAGTGACAGTTTTAGCTGCGGGGTGAGACTTTCTGTGACAAGGGCAGTGAGCTCTGATTTGAGACCATTCATTGCAAGTGACTTCAGCTGTCTCTTCAAGTGACATCCAGCTACTTGAGGAATGGGGGATGACGAAAGTTCTTTGGACAGAAAACTTTCACTGACAAGAAGGTGACAGGTCCTTGCACAGCTGGTCTCTGATATGCCTTGGAAGAGGCCTACATAGTTACTAATTTAAGTTTAGCGGTGGCTGCAAGCATGGAGCAGACAAGTTCTTGTAGATTTGTAACTCATCTGCAGGAATGACAGGAGTTGGAGCTACACTTACGGTGCTTGCGTTGTTGTATAACATTTCCAATAGCCCGTGTTTATTTAAAGAGCTAAGTAAACTGAACTGCAAGCTATTCTCATTCTCATTAATGCTTCTTAACGTGTAGCTGAACATGGTGTATTCTGTTAATTTGTTCACATATTTAAAGTGGATACTGACCTTTTTTTAATGGTCTGTCAAGTTATAGTAATGGTATCCTCACTCTTAGAGCTGTCTATTCCTTCATTTTTTCTTTTTTTTTTTTTGTCTTCCCCCGTCCTAATTTTCCCCAGTGTCTCCTATCAGTTTTTCAGCTCTGGTGGTGCTATCAAGAATGAAAACCCTAATGCGTGGGAAGTGGGTGGCTGTTTTTTTAAAAGGATCTCTTGCCTTGCTGAGAACAAATGCATGCAACTCCTAAATCACTGTGCTAGGTGCCCACCATTGCTCCCCTTGGCAATAACACTGGAGGGAAATCAAAAGATCCTTCCAAACTAGGAGAGTGATGTGGTGGCCTGAACTCACACAAGTGAACTCTTTCCAGAGCACGAGGGGTAAGTGCTGGCCATCGCACAGGCAGCTGGGATACTTTTCAGCGTGTTTGCTGTCATCTACTTAGGAATATGGGTGTTTTGATCCCAGCTCTGCCACCAAACACTTCTTGGCCATTGTCAAATTGTTATACTATGGCACGTACGGAACTGCTGATTGCTTCTGTATCTGTGTATCTGCAGTAAAGCTTTACACGTTGAAAGTGTCCAATGTGGTGAATCCTCACCTGAGAAGGAAGTACACCTACACTTTAAATAGCAGGTAACTCTTGGAAAAAGCCATGGTGGAAACCTCAAAAAATTGAGATTTCCCGAAGAAATAAGGTGACTTATAGCTGGCATTTGAATAATGCTGTTATAGCAGGTCTGATTTCAGAGGCTCCTCCTCTCCCACCATCATTCATGACTCCCGTTCCCACTGCCTGCGCTGCCTTTTCTGTTCAGCTTTTAGTGTGGTTGGCCTCTCAGTCTCCAACAGTCATTATATTTTATTCTTGAAGTGTATCCTTTCACACACCTGATTTAGAGCATGGCCATGGAAATGGTCAGGTTGGCACAATGGAGAGGATGGTCCCTGCCAGCGTGAGGCAGTGGAGCAGAGGGGTGAGTCTGCCAAACACATCAAACGTGCTGCTGACAGAAGAGCAATGCTGAAGCACTATCTGAATGGACTATTAAAGGCCTAAAGATAGGAGAAGTGAGACAAATTGTTATGAAGGAGATAACGGAGACCACAGCAACGCAAACGCTGGGTGGTCTTGAGCTGAGCTCCAGGGGAAGTGTGGCCATTTACACCACTTGAAAACTTGCCCTCTTCTGTGTATGGGAGTATTTGTCACCCTATCAATACAGTTTTGGCTCTCCCATAAGGTCTTTACTTTTTGTATCTGAAATATCGCCCGGTTTACATTTAAGATTACAGAAATGTAATCTGTTTCTCAGCAGTTGTGCTTCAGTCCACAGCTGGTGTAAGTCAGCAGAGCTCATCTGTCTGCACAGGAGTCACACCATTTGCAGCCGATGAGGCTTTGGCCCTCAGTAAATAAACACCAGTGTAGTATTGCCCAGATATGACCTTATTTGTTTTGTTTTCTCCACTCCTTGACACATCATTGAGCAAATCGTCACTGAAGTAAGGGAGTAGGAGAGGAGATAATTAAATATTACATAAGGATAATAAGGTGTAAGTAAAATTATTTCTATGGTTTCAGATGTACGTCTCTCTCAGTAATTTCTTTGCTAGTTAAAAAATATGAGCTCTTTGTAATGCCAAATAAACAGTTTGCTGTAGATATTCAAAAGGACCAAGTGTACCTCTTACAGATACTTTGTTGACAGTTAAAAAATGACATATCTATAATTCATGCTGAGCAGTCTGACAGGAGGAATGTTGCCCTAACTTTCGCATGGTAAACGGGAAAAGTGGAAAGCAGTGTACCTTGTAAAGGCAATCGGGTTTGTTTAAAGCAACCCTGTCTTTTTGGTAGCCTGATTTGTAATATGACTGAGTTGAAACTTGGTAGACTCAGCACTACAATGGCAAAACTTCTCTTGATTTCATTGGGACTGTAATTTGGCTTTGTGTATGCATATTTATGACTAAGGTCACAGGTACAGAAACCTGGTGCAGACAAGGATTGTATTATTTTTCCAGAAGTCACTATCTTTAAATCTTTAAAGGAATGAGTGATGCTTGGCTTTCTGACAGCAAACCTTCGATTTTTAATGACTCATCTGCATGAGCTGATAAAACACTTAATGTTGTGAAGCCCTGTCCTGAAGGGCTGGCTTAGCAGAATGTCGTGAGAGAGATGTGTAGGAACAAAAGAACAGCGTTTGCAGGCGTCTGGGGCTCTCCTCTTACCGAAGCTGGTATGCTGGGTTTTTTTTTTTATAATTTCATCAAAATTATGTGTATGCATAACATAAGTACATTGTGAGATGTTTGCTTTACACTTGATGATTACCCATTGCTTACTGTTGAAATGTGTTATGGGTTTTGTGCACCAAGGGAAACTTGTTTCCTTTTAACGAAGGTTACCTGTAATGTGAAAGATGTAGCAGATAGCACGTCTTAACTTACCCAGAAAGCTGACCAAAATGAAGGGCTCAGTCCTTCAGTCATTAAGATCAGTATGATTTTGGTTTTCCAGCTGCTCTTCTCTTGCTTTCAAATGTATGTCCCAGTCCTTTTCTGCTTTCATATTTGCCCCGTGTTTCTAGGATTTTAGTGCAGTGTGTGTAATGCATAAGTGCATGTCGATGAGAATTGTTCAACTCAGTCTTGCAGTCTGGAGGGAGGAGTAAGATGGGGGAGACAACCCTAGAAAGTCCTGGTAACAGGGAAGATGCTGCATCTGCTGTCGGAGGAGGGGGTACTGCATATAGGTTTGATCTGCTTAAAGCTTGAGGTGCGCTCAGTCCCCAGTTGGGTAATACCTGTCCTTGGAAATCTTGGGACCCTCATATAGGGAGCCAGGTAGCAATTGCTCTTACAGGGGGTGCTTGTCGCAGAGAGCTGTACCTCAGGGATTAGAATCTGTCCTTTGACTTAATGCTGAGTAAGCACATTTGAAAATAAAATAAATTGAAACAAATTAGTCCAACTAACGAACTTTTTGCTAACTTCTCTCACGCTTTGCTGTCAAGCACAGTTTTGAAACAGGGGCGAAACCTTTGTGCGGTGCTTCGTAGTGAGGCATTGAAAATGTGCTGGTGGCATGGCGTGCGGTGTTCCTCCCCACCGAGGTGGGCAGCCCACTGCAGGGACGTCTGCGCTGGTGGCGGTGTGCGTGAGCACGTGCACGCAACGCCAGCACACCCATTCCATGATCCACGTACCTCACATAAAACCAGCTGTGTTCTGCACTCTCAGCATTCCTTAGTCTCTCCAGGGAGATAAAGGCAGGTACAGAGCAAAAGGGAAATACCCCTATGAAATGCTCATCTTATTTGTTACGCTCTGTCACAGGATGGACTCCCTGGGGCCACGGGCAGGTTGGGTGTTCAGTATCATAGATCTGAGTTCCTTACGCTCCAAGGACAGACCTAAGTGGTGAGATCATGAAAAAGGGACCCATTTGGTTAGTTTGGGCCATCTGATGATTTCACATCGTATGCCTGCAAAGGTTGACCCAAGAGCTGTCTGTGGTGTTCTGGGTGAGGCAGAGATTGCTTCGTAACTGCCTGCACCAAGGAGGGAGTGAGGAGAAGCGGGGCTGTAGTATTGCCCAGGTCTGCGTCACTCTGCAGAGCCCCACCACGGCTCTGAAAGGCAGAACAAATTGTACGGGACAAGGGACATAGCATAGTCTGTATATTTAGCCCGTTGGGCAGGACTCTTGGGAAGGGACTGGGTCTTCTTCAGACCTGGTGTTGTCCCTGGCAATGGCTAAAAGTCACACGTTGAGCCAACGATATTTCATCACTGTGTGATTTTTGTGGTGTGGAAGTAGAAGTGCCTAAGGCCTCGGATTTATCTGCGGCTGGTTTCTCAAGAAACCTAAGCATAGATTTATCTGTATAAGGAAATTAATTTTGTTTCAAGGGAGAATTTGAAGCAGAATGCAGAAATTATTCTGGAATAAGGCAGGTAAAGTTGTTAGTTAAATCAGCTCTATCCCCTGTGATAAATAGATCAAGAAACTGGACAATTTATTGAATAAATTGTCCAGAGATGTCTAAATTATTTGCAGTGGTGTTTTCACCTGAGCCTGAGGAATGTGAGGCCAAATTTCAGCTGACTATATTGCATTCCTCTCTAGAGCCAGAAATAGGATCTCAGCTGTTATAAATTGATTAATGAAGGTATTGTTATTTAGACCAGACCCTTAGGCGTGTAATGCTTAAGTTTAAGCATAAATGACCAAACCGAGCCATTCTTTAGAAGGCATAGCTTTAAAAGCTATTTGTCTAGTTCAGAAGCAGAAAATATAATGACTTTCATTGTTTTGGCACTTTCTATTGTCTGCGTTGCCTCCCAAAATGACTGTACCCGATTTACTTTACCCCCCCTCCTTCCCCTCCTGAACCTGTGTGGCATCATATTAGCATGGCACATGAAGATCCTGAGGTGAAAATAAATCCACAAAGATAAATATCAAACTTTGAGATGCTGTTCCATGTAACTGAATGTTTATCTGAACTTCACACACGGCATCCAGTTAGATAATTTGCCCACAAGGCAAGTTTGTTTCATTTTTCACAATGTTCTGCTACTTGAGATTATTTATTCACTGCAGCAGAGCTATGGACTAGCCTGATTTGTTAAGCAAGCACTGTGAGGATAGATACTGCAGTACTATCTTTCATGGAAAACTTCGGAGTGAGAAGCAATGAACTATCGCCCAGTGCATCATGTTCCAGGATGGGCTAGAAAAACTGCTAAGGGTGCAGCTGCGGAGGTAAGAGGAGAGTCCTCCCTTGTGGAAATGTCTTTTCCCTCTGATCCCTTCTGCTTGCCCTGTAATAACCTTACACCAATATTCTGGAACCCTTCATATATTAAAAAAAAATAAAAAATCAAGAACTTGATTTATCTGTAGTTAGCTTCCTTGGTGTATGTTTAATTAGCAAAATAAAGAGAGGAGGTATTTATTCCACCAGTAAGCACAACCCCCTTATTTCAGGCTTCTTAACTGAATTTTAATAATTACTATTATATTAGGCATTTTTTTACACTTAAGAATCATTCTTGCATGAATGTGTTTGACAAGGGAAGCAGAGCTCATGTGCTGCATTAATTGCAATACATCTTGAAAGGCATTGTCATGGGAGTTCTGTTTCTTTCCACCTTTGTGTATATGAAGTTAAACTGCCCACTAAAAATTTAGCAAACTTAAACTGGAGCCAAAGAAAACATCTGCTTTGGACATGACTTACTTTATTTTCTAGCAGGAGGGCTCCATATATCAGTGCCTTGCCTTGTCTAATTTCATTAATGTGATCTTGTGTCCATCCTGTGGCAGTTTAATAGCCATTATTTGTGGCCTCCATCAAATAAAGCATTGTCCATAAATCCACCTTCACGTAAATGAAGATATAAATGTCAATCTGCATTACTGTATAATATTTATTATTTTAATTAAATGAAACTGATTGTGGCATTTGTTAGGTCACAAGTTCCTTGTTAATGGCAATGAGTAGCAAATAAAATTTGCTTATTTTAAAATGAAAAAAAAGCTGCTTATTTTATATATTTTTTCAGAAATTTTCTTAATGTTATTGTCTTAAGATGTCAGAGCTAGGGATCTGTCTGTGGAACACAATGTGCTTCTTTTTGGGACATAAACTAGTTGGTGATGCTGAACATGGCACATAATTCAGAAATATCAAGGAAGGTATTAGGAAGGTGAATGCGCTCCTTTTGTTAATACAAGTATTTACATTTAACTGAGCCAATTTCTTTCTTCTACTCTAAATAGCAGGAATTATCCAATCTAAAATTATTCTAGTTTTATGCAGGTAGTACTTAAACTTTCTTCAATATAAGGATCATAGAGTCCGTATCTTAAATGATTTAATTTCCAAAGTATTGTGAAAAATACAGAAAATCTATAATTTTAAATTACTGAAGTGCAATCCTGTGTAATTTAGTCCCAAAGATAGAAATCCATTACAAATTAGAGACTGTTCTTATTTGTTCTCCTTTGGTTGTTTTGTTCATTGTGCTTTTAATGTACAAAAATAATAGTACATGTTATTTGTAGTAGATATAGGAAAGGATAAAGGATAAAATTCCATGGTTTTGATGCTGGCGAAATTCCTTAATCTGGGAAATCTCACATGTCAGTAAGAAGTGTAAGAAAGAAGGCTCGATATCAGGTATGTTTCTTCACTTTCAGGGAGTCAGATTTTATCAAAACTGAATTTACAGCAGCCTATTTAGAGTAAGAACAGCCTTTGTATGCCAAAGAGAGGTCATCAGCTTCTTACCAAATAGACTGTATCTGAAAAAGAATCTGGATGATGGAGATGCTACATTTTATTTAAGAAACAAAAGAGCTGAGTTATAGTTTATCATTTTATATCAGATAATATTGATCCTGACCCTGTTGCTAATGAATTCAGTGGCAAACTCCAGTTAACTCAGTTGGAAGTGTGGAAATTCAGGAAATCGTGATTAAAAGGAGATTTCATCTTTCTTTTGTATAAACTTCATTAGTGTTTTTCACAATGATTCCTTGAAAATGAATGGAAACATTCACACTGACTTAAAGGGAAATTGATTCAGATCTTCAAATATCTGAGACTGTTTTCACAGTAGTTTCAAAATGTTTTCTACGGATCTCTGGTATCTTTCACAATGACCCTAAAAGGCTTTTAGGCAGGAAAACACTAAATCATCTAAATTTCAGGTCATTTTAAACTAAAAATGTTTATAGCGTATTTGTAACAAAGCTGATCGTGAGGCTCCTGTCTGTATTGAATCCCACTGCTCAGCTCTAATTTAATTCCATTAAAGAGGAGAAAATGCCACTCCAGAGTTTATCCTTTTGGTCAGTATTACCCATGTCTATTCATAGCATTCTTTAAGTAATTACGAGATATTATCTTTTCAAGCTAAGTGCCTGGCATAGTATGGCATAACATAGAAGCAAAAGATTTAGCAAAAGCAAAGCTGAGAAGCTGGTACAGAAGAGAGACTGGAGTTCAGAGCAAAAGACAACACTTCACATTTTTCAGGTGCTGCTCTCCTGTATTTATTTCAAGGCTCGTTTCCTGCAGTGAAACTACCAAGGAAATGCTTTTTCTGGTACCAAAATCTAAAAACTAATTAAGTGAAACCAGGACTACTTCTGAAGTGGAGTCCCACTTTTAAGTTAGCAGTTTTAATTCAGTATGATTTTTTCAGCAAATGCTTGAAACATTTTGCCATGATTTTGTGTGCAACTGTGTAGATAGATACCTACGTAACACTTCTGTATTCCTCCTGAGTTTACCGTGATGTGTTTTTTCTTAATTTCCTCTTTGTTTATAAAACCAATCTGTGCTTGTACAGCTTTATAGTACTATCTTTAAGCCTTTCTAGTAGCTAAAACAGATGGATCTTGGACTTGTGCTCATTTCCTCTGGGCCCACCGCTTTTTCTCTGTGTGGCACCGAGGAGGTGAAAACAGTCTTCTTTCTTTTCACTCTTGCAATGGAATGAGAATTAGCGATGTTGAGGTAACCACTGACGGTGTGCTCCATTTATTGCTTCCTTCAAACCTGGTCTTACATTCCCTCTAGCTCAGAAGCCTGGGAGAGATTTGTACATACACGCACTGGGAGAGAAATTCTTTTGTCTCCAAATTGTGGTCCTGACAATGAACTTTCACATTCAGCATCTGTTGCGATGCCTCGTCTGAATATTGCAGCACTATACCAGAGTCCTTTGCTCCAAAGTCTTGCTGGCTGTCAGATGAAGGTCACTCTTAATGTACTGGAATGTCAGTACTTTGTAACGTGGTTGGTTGGCCCTGTTCAAACCCTGTAACGCAGTCAAAGCAAATCCTCTTCCAGAGTCGTATTTTTTGATACTCAGTCATAGTTGCTAGACAAGATCTTTCTTTTGTCAGCACGTACAAAACTGAATTCTTAAATGTTCTCAGAAGCTGTCTTTGATTACATTTATGATTGTTTTTATATGTCAAGACTGCCATGATTTCCTGAAACTATCCTTGCCATCTTGAGTCTCAAGTCCATTTCAGTGTCAGATTAGGTTGTGTTACTGTCTGACACCAAAATGATTTTGAAGGATCTTGTAAATACTTAGCCTTTTGTTCCAGACATTGAAAGGAGCCTATTCCATCTGTAAGTCTTACCCAGTCTTCAGTCATTCTGATTTCTTGATTCCTTGTTCTAACATGATTTTAATTTCCTTCTGTGTTTGTTCTTCCCCTGGGAAATTAATCTGAGTCCTGACATGTGTTCTCTATCTTCTTTGTTGAATCTGTGAGGCAAAGAATTGATGTTGTTCGTAGTAGTGGCTATACCTTCTGCCAATAAACTATACTTTTTGCTGCTTTAAGGCGTTGATCTTCTGTTGGTTCTTGCTTGTGTACCTAAAAATAAACAAGCCCTGCCACTCTCCAAAAAAGTGGGGGCTTGTTTTGGTGGTTTTTGGTGGTTTTCTTGTGCTCTCTTCAGCCTTCTCTGAGTGTTCCTCTTCTCTGCTGTAGCCTGATCCATCCAACTCCTTCCAAAAGCTGATTGACCCTCGCATTCCACGTGCATCTTTCCTTTCAAGTGCGAAGCAATCTGTCCTTCTAGGCTCATTTTCTGATGTGTCACTGATTTGTTCTGTTACTTTGGGCAAGTCACATAATCTCACTGTGGTGCAGTTTATCCAGTATAAAATAAGTCTAATAATCCTTGCCCGCTTTGCTGAGCCCTGAATCTTGTTTGCCTTCTTTACGTGTGCAGTCCTAAGGGTATTATAAAGCTTCAATTATTAATGTTTGGAAAGTGCTTTGAGATCTTTGGATGGAAATCCCTGTATAATCATATTTAGCACTTAGCATTTCACAGCACAGTGCAGACGCTACGTAATCCTCAGAATACTCCTGTGAGACAGAATTACCTGTCAATACAATTATTATCCTCACTTTACTGGATAGTGAGGCAGAAGGATTAGGACCTAATCCTGCTTCTCTTCAAATAAGTGGGAGTTCTTCTCTTGACTTCAGCAGGAGCTGGAAGAAGTCTTCTGTGACACATCAAGTTTTGAGCTCAGTCTGGGATGCCAACCCACACTCAACCTCATGGACCCTCTTTCCTTGATAGTACAGAGCTTGATATTTCCTGGTTGTGTTATCTAGACTTTCATACACGATTAATTTTTAGTCTTCCTCCTTACTATTCTGTTTTGGTTACCTTCTGTATTACTTTTTTTTTTTTAATATCTTTCCAAGTCCCAAGGTATTTACTTCCTGATGCTGCATGTAACCCTGGGAGGTATATCATCCATGAATTTTTCCACATCACCTTTGCAATTCACTTCCTTCACTGATTTATCCAGTCCAGTTCTTTTCCTCTTTTTAACAACCTTATTTTTCTGCTAGACATGTTATTGCAAACTTAACTACTGTCTACTGGAACACGGCTTCTACATAGTTGACCTTATCAAATTCCTACTTGAGAATTTTAGACCGGTTTTCTTGTTGTGACTATTGTATATAGTACTTTATCATGGTTATAATAATTTCATGGCTGTGTTTATGCTAACCTTACCCTTTATTTCTCCCAGTTATTTTAGTCTTTTCCAATATTAGACAAAGTAGACCTGCCTCGGGATGCTCAGGGTCCACAGTCTTCCCCTTGAAATGCTAACCAAAGCATTGCTATAAAAAGACTGCAAGAGCAAGTCTTAAAAATCTGAATAAAAATTATTTTAAGAAATCTCTTATGTGAAGGAGGGTTTGGATGACAGACCACGATAAACTCATTCTTCACAGAAATAAGTTGAAATCTAAAACTTGTTTGTCAAAGAAGAAAAATCAGTCTTGCAGAATGCAAACATGTAAGGGAAGAAATTCCTCCTTAATATTAGATACTGACCATGCTATCACAGGAACACCAAAATGAGCGGAAACTGTCTTAATATAATGAGATGAAATAATTTCTCTTCTGTCACATTGATGGTGCTTCTCTACATGTTGGTCCGCTTTGCTCAAGGGACCGTTTTGGAGTATGCTGCTGTTCAGTGTAAACAAAGATGTTACCATCCAATACTGATTTGTTTCTGAAGACTTACAATTTTTAATAGAGAGACTCTCAATGAACCTGATACTGGTGTCTGTGGAAGAGCATTCAAGGCTGGGTCTTGGCCACAGCTGCTGTTGGTCGCTTGCCTTTCTCCAGCTGAGGAGCTTTGGAGGACCATAGAATCATTTTGGTTGGAAGAGGCCTTTAAGATCATCAAGTCCAACCATTAACTTAGCACTGCCACATCCACCACTAAACCACGTCTCTCAGTACTACATCTACACATCTTTTACATACCTCCAGGGATGGTAACTTAACCACTTCCCTGGGCAGCCTGTTCCAATGCTTGACAGCCCTTTCCATGAAGAAATTTTTCCTTATAACCAATCTAAACCTCCCCTGGTGCAACTTGAGGCTCTTTCCTCTTGTCCTATCTCTTGTTACTTGGGAGAAGAGACCGACCCCCACCTCGCTACAACCTCCTTCCTTTTTCCATACCATCTCTGTAGAGAGCTGGAAAAGGCATTTGGACAGAAGGCAGGTTATGTGCATCGCCACGGGCTCTCAGGGGCCAATAATACCTTTGGCAAACGCGGTGCTAAGCTAATTAAAAGCTAGCAGCAGTAGCACCTTATTTCTAGCATTTCTTAGCTTGAAACAGCTATTGTTGAGCATTAAAGGTAAAATCAATTCTATAAAGGTAAACAGAGTTTTGTATTAATGTGACCGTGACCTATAAAGCGACAATGTGACATTAATTTTTAAGGATCATATATTCACATATGCTGTCATTGTAGAGCAAGTAACATGACTGGAAGTAGGCCTATGCATTTTGAGAGTGCACTTACAGTTTAACATGCTGTTACAAATGTAAGGAGGCTCCCTCTCTCTCCCTCTAATTTTTTTTCACCAGCTTGACAGTTTTTCAAACATATTCACTGTCAGCCCTAACAACCTGTCAACAACTGCCATTATGTGAAAATTGCAAAGACTTGCTTGAGCGCTGTGAAAACTGACAGACATGCCACAAGGATAAGTTCCTCAGAAACAGAGGGCTAAAACTTTTGAAAGGTGCTCCAGCCCTTCCAAGGCAAAATGAACAGTCAGATATCAGGGGAAAAAAACATACACTTGTCACATCTGATATCTATTTCTTTTCCCCTCAAATTGAGGTGTATGTGAAAGAATAAAACATAGATTAGGACAAACTGTGCAACTTACTGGAGTTGGTGCAGTTTTCCTCACTGTCAGGCATATATGCAAGAAAGGCCAAATTTATCCACTGTGTAAATCCGCTGTCTGTGTGGCTGGGACAAATCCTGTACACGGATAAAATTCACCCTTGTAGAAAATCTTCTATAAATGAAATAGTCTTTTTTTCTATGTGGCTTACTGTAATTAAGATTTTTTCTTTTTAACGTTCACTAGAATATCACACTCAGAAGTGATCCTGCAATGCGCCGAGCACCTTATAGGGCTCATTGTCTTATTCTCTATGCAAGTGTGAAACAGCTGCAATTCTGCTGATACCCATGAATTTCCTAGCTTCTGAAACCGGTGTAATGGAGAGCATCTGTGTTTCCCATTGAAATAAGATGGTCTGATCAGGGTTGTGGGGGAAGAATAAATGAGGATGATCCTTGGTTGTATAGGGCAGTGTTAGAGTATATCCATAAAGTACACTTGTGCATACTGTGCGAGTAACAACATTGAGATCCTCAGAAATTCTGCTCTCTGAACATCTTAGTGAAAGGTGACATGTGAACTCTTTAGTAAAACCAGTTAATGGCACTGGGAGATGTTCAGGATAGCCAAATAGCCAGGAAGATTCTCAGGCTATGAATTTCCTGGCGTTCAGTTTTTGTTTTGTTGTAGGTGTTGTTTCTAAGCCATGAACAGTGAACAGCCATTGAAGATGCTGATTCTCAGCGCGTGCACCCCTTCTCTGATGGGTGTAACTGATGGGCTCTCAAGTCATATCACTGTTACATCTCCTTCTCATTTGAAGCCCCGTGTGACTTTAGTAGAAGGGCTGTGAACTGAACTTAATTAGAAAATTCATGTACGGTTAGCTTTGAAATGTGCCCCATGGTGCTGAGCTGCTGGAAGAGTTTTAAATCCTAAACAGTCTCCATTTTTGTCATTTACCATCAGTCCCTTGGGAACATATTTGTACCTTGATTTATGCATTGATTTTAATCAGCTTTCTGAACATAAACCTGTGTGCACTAAGAAGAAATTTGAATATGCCTATTCCTGTTGTTTCAAAACAAATAAATAAATAAAAAAAAACCAACAAAAAAACCCACCACAAAAAACCCCAGTGACACTGAAGTTTCTTTTGCTGAATGTATATGAAATGGGGTGTGAATGACTACAGGACATCATAGGCATGAGTCTTCAATATTGCAGATGAAACTGCAGCTAATTATAGTCCTATGGAAAAGTAAGTGGAAATACCTTTTTGTTTTACCATATAAAAATGCTGCAAAATAATGAATTAAAGAAATGCTTACTGTGTCTTTTATAAGCTATGAGTTTCATGCATTTGAAGTCTAGCTGGAAAGCGTTTGCTCTTACCAAGTCTCAGAAGATGCTCATCACCTCGCTGTTTTACCCAGCAGAAACTATTAGTGATAGTGAAGTATGTTCTTGTGGTTCAGTGTTCAATTTTCAGCTCTCTCGTAGCCATCATCTGTGACCAAGGGCAATTAATTCAACCCTTCAGTCTGCATTTCCCAGCTGTGGGATAGCGTCACAATATTCCTTTGCTATTTGGGAGCTGTGAGAATAAAGTTGGAGCTGAAGGTGCTGAGATCATCCAGCGATGAAGCAATAGAAATGCCTAGGTAATTAGATAGGACAATTGCTTTGTTTGGATGCCTATCAGAAAGGGGGGACTATAACAAAAAAAACCAACAAACTCACAAACANTAGGCATCCAAACAAAGCAATTGTCCTATCAGAAAGGGGGGACTATGACAAAAAAACCCAGCAAACGAGGGCAACAGCAAGAACCTCTGGCAGAGAATGCTTCATTATAATTCCATGGTAGGATATGGCTGGGGTGTATTTTGGAGCTTGGGCACGGCTTCTGTGTTTGTCCACTCTTGACTTTCAGCTCACCGTGCTGCATGTGCACAGCCCCTTTTGCTGGTGGACATGATTAACTTGGGAGGTTATGCACGGGGCAGGTGCAGAGTTGAGTATCAGCTCAGGTGTAGGCTATGTTGCTTACAAGGCCAATAGTGTTCCTTTGGGAATGTCTCATTTTGGTTAAATATTCTGCAACACAAGCTTAGAAAAACCCTTCTAAAATATGCCATCTAATAATTATCCAATAGCAACTCATTTTGCCTATTAAACTGAGTAAGAAGAGAAACCTCTCCTGTATTTTTTTAATGAGCTTTTCACTAGAAGTTACTTAATTCCCCATTAACCTTAAGCTCAGAGTTATGCCATATAGTGTATTGTGGTCCTCTAAAACAATATTCTCTGTAGGAGAAGACAGTGTAAGTGGCCTAAAATAATAACTCTGAAAGACAAAGAGGTTTTATACTTCTGTTTTAATGTCTTCTATTATTTCTTTGTTCCCTGGTTCTTTTTCATTTGCAATTGTAAAAATAAGAGTAATATCCGTACCGTACTCTTTTCAGGTAGTTTTTCTTTGTGTTAAAAAATATTTCAAGCATTTAACAACACTTACAGTAAACGACATTTAAGGTAATGCTTTTTTTTCCTTTTGTAACCCATCATGTTCATTTCTTATAGTGACACTCTCCCACTAGTTCTTGCCTTTTTTTTGTTGGTTGTTACTTGGTTTTATACTTCAGAGTTACACAAGGAAAGGGTATCCTTTGATTTAATGTTTATCTGATGGTCTAATGTTGGGTCACAGATGAGCTTACATCAAAGCTTCAGGGATATTTATGTAATTGAGTCTAAGTTGTGGCAGCCTGTTTGCAAGATTGTGGTGAGATCTGAAAAAACACTCGAGATGGTCATCTAATCCTCTGGTTGCAAGGGTTACCTTTTGTCTTTTCCCTTGATTTCATTGTCGTTCTTAAGATGGAGATTGTTCAGGTAATACAGTTAGTTGAAATAGGATCTGTTTTTTATTAAACGGGAGAGTGCCTGTGTATTTTGAGTGTCTTTCAGTACATGTGGGAATATGTAAGGTTATAAATCACAGAAAGAAAACACCGTAGCACTTCAATAAAACATCCTGCTCTAGAGTGTCTGGGACAGAGAACATGAGCATTTCACTACTTCCATGGAACATAATAAGTCACCCAGAAGACAAAGTGCTTGTAATTTCTTGTTCTAATGTCTAACATTCTTGGGCAGGATTCCCATCCAGGGCTATTACCTAAAGGCAAAGGACCTGACACTTCAGGGTAATCTCCCTTCTCTGGAAGGTATTCCAGTTGAAATTCAAGTATTGCCCTGTATCAGGAACATTCTTGATCTTGCTGATCAGCATCACGGAAAGTGACTGTAAATATGTAAAAATGCTTCCCGGACCATTGTGTAATCAATTCAAAGTACTTTCCTCCTCCTAATCTGCGCTTCTTTCAAACCAATTTCTGTGGGCTTGTACTCATGTTGACTTGCTCAATCCACAAAAAATCCCATAAAGCTCTTAGAATTCTTGTAAGTTAACTATAGGGTACCAAGACGTGGCTAGGGCCAGAAAAGAACTAATATGTATTTGCTACAAGGACTTTCATTTGCTGAGGACAGGTTTCAGGTGTCCATCTTCACACATCTATGAAGAAATATTGATTCCAAGGATTCTAGAGACATTTGATGGTTTCGGGAAGGAAGGCTCATGTTTTTTTCATCCACCACCATTCCAGTTCATCTTTTTTAAACCCTGCTGTGACTCTGGAGTTCAGGTGCCAAGCATTACTTGTCTGCCTCAGCCACTCACTTTTGACATCAAGTGTACTTGATCTGGGGCTGGTAGTTTACTTCAAACATTGTTCATATGAATGGGTCTGGCAGCTGGGACACTGCAAAAAAAGTGCATGAACAGTGATTCTTGTTTTCTGTCTTCAAAACAGATCTATTGTACTGTTTCTGCTGGCTGTTTTGAAAAGTCTTGACTTTGAAGCTGGAGAGAAATCATTATCTAAGTCGCATTCATTTAAAGTTGAGGCCAGTGGCCTCATAAGTGATCACTCACATTAGCCTTATGAACCTTCTCCATGGATGGGTGAGAAGAATATTGCCTTATTGTAAGGTAATTTAAATAAAAAAAATAAATCTGTGCACTGTGAATGCACACAGTATATTACAAGCATTTCTACATTATGCATCCCAACTCCTATCACTTGATTATAGATCACTACTGTTTCTTTTTTCTCTGGACTTCCTTTAGCTTGTAATGTGCTCTGCGATCATTCTCTCATTCTCCTAATATTTTCACAATTGAAAATAACTATAATTTTCCTTTTTTCATTGTCAGGTATTTGGTCATTTTTTGTCCTGTCTTAGAGCTTAAACTCAGAAATTGAACTATGTTGATTTTTTCTTTTTTTTTAAGAAATGACAACTCTGCTTTATTTGATTTTTAAATGTATGCGGCAGGTCTTTCTCTAACACTCAGATCTCACCTAAAGCTTTTTCCTAGGGGTCTAAAAATGCCTTTCAAAAAAGGTAAATCTGGTTGTCTCTATTTAACCCGGGGAAAACTGCGACACTGAGATGAGTGCTTTGCTCAGAGAGAGAAAGCAGATCAGTGGAAGCACAGGCACAGAATGGGCAAGCGTGCTATTATTCAGCCATGTATCAGGGCCATTACGGGGGGAAGTTTCTGTGCTAAAATCACACTGAGGCTTGGACCGTAAACTGGTCATTACAGCTTGATAATTCTTCCCTTCTGGGATTTAAATGGAGCAATTCAGTACTAGATGTCAAAGTGACACCAGCTTTGGGTGGACAGTCAGGGCAAGAGGGTAAGACCAGAGCAGCAGTGGAAAGGCACGAAGTGGAAGGGATGTGGTCATGTTAATTTGGTGCAGCTTCACACAAGCAGTACAGGGAGAGTTTTTGGAGTGGTTTTGAAAGGGAAAAGTGGGTATGATAAATGGGGTAAGTCAATGACAATTCGTGAAATTACACCTTTGTGTCATAGTCTATCAGTAATTCCCTCTTGCTATATTTGGATGATTTTCCCATAGCAGTAACAGGGATCAAATGGTGACCAACCCACCTTTCTGAATTACTAATTTAGGAAAGTAATGAAGGAATTGGACTGCAGTGTGTGAATCATCCCAGATAAAGGTCAGAATTTACTGCTCTGTTCTCTCTTCGTTTACCTAAAGATACTTGAGCTTTTTAGAAACAGTTAGCTAATAACTGTCTTAGTGGGTAAGAATCCCTGATAAAATTGTGAAAATGTGAGAAAGCAGGAGAAATAATCTAGCAAATCAAATGGGTGATTGGAGGCAGTGGTAGTTTTGGTAACACTGCTGCTCTGGCAGCAGCCAGCTGCGCCTGGAGCCCCATCGTTTCGGGTGCCATCTGTAGTAAGATGCAGACAAAGCATGGCAAGGAGGAACGAAAGAACAAAAACTGGTGCGAGTTTCCTAAGACCGTGGTGCAGATCAGAACACACAAGGGTCCTGGTCGCAGCACCTCTTCCATGGCCGTGCCTTCCCTCCATGGTAGACGGCTCACAGCCCGCCGTGTGTATCCAGGCAAAGCCTGACGCTTTGCAGCAGCTCTCCTTCGGATCTGAGGGGCACGATTCAGCCTGTGTCGACATAGGACTGCATGTGGAGTAGTGTGAATGCATCTGTCTTAAGGTGCTATACTGCTCTGTCAGTCTGTTAAACGTAAGCGATTTTTGGGTTAAATCAATGGAGACACTGATTCTGGTGAAACAGTAAATGCTATCGCTGCTCAGTTTTGTTGATTGCCTATCATATCTCTCATCTGGGAGGAAAACTCTGCATGGGATTCTGGTTTTGATTTATTTATTTTTATGGGTTATTAGACTGTGTGGAAGTTTAGTTCTTTTTTTAAACAAACAAACCAGCAAAAAATGTATCATAATGCAAAAGACTGTCCCCTGAGGAGTTTTGTATTCTGTATGAGCTAGATATAAACCCTTGGCATGAAAAGCAAAAAGCCCTGAGAGTGAAGACTTTATGAAGGAAAAGTAGGAGATTTTGATGAAAGAGGAGGTGATGGCTTTTTGATTCAGAAAAGCTTTGCAGGGTATTGGTGGAACACCTCAGACAAGTTAAGGCAAAGGTGGTGTGCAGCCCACTTCTTGCTGCTGCTACGTGTGGAGACGACTATAATCTTGTGGAGGAATTGCCTTGGTTTCAGTATCTCCCAGTGATGAGTCTCCAAAGAAATAGTCTGGGGTTTATGCTGTTGTACTAACAGTTTTTGACTCACTATATGAAGTCCTTTACATTATGCATGAGATATGCATTTTGCCCAGTTTGAACTGTCCACACTAATGGAAGCACTAATGTTAGATGAATGGTATCTTTGAACTAATGTGATTCTTAACTGGCAAGCAATACGCTGTCGGTGTGAAAGTGCAGGAAACCTAAATACATAGCCATGTCATGAAAAAGGGTGGTGGTGTGTACATAGATGTGGAACTTGTAGTGTGCTGGAAAACAAATAACTACAGGCCACTCTTAGACAAGTAAACAAATAATATGAACAGCCACATCCTAATTTGTTTGGTTAATGGATGCATAGCTATCAGAGTGTAATGTAGGTAGAGGTAAGCTTTGTCTGGCTCAAACTATGGTACGATGCCAAGAAATGAAATCTCAGAATCTCCTACCCTGAGATCAAGCAGGAGACAGGGTCTGACCAAGCCCAGGAGACCTCAGTACTCAAAGATGCTTATTTATATGCCATACAAAATAGGACTTTTTTCAGGCTTTGAGGGACTCTGCTGGCTCAGCCCATATGGCGAATGGCAGCCTTTCGTTTATGAACAACCACAACAAAAAAGTATTCCAATGCTCAGAAGCATATTGGGCAGCAAGGCCATAGGAGGAAGCCCAATATGCTGTTCAACAGCTGTCTGGACCCCTGTTTACAGGAGAGTGATGAGATTAAGAGCGGTTTTGCATTTTCCTCTAGACGTTTGCGGTTTTAGGGTTTCCACAGACAGCTTGAAATCTGCTGTGTGGTTTGACAGGCTCCCCTGTTTCACTCCGCGCAGTTGTGGATGTTTTGGGGCTGTGTTTATCTTGGCTTTTTTTCTTTGCACACATGACCTGTGAGGTCCCTGCGTGAGACCGGTTGTGTTTCTTGTGGAGGGCCACTCAGCAAACAGAGAAAGCATATCTGGGAACTCCTAATACTTGCGAAAGCTCGTGTGCCCTCCTTCCCTTCTGTTACTGCAAGGATTTCATGTGGAGGGAACAGAATCAGAAGAGCAAGAGGTGACTTAAACTGTTTTTTGGTCTCTCGGTGCTGTCCTCTTCAAACCAGGTCTGGGTGAATAGGACAGGGCATAGAGAGAGGGGTTGTTATAGGTGTGTCTGCTGTGTCTGCTCTCACCCTTAGTTTGGATAAGCTTATGGACTGAGAAACTGGGGCTTTCCCCCAGTTTTAGGGCTTTTCCCAAAGGCAGGTGTTGATTCCAGGTAAGTCTGGGGACCACGGACATTTGCTCAAGCTGAAGTGACCGGGAGTGGCGTTATCTGTACTGGTAGAGACAGGATTGTTGTCTAGTTACTCTGTGTATGATTACGGTTGGTTGTATAAAATACTATTGCTAATCCTATACAGTAAAAGCTATAGTTTGTTCACCAATAACTTGGATTAAAAACATTATTTTTCTCATTGTTTGGAGAATTCTAGTATATTTTTGTATTTATGAGATTTCATTTTGAACCACTCAAGTTAGAAGCATATTTCACTGGTAAATGGAAGCTGAAATTCTCAGCTGTAGCAGGACTCCAGGAGCTAAAGCTTTAAGAATCATCCTGGATGACATAATGCCCGCAACAGGTATGGGAATTGTTGGGGAAGTCCTCTGTATATGTGTTTACCTCATTCCATCTCCCTTCCTGTATTTTTAGTAACATTAGTATTGGCTTCTGTGCTTTGTTGTTAGAAAAGTCTTAATTTGATTGAGTATTTTAATAAACAGAATCCCTAAAAGTAACAACATCATGCACAATGAAGTGTTCTCAGGTCCTGACATTAAAAGAAGCCTGTGCCTGTATCAGCCAGTGTTAAAAGCCCTCTCCCTACAGGGTAGTTGACCAGTTGGACCAGTTTTTCCAAATGGATTATTCTGGGTTCTTTTATATTGGACTTGAATATAGGAGCTACTTCTTGAGGGTTTGGTGTTGTGTGTCGTGTGTCCCGTCCCCGTCTCCCCCCCCTCCCCTTTTCCCCTGTATCTCTGCTTCAAACAGGAGAGAAGTAATTCTCAGAAATACAGTAACTTTGATTACTTGATTTTCAGAGATTTCCAGCTCCCAGAGTTGCTTAAATTTCCTATAGAGGAGACGCTATTACTTTACCTTTTAGTCGGTCTCAGATATACCTTCATGTCTTGGGAAGGCTGGGAGGGGACAGGTCAGACATACAAGACAGAGTGGTTTAAAAAAGAACTTACCAAGACGATTGTCTGGGTGACTTGTAGTTGGACTCTTGAAAGATCTCCTACATGGTTCAGAAGGGACAGATACTAATACATGTTTCAGTTTTCATGTTCACTGATTTTCAGAAGCTCTGAGGGAACACTTTTCAAAAGTGTGAATTCAAGGCTGGTACCCTTGCTGTCCTTCAGTGGAACTTCTTATACTGATTCCTCAAATTAGTTTGAAAAAAAAATGTTTATAACATAAGTGTATACAATCATAGAATAGCATCACAGAATGGTTAGAGTTGGAAGGGACCTTAAAGATCATCTAGTTCCACCCTCGCTTCCATGGGCAGGGACACCTTCCAACCTGGCCTTGAAAACTTCCAGTGATGGGGCATCCACAACTTCTCTGGGAAACCTGTTCCAGTGTCTCACCACACTCAGAGTAAAGAATTTCTTCCTAATAGCTAGTCTAAATCTACCTGCTTTCAGTTTAAAACCCTTACCCCTTGTCCTATCACTACAATCCCTGATCAAGAGTCCCTCCTCACCTTTCCTGTAGGCTCCCTTTAGGTACTGGAAGGGGCTATAAGATCTCCCCAGAGCTTTCTCTTCTGCAGGCTGAACCACCCCAACTCTCTCAGCCTGTCCTCACAGCAGAGTTGCTCCAGCCCTCTGATCATCTTCGTGGCTCTCCTCTGCACTCACTCCAACAGGTCCATGTCCTTCCAATTTAGAGTCAAGGATGTCGTGCGGGACAGTGTCTAATGCTTTGCACAAGTCCAAGTAGATGATGTCAGTTGCTCTTCCCTTGCCCACCAACGCTGTAACCCCGTCGTAGAAGGCCACCACATTTGTCAGGCACAATTTGCCCTTCATGAAGCCATGCTGGCTGTCACCGATCACCTCCTTATTTTCCATGCTGCTCCATGATCTTGCCGGGCACAGAGGTGCCACTGACCGTCCTGTAGTTCCCCAGGTCTTCCTTTTTTCCCTTATTAAAAATGGGGGTTATGTTTCCCCTTTTCCACTCAGTGGGAGCTTCACAGGACTGACATGACTTCTCAAATATGACGGATAGTGGCTTAGCAACTTCATCCACCAGTTCCCTCAGGACCTGTGGATGCATCTCATCAGGTCCCATGGATTTGTGCACCTTCACGTTCCCCAGCTGGTCTTGAACCTGATCTCCTAGAGTGGGTGGTTCCTCATTCTCCCAGTCCCCGCCTTTGCCTTCTGTGACTTGTGCGGTGTGGGTAGAGCACTTGCTGGTGAAGACTGAGGCAAAAAAGTCTTTCAATACTTTACTGTTAAATTAAGCCAGCCGTTATAAATATATAAAGGTATAGGTATCAGCTTTTAGTGTCATTGTGTAGCTAATCAAGACCTCTAAAGACAATTTCTAAAACAACATTCTCATTCTAGGGGTAAAAATAGCAGAGCAAAATAAAATAGTTTCTATTTTCCAAGTATCTTTGGACTGTAAAAAGCAGGACTCCAAAGGGAGATTGCAAAGGTCATGGAAACAGTTAAACCGCAGTTTAAGACAGCGGTCATGCTCTCCTCATTCTGTTTTTCTAACCTTGTATTTGCGCTTATTTTTTCAGCTGCTTTGCTTTAGAATCCCTGAGATAAATAATAAGAGGTGTAGTAATATCCCTGCTGTTAAAACAGTATCAGCAAATAACCTGTGTGAGCCCAGTTCTTTCCTTGTAGAGAATCCGAGGTTCAGAGGATAGCAAGTTTATACACCTCTGTCACTCATAACAGCAGTTCGTACTTGTATGTGCTGAGAAAGATGGAATCTGCATCTGAGGCGAGATCCTGCTTGGGCCTGAAGACAAGATGGTTTTTGCCCTCCTTTGGGAATCTCTGCAATTTAAGTGAAGAAAGCAGATGCAAAGCGCTCTGATGACCAGCAACTGAATAAGTAAAAAAAAAATAAAAATTAATACAAGGATGCTGTGCTCCTCACAGCAATGATAGAAGTCAGTTTTGGAGGTTGCGCTGGGGTTTATAACTATCAGTGGACAGACCTGCGTTTAAATAGATTTTTGAACTACTTGTGTTTTTGACAGGCTGTCATAGTGTGAAAGGGGAAAATAGAGAACCGTTGTTAACACCAGCAAACCTAAATAAATTGCTGTCATGCCGTGGGTCAATACTGCCTGTTTGGTACTTGCAGTAGATTCTTGAAAAGGTGGAGAAGGGAAATAAAATCCTGTATGATTTGGCTTAGCTTTGGGACCAGGCAGATCACGGACTTGTGGAGTTCACTGTAGCCATTTATAGGAAAGAGATAGTTTTACAGCTCTAGGAGAGTATAGGGGATGCTGTGAGAACAAGGTCCCTGCTGCAGGGAACTTAAATCATCGTTATGTTTTGGTCAAGACTTTATATGACAAAAAGGATGGGCAGATGAAGTTAACCACATGTGAATGGGTATCTGGGAAGAAAAAGGTGGAAGTAATGGATAAGTGGAAGTAGCCAGAAAGGCAGAAATGTATTGAATTTCCTGAGCAAAAGCATGTTGTCATCACAAAAAAAAAGGTTCTTCTGGTTTCGTTGACGTCCTGCATGCTTCACAGAAGAACCGAGCTTTCAGAAGAAATTTAAGTAAGACTTGGAGAGTCTACAGGCCGGTTCAGGAGTGACTTTCCATGCACCTGCCCAGTGCAGGGAATATGGGAAGATAAAGTTGGCATTATTTGGCATATGATATACTGGAGCTATATGAGAAGTAGGAATGAATGAAGTTTTGCAAGTATTGCGATGACCAGTTGTGTATCTACTAGCAGCATTGCTAATATGCCTGGAGAACATAAAGAACAATTCTGCAGTCAGTGTTCTGTAGCTCCGGTAATCAAGGAATGCCAAAAATTAGAAATGAAAAGTCCTATTAGTTCATCTCCCCCTATAAAGGGATGCTTCCTTGATTATGTATGATAGTAATTAGCTTGCTTGCAAGGGGAGGAAGTACGGAACAGAAGAGATTTAAAATAGTGATGGAGAGCCCAGAGCTGGGAGGATGAGACTGCAACAGAGGATTATCAGGACTGAGAGCAATGGTTTAGTACTTTCCACCTCCAAAACATTGCATAGATATTAACCAATTAATTTGCACAAATGAGCCATGAAAATGATCAGTGGCTTTGTTGAAGTCCAAACACAGTGAAATCATGTTTCAGATTTAGCACTTAATGTTCCCAGTCTTATGGCTTAGGCAGGAGAGAGAGAGTTTGAGATTTCGAAGAGCTGCTGACCCTAGGTGAGTATCCGAGACCACCGTTACGCTGCCCAGGGCCGTATGGCTGGAAGATCCTGTCGGAGATTTAAAGGCGGCAAGGACTGCCTACTCTGATGCATAACATACGCTGTACAATTTCACTAGGGATTCCTTTTAAAGTTCTATTACTTGTGGTTGAACTGAAGTACACCTTTTCAAAAGAAGTTTTTGGGTTTAGTGTTCTAAAACATAAATAATTTTCTACCTTACTTTAAAATTTATTCCAATAATTAGTTAGCTTTTCTGCCACTCCATCCTTTTAAGTAAAGAGATAGTCTTTAAAGATCACTCATTTACTGAAATAATGGTTCCTTTCTATATGGATATGGAGTTGGGTTTTGTTGCACCTCTGCTGATAGTATTTATATTTCTGGCCTTATAAGACAATGTTCTTGAACTTTTTCCAAATCTCTTTTATACAATCCAGAAACATTCTGTCTTCTCGCAGCATTTTTGAAATTATTTTTTGGTTGTTATGCTGTGGCTTATGCAGCAAATAACAGGTGTGTGTGTTTTCAATTCTGGGATTTGCTCTTGGAGAAAAATAATTAACACTGGCAGGAGTTTGATTGCATTAATTCACAAAAAGAAACACCCAAACGATAAATCCATAGTGGGAGAACTGCCCATATGTTACAGATTGGCTTAACATGGATGAGGCATTAAATAAACTAAGTCTGAAAAATAAAAACCTTATCAGCTTTATTAGCGTTGAACTCTGTGGCTTCCACTGGGGCTGACACACTTAATTAAAGATGCTCTGGTCTAATTAGGTTGCACATCAAAAATACAAATACAAGTTGGGTTTTTTAAAGACCTGTCTGAGCTCCAATTCCCAATGTTGTGAATATTTATTTTATTCAGTTAGTCTCCACCTAGGCCAAGCGGTGTTAGGTTAGCTAACACAGAAATACAGGGATTGCAGTATGCAGATTTCTTGCACAGAGCGAGGCTGGCTCGGATCCCAAATGTCTATATATCTGAGGAAGGCAAGTGTGGGCCAGGGAGAAAGACGACTTTATTTTGAATTTTAAATCATTATCTGATTCTATTTGACTGGCTTAATTCTATTGGTGACTAGCTCATGAAGAAATCCATCGCCTTCATTTGTTTTACTACCTATGGGATTGATTCCCCTGTGGGTCCAGTCCAACCTCTACCGAGGTCAATGAGAAGACTGCCATCGATTTAGTAGAAGATGGTTCACAATCAATGGGAACGCTGCATGTCAAAATGGAGGAGCATTCCATCTTTCTACTACCTCCTATCTTTAAAAACTGAATTCTTCTCAATCTATCAAACCCCTGTGGTGTGTTCCCATGATTTTCTCTCTGTGGGCAAGGTTGAGCATGGAAGACTTTGATTCAGCCCCTCTAGTTCCTGCATGTGGTTCTTTTTTTCAGAGTGGTTTTGTATGCTCTTATGTTCAGGACAGCAGGTCTGAACTTAACCTCCCATCTACCAGCAATAATTTTCACTCCTGATGATAGCATTTGGGCGATTCCAAATCACTGTGAACAAAATGCTTCTATTTCTAATGCCTATCTAACCAGATAATTATCGCTCAGCCAAACACATATTGGCTGGGGACAGGTATAAATTGAGAGCATTTCTAAGCCTTTTCATTAATGGAAGATGCAAGCCCATCCATAGCCTTTTAGAATCCATCATTGATTTCTGGTGCTGTTTTGGTAGCTCTAAATCTTAAAGTGACACCTAGACCTCCCTCAGTGATAGGAGAGGGTTGAGATCAGCAGCGTGAGACTGTGGCTCTCGCTGATTTTACTCCGTTTGTGAAACCCGAACATATGTGTTGGAAAACGGACACCTAGGAAGAGATGGTTGGCCACAGTTTTAAGTCTGGCCTCATTTGCAACTGTGAACACAGTAATATTTCCCAAATATTATCCTTGTCACATCCTATTGTGGAGTTATTTTGCTTTTCCACATTCAGTGTTAACTTTAATTTTTCTTAGTGACTAGAAAGCGCACAGACAATCTGCCTTGTGCAGTTTGCTGTAGCAGGGTTAGTTACTGGATTAGGGTTTTGGAATAATTTAAAACTATTTCTTGGAGAAAGAAGACAGACAATTCTGATTTATTAAGAGTGACTTAGTGTTAAATGGAGTGCAACTCAAATGGCAGGCTGCCTTGAGCTATTTTGGCTTTGTTTCCTGGTTTGCTCATTGTGTGTGTGTGTGTGTGTGTGTGTGTGTACATCCATACAAATTCAAATCGCACCCCAGAGCTGAAGAAAGCAATGCAATCTCTTTGCTCAACCAGTGATCTACCTAGAGATAGCCAAGTGCTGTAAGATGTAAGTAGATGTGATGTCTCAGTTGTTGAATTACTCTTTTTAATCATTTCTGCTGAACAAATCTCCAGTAATGATACAAATCCACAAGCCGGCTTCACACTCTGCCCCATAATCGAGAGCAGTTGCAGGATCCACGTTCTCTGGGATCTGCTTGAGCGAGGACAGAAATACAGCTGCAATAGGTACTGCAAGGCAGCCGTGAGCAGAGGAGAGATGCGGTGCTACGAGGACCATTCCCGTTGAGACACTGGTTAGCTACGCCTGGGTCTGGCCCAGACAGAGCAACCCCGACGAACAGCAGGGGGGCTACCTGCGTGGGTAGGTGGTGGGACCTGCCAACGTGTTCACCGTTGCTGCTGCTAAGACCCTCTTTGCTTGGAGAGCAGGCCACTAATTTTATGTTTCTCGCACTGGATAGCATTGAATGTCATGCATCTGTAATCTGTGGTGTGATTTGCTGCTTTTTCTCAGTGCACTGCTTTCTTCAGGCTCTTGAGGGAGGAAAGGTTTGATGCATAAATTGTGAGCCATGACAGAAAACGTGGCCTTGTATGTTTTACTATTGGTATCAGCCATCTCAGAATGGAGTGGCAGCTTTATCAGTGAATATCCGGCAATTTTTTTCCGATGAAGTTAGACATTTAGGAATAGATGCACCTCTTTCTACTTTCTGAACATACATTTTGTTATGACACCTTACGGAGCTCATTTTAAACCCTGCTTCAGGGCAAAAATATTTATGGCACACTTTAAATAAAACATATTATGTGTTTTGTACAAACATATGTATCATTGTCCCCCTAGCTGGAGCTGATATAATTTCTGACACCAAGTGCTATGCCTCATGCAAAATTCATGACATGTCATTGCATAAGAATGAATGTGTTCCTTTAAAATACAGGCTTTCCAGCCTGATAACCACTTAGTTTTCAGTTTCAGGAACCAAAATCCTTCCTTGCTGTGACTGTTTGAGTGAAACACTGTGTCAGTGACTGGCAGCCTCTGATTCTAGGTGGTAGGTTGATAGTGGTTTTCTCCTGCAGATGATCTTTACGTCTAAGTCAATGGTATTTGTGGGTCTACATTAACATAAATCATCCCTTAAAGTAGCAACAGGGCTGGTCAGTGAATACTTGTCTGACTCATGGATATATAAGCATCCCCTTGCTAAAAGCTTTCAGTACTGAAACTTTTCAGTTTGTAATCCTTATTTATAAAGAGAGGAAAAAAATAGCTCTGTCAACAACATACACTTGGTGGTAAATTGTTATATAGTCATAAAGTACTGCTGCATGGGTGTTACAGGCATAGGTTAGACCTGCTTTGTGCATAGCACTGCGCAAGCATGATGTAAAAGCGGTCGCCAGCCTCAAGGATGAACAATACAAATAAAGGGGTACAAAGACAGTGAGGAAAAAACCCACTGATTTGAAGAAAAAAAAATAAATCCCCGAACCCAGAAACATTGGGGGTGGATGGAGAAGAGCTGAGCAGTGCCAGGCTGCGCCTTCTGGATCTTACTGGAAAGCACCTCCACTGACCTGGGCTGCTCCGCTTGCTTCCAGGGCCGAGAGGCAGCAGCGCCTCTCCGCTGCGAGGGGTGCTGTTTATTCTTGCCTCACGGCTGTGGAGCCGAGGAGCAGGGTTTAGGAAGTGGACTCTGTCAGCTCCTTCGCAGCTCCATCTCTCTGCTGGGGAAGAGGTGATGGGGAGTCTCCCCGAGAGGTGATGTACAGGCCACAGAACGGGGTTACTTTTTGAACAGCTGAGGGAGTGATTCAAGCATAACTTTAAAAAGGAAATATTAGGTAAAACTTAAAGATTGGAAAGTCAAGAGCAAAAGGGCTTAAAATAAAGGCACTGTTCTTAAATTGTCCTGGACTAGCCGTGCTGTCCGTGGGGTGGGCACACAGCTCCGCGGTGTTTCTTGAAGAGCCCTGGCACGCGGCTTCTCCCTGGGGAAGGCGGCTTCCCCCGTGGCTGAGGTGAAGGCTGGCTGGCACTGTAATGCATACGTGAGGATTGCTAAGACTGTGGTTTGTAGCACATTGAGTACTGTGACAGCTACTGCCCCTTAAAACCATGCTGGGATGTTGATGAAACGTGGCAAAGCCTATTGAGTCCTATTAGTTACAAAGGGTGGAGAGTGTTGTCTCTTATATTAGCACTAACATCGTCGTCTTGTGCAGAAAATCACTGCTCTGACACACCTGGCTCCATCTCCCTGCCATTAAACCGATTAATACAACAAATGGTATTTTATAATAAATATGTGTCACTTCCATGATTTTAACTAGTCTTTTGATTTGTTTCCTATTTTATGTTGTTTAGACAGACTGATTTGGACAGTTAAAAATCCACTTAAGCATGATACATGGTGGCTGCCTGACAGACAATAACATTGATATATATGACTAGAAGAATCTCTAATTAGATTTTGGCAGCACTGTCACAGTCAGGGAAAGTTTCCCCAAGTACTCCATTGAAATGATATTTTATGCAACCTCATGTAACAAAGGCCATTTTTAATTAAGCAGGTCCCGTCAAAAGGACATTGAACTTAATGTCCTTTTTTTCAGTGGCCTTTGCCCTTGCAGGATCTGCCTCCTCAAATATACTCTTTGCTAGCGTGACTTAAAGTGTATATTAAAAAAAGTCCATAGAGCAGATAAAAATAGGTTAAAAAATTATAACTGAAGCTTGCCCAGAATGCTATATGTAAAATTAGTTGTAAGCGTGGAAGCAGCAGTCATTTGATAAATTATTATTGTTATTTATATAGTCAAGGAAAAATGTAGTTTAGAACCAAAGAGTGATTATATGATTGCATAATAATATCAATATTCTGTAAATCTCAGCTTTTATGAACACTTCAAAGTAACTATAGAACAGAAGAGAGACTATTAGGCAAATGGAAAACCTATTTCCAATAACATCTACCTAAAATACTTCAGGTTAGTTTCAGAGCTGGAGAGAGGCCTGTCAGAGGTCTCTGGATACTGGTGCAATATAAATGTGAAATAAGAAGTACGTACAGCTATGTTGCAGTTAATGGAGATGTACATCATCTTACTTTCTCTGCAGTGAGCTAGGTGTTAAAAATCTGCATCGCTTGACTTACACTTGCCATGGTAGCTGAACAAGAAAGACGTAAAAGGGGCAATCGGATTTCCTCTTCTGGATCTGGACCGCTGTTCAGGTTTCGTCAAGACTGCAGAGAGCAGATGTGAGCACCAGATCTGGAGTGCCAACCTGGGAGTATCTAACCGGCCCACTGGCAGACAAGTTAAATAAAAGCTTTCCCTGTGGATGTTTACAGCTTAGAGAAAAACAAACAATAAATGTACTATTCCTGTATCCCAGCATTTAATGAGTAAAGATCCATTTACTCCTAAGTATGTATTAAGAAATCTCGAATGATACTAGTTGGAGCTGTGTGTGTGGATTGCTATACATCAAGAAAAAAAGGAGTAGAGGGCAGTGATACTTTGGGAAGGGCCAGAATGTCCAGAGTATGTTGAATGTTTTCCAGTCCCATCCATCTCAAAGGGAGCAGAGCATTTTTTTGATCCTATAGAGATGAATCCTCTAATTAGCAAAACAAGGGCTGTTGGACAGTCATTGATGTCTGTAGCAATTTTGCTATTAATTGCAAGAAGGTCAGAATTCGACCTAGTCTGCTCAGACCGTCTATTCGTATCACTAAGGAGGTCATTCTGTGGGTTTGCCTATACAAAGAAGTTAGTGGGGTTATTTCAAGTGTGAAGGCAGAATATATCACACTAATGTCCTCTGTGGGCACATGTGGTGCACTTTAAAGCAAGAGTTACGCTACGGCTTATTTTCATACAAAAATAATACACGTGAAAATACAAATGGGAATTTGCTGTTCCCATTCCATCTGTATTAATTCCAAAAGTGAATGGCAACTGGAACATTTGAGAAGACTTGCTCCTCTCCCATGCCAGCGAGCAATTTTGTACAAAACTATCCTTTGCATATATTTTTGAGGAACTAGAGTGTAGTAAACTGAAAAACATATTAATTTCTTTCCAGAAACAAGTTCTGTGGACGTTGTAACATGGTGCAATCAACTGAACTCAAATACTAAACACCTCAGAACTGCAAGAAAAAGGTAACTACTTCGTTTTGGGGTTGTTTGTTTATTTGTTTGTTTGTCCCCTGTTCCCCTCCCCTCAGTTTTTCCTAGTTGCAAATTTATTTGGAGGGATTATATTTCATGACTTCTCATTTTTTTGAATGCATTTTGGGCTTCGTACTAGTATTTGGTGAGATTTTCTCAGCAACTAACTTTGAATGGAGAAGGTAAGTTTACTTCCCGCTGCTCTACCCTGTGATTTGTGAGGAAGACTTGGTTAGGATCAGCTTGTAACACCCAAGCAAGTAGAAGCTTTCCGTGCATGATCTTTAAGAGAGGACACTTGGCACCTCCTAGCTTAGTGCTGTCATGGTGAGGCTTGTCAGGAAAAAATACACCCTCCAGTGCAGTTTTCGGTGACCATTTCTGGGATGTTTAGCTAATGTTCTAGACACCCCCCTCTGTCTTCTTCTTGAACTCTAAATTTATTTGCTTAGACATGTAAGTCCTGTTTTAGGGCAGGAGCTTATTTTTCCTCAATAACCCCAATTTGCCTTAAACAGTAGATCTAATATCTTCTCTACTGATGAAAAAGATAGGAGGCTGTTAGCGCTGGTACTATTTATATTGTGTTAATGGGTTTTAACCCTCTCACTGAGCAGTGCTGATGGTTTAAAATAATGACTAGGCAATAAATTTTTACCAGAACAGGTGTACAAATAGTACCAAAAAGAGAGCGCTGCTCAGGGTCAGACTATGAAAAGAATGGTGTCCCAGATTGCAGTGCAAGATGAAACTGTTTCATATAGGACCTGATGACGCGTGGTTTTAGCTTTCGCCACCAAGACTTATTTGCTATCATTAACAAGATCCACATGTATCTAATACTCAGACCCGTCTGAGTCACAGCCGTCTCAACTTCTGTTTTCAAAACTATTCATGTGAAGAGAGGGGTGTCCCTACCAACCATTGACTTCATCAGGAACCAAAGCTGCGCCCAGAAAAATCCTGGTCTTGCACTGATGCATTTCTCTGCCATTTCCAAAACCTCTGTGAGACTCCTGAAATTCCTATCATGACTGTACCAGAAGTGGATAATGGGAAGACATTTAATTAATCCTGACTTTAGTATAGGACAGCATAGCTAACTTGTCCTAATTGACCATGATGTCCTGCTGTTGTATTGAGTATTGAGTTATTTGATAGCAATGCTTGTTTTCATCAATGGAGACATTTTTCATAAATATTTTTTCACTTGAAAATTATAAAACAAACCTAAATGTTTAATTTTCCATTGTTTCTGTTTTCAGCTCCACACTTCCGTTTTCTTATTACAAAAGGTCAGTTTTTGTTTTTACCATTTGAAAAATGTCCACACTTAACCAGCTCTGATATTCACACTGCAGTATCTACTTTCCAACAAATCACACTAAGATATTTTTCAATAAATGACTAAAGTAGTTAGAGCAGAAGGTGGAGAGTAGATAAGTTTAAATCGAAAAAGTAATATGTATTACTTTATAAATTAAAGTAATGTTGAAATTGTGATTTTAAGTATAAGCAAAAAGGTACATCCTTTTGACCTAAATGCCTCATCAGCTGTTTGAATCATGAACCAAACTTCAGTGAAATTTCTGTACCTGGAGAATACTATGCTGGTATTTACTGAGTTCATCCTACACGAATGTGGAGGAATCCAGCAGCATTTGTTTGTTCAGCAGATACACATTTTGAGTTCTGTAGTCAAATGGGAGCTATTGCAACCTTGCTAACGATAGCTTTCAGTATGATACCATCAAAACATTGTATGCTTTTGCTGAAGATAGCATTGCCATGGTAAAGGTTGTATGTTTGAATGGTAGTCTTAAATACCTGTATTGCACACACGTTTTTCCCTCAGGACCACTAGGCTTGTGAGAGAATATATACAGTACTTCAGAATGTAATAAAACACTCATCAACTGTCAAATGTAGGATTCACCCACCCCATGTTCTAGTGTGGATTTAAGCCGTCTGACTTAGAGAAGCAATTAAAAATGGTGTCAGAGATAGTCCACCAATGGAAAAGATGTCAGTTTGGCAAAATATCTAGTTTACCTCTTGAAAGCTGTAGTACTTGTATATCCTTCCAGGTATCTTTTTTGTTTGCTCTGTTATCGTTGTACAATAGTGAGCGTCACATGACTGGTGTTTGATTTGGTTATAATGTTTTCTTTCTTCTGGTTAAACTGTAGAGATAAGTGATTGTTCAGTCCAAGGTCTTGGATTTTAAATGAACAGCTTGCTGTTCCTTCACTCATCAATTTACACCTAAATGACAAACCACGAGCACGAAAAAGGAAGGTAACACAAGGGTCTCTGTCAGCAAATAGGGACATACTTTAAATTGTAGCTTTGCTGAGAGTACTTGGCCGTTACAGTATACCTGCTACTCAATAATTCAAAACACTTTACAAATACTTCTATTTTAAGATTCTTAGCATTCTTGTGCACGGAGGAAATGTTACTTTCCCATCTTGCAAATGGGTATACAGAAGAACAGAAGATGGAAATGACTGAGTAGCTTTATCCCTTCTGGAGGGTATCCCTACAGCAGGCAGCCGGTCCATAGGGCAGGTGCCGGGATGTTTGCGTTTCCATCCGAAACCTACGGAAAGACCCTGACTCCTCAGCTTCATTTGTTTGTTTACCTTTGAGCAAGGATGTGACTGACTGGAAGAGGAGTCTGGTGATGAGCAAAAGAGGTCTGTTCTAAGCAACTTGAGGTGGAAAGACACAGCCAAGAAAATAAGACATGCTTGAAATGATCTTACTGTCCTTAATGCTCCTTCCCCATTACAGACTGATTTTTTTTTTTTAATTTCAGAAGAAAATTATCTTTAGGGGAAATCAGACGGAAGAGAAAGAACAGGCAAGGTACAGCTGTTTTTCTTGATAGAGAACTGTCTTGGGGTAGGTATAGGGGTGAAAAAAAGAAGAAGAAGGAGGCCTATCCTTATGGTTGGCAAGTGTTGGCACTGTGGTGGTCAGTGGATGTTTTCCACATGTGTACGTGAGGGCAGTAAGGATCTTCGAGCTTGTTTTTCTTCTGTGTGCAGCACAGCACGTTGGCCTAGATTTTATTGCTGTGACCTGAACTCATCTTTGTACCATAGGGGAAATACTTGCAGTGCTTTACAGATCTCAGAGACAGTCTCATTTTCTCAGCACAGAGCTAATATATCAAGCTAATTTACTGCCGTGGTGTGTTGCAAAGCCTATATAATATTGAGTAAACATTGTTGGCTTATACATTAACTGTAACTAAAACCCTGTGCAAACTTTATTCTGGCTTCAGGATTTTCATTGAAGGAGTGACTGAGAAAAGAAGGGTAGAGGGTTTTTTTTGTTTTTTTTTTTTTTTCTTTTCTTTTCTGCACTGAGGAAACTTTACTCTTAAACTTGGCAGTTCTGTTAATTCTAGGTCAAGTGGCAGGCATGGTTAGGAGCTTTCTGCGTGGATCACTCAGTTGACTCCCTTTCTTTGTCAGGATCCCTTAGTAGTGTTTAATCTGGTTTCTTTTTCCTATTTGGTGTGCAAATATAACTGAATAAAAGAAGAACCTAGATGTCTGTCTGCTTTTGAAACTTAGCAGATCTGCTATGCCTTTGTATGGCTAAGGATTATAATGTTTTGAATGATCTAAAAAAGGAAACCAAATATTTAGTTCTTTGAATTTATGTGGGATTCCTTATCTGAGGAGTGTAACGTGCCTTACCAGCAGGAATTAATTAGAAAATAAAGCACTCATGTAAGGAATATCCTTTAAAAGGGAGGTAGGATACCACCAAGATACTTTATTTGATGAATAGAAATACCTCTATCTTTCAGTATATAGGTTAAACCACTGAAATTTGATTTTAAAAAACTTGTGATAATTCACTATGGTTCTTAATGACCCTGTTGTATAGATGAAGAGACTGAAGTTGTAGATTTTAAGTCGCCAGCCCAGTATCAGACAGGGAATGAACTGAAGGGATCCACAGAAGGTATTGATTTGATGCCATGAAAGTCTGACTGTGCTCCGTCCTGCCCATATCTGAACAAGGCATGTGTTTGGATTCTTGTTTGAGGATTGTTCAGATACTTAGTGGCTACTGAAGTAGTCGGGTGCTGATGAGAGATAACAGCAGTGGCATGAGCATGTGCAGGAAGCTCATAAATCCAGTCTATCAGAAGAGGTGGTAGAAACACCATTGCTTTGGAAATTCAAGAGTAGAGTGGTTGCTCTTGTAGAAGGTGTCCTCGAGGGAACCTATCATAGAAAGGTGTGGGCAAAAGCATTTTTCTGTGTGTAATTCCTATGAAATGTTTCCCCCCCCCCAGTGTGTACATTTCTATTATTTACAATAACCATATATGTTCTAGTTTTACTGGGACTTTCCCAGTTTCTTATGTGATCCCAGTGTCCTGGGAGCATGAAATAACATTAATCAAAAAATGTAAGGGCTTTGTTTGTATTCAGGGCATGTCGCTCTGCTGAGTAAAATTCATTCTGGCTTAAATGTGAACAAACTTTCCAGTGGATGAGTGTTAATCTTATTGAACAGCAGTAGGAATGAAAAGGGAAACAGCATCAGAGCTGTTGTTTTCCTCAAAGTGAATATTAATGTCACCTATTCTGTGTTTCATGATAAACTCAGTTGGTGCCTTACTGGAAAAAATTCTCTCCCATGAGAAGGAGCCAAATGTCACTACTAAGGTAGATTCTGACAATAGGGACATCAGCTTTTATTCTTGAAAAACTATCCCATGTGTCTTCTGCAGGAGTCTGGCAACCCCAAAATAAGTCACTAAAAAGCATCCCATTCTTTTGTTTCTAAAATTGAATCACTTTTAATCACTCTAGATTTCTACTACGTGAGGACAAAATTTCGGTGGAAAGAATACTTACAAACTTTCCCTCTCAACTCACATTCCTTTATGTCTTCTTCATAGGAATTTACTACTGCTGAGGCCTGATTTGAAAGTGTCTCAGTCTGGACAATACGGGCTGTGATGCTTTTTGAGTTTGCTAGAAAAAAAAAGATCATTTCTCACTGGTTTTCTTGCACTAATGGGGAGGGAGGGAAGGAAGCAGCCTCTGGATTGTTTTCTGTTTATTCTTCAAAGAAAGCCAATTGAATCATGGTTGTTTTTTTTAATCACGTACAGTCAAGAGAAGATTCTTCATGGAGGATGGGTTAACATTAACAGATTACACAGAATCCCATTTCTACTTCTTTTTGAGATATGAGTTAGTTACACGTGGATTTTTTTTAATACTATAAAATTTTCTGATTGAGACTGGAGATTAGAATTCTACAGTGGATTGAGAGTCTTTTCTGTTCTTGCCTAAACCAGGAACAAATGGACACTATAGGCCTGATCTAAACTCCAGTGAGGGCAATGGAAAGACTGCCATTGACTTTGGGGTTTGGATCAGGTGCCTGTTAGAGATTCTGTTTTCATATATGTGAGCAAAATCCTGGAAGAAAAATATCTGTTAGTTTCAGATTTCATTACAAACTCCAAATTCATACCAGTCTTTTTAGATCTTGCTTTTGGAAACTCTTATTATAGCATAAGAAGAGTATAGATAAAGTTTGAATTATACAGACAATGCTAAAAACAAATATTATACTTACCAGCAAGGGAAGGAAGACGAAATAGCTCATTACATACAGCTATGAGTCCACCACATTTTCTTCACTGGGATTGCTGAATTTCGGAGATATGCTTTCCCAGTGCTTGTGAATCTAAAATCTCCTATGGTTTTCTAACATTTTTAGTATGTTCATGATTGACTCAAGAATTAATTATAATTTTCTTGCAGTAGAGGATATTAATGTTTAACAGTTGACCCAAATGTCTCAAAATCCTTAATGGGTTAAAAAGGGCCTTTGAGAAGCAAAGTCGTGCAGTGATGGAACCGGAGCATAACCTGCATGTTCTTTTTCCCTGTCCATGAGTTCACTCATTCAGCCACCATTCTTCTCATCATTTTATGATCAGCTAGCAACCTTTTTCAATGCCAATTGGATTTTTCAGATAAAGCCACTAATTTCGATTGTACAATAGAAATCAGCTTTCAATGGTATTTCAATTAACCTTGCTATTAAAGAAATTGCTTTTTGCCAATACTCAATGGTTGGTTGACATTCAGAGAACACATGATTACTTTAATACAATCTGTATTGAAAGAACAACCTGCATTTGTTGTCTTTGAACTAGCTTCTTGTAGTTTGGGTAGTTTTCAATATAGCTGACATAAAGCAGACTGAAAACAAATGCACAAAGTATTCTATGATTCTATTTTGAATTAAAAGCTTTCAAACATTCGCTGCTATATTCTGTTCCAGTTGGGCACATATCATGTGTATTGCATGTCCTTCTTTTGTAGATGATGTAAGTTATTTACTTAACCCGCTGCTGAAAACAGAATCATAGAATCACAGAATGGTTTAGGTTGGAAGGTACCTTAAAGACCATCTAGTTCCAACCCCCCTNCCCGCTGCCATGAGCAGGGACACCTCCCACTAGACCAGGTTGCTCCAAGCCCCATCCAGCCTGGCCTTGGACACCTCCAGGGAATGGGCAGCCACAGCTTCTCTGGGCAACCTGTTCCCATGTCTCACCACCCTCAGAGTAAAGAATATCTTCCTAATATCTAATCTAAATCTACATGCTTTTAGTTTGAAGCCATTCCCCCTCATCCTATCACTACATGCCCTTATAAAAAGTCCCTCCCCAGCTATCTTGTAGGCCCCCTTCAGATACTGGGAAGCTGCTATAAATAATACATGTGTCTAAAGGTGCAGACAAGCCCATGGTAAGACTTCATTGATGGCTCTAATCCTTTATTGCTGGTGGAGGTCTCAATAGGCAGACTTGGTAAACTTCCTGTTCCAGCATGTAATTCCGGTGTGGTGCGTGGTGCCAGGCTGAGTGCCGGTTTGTGTGCTGTCTGTGCGTAGCACAAGGAGGAAATAAACTCCATGGAGTCTTGCCAAAGGTTGGAAAGTTCAAGTGGGGTGGTCCCCAATAACGCCTGGTAAGAACCACCTTGTTAATATTTGCTGAAATACCCCTGTGGGGAGTCATGACCCTGTAGTTGTCTGGCAGGAGAGAATTGAGAGTCCTGCTTTTTCCTGGGGCAATGGGAATGGACTCTCTTCACTTGGAACCTTGTGCGTGGCTGGCTGAAGGGCAGGTGGCTTTCCAGCAACCTGGGGTCACACAGCCCTTTGAGGAAGCACTGACTGTCTGAGATTGGGGCATTTGTACGACAGGGTTCCTGCTACGTTGCATTGGTTAGTGCTAATGCATTTCAGAGGAATGGGGAAAGTTTAAGAAATCCTGCATATCCTACTTGATACAGATTACACTGCTATACAAGTGACCTATAGGAAGTCAGTGCCAGCAGTGCAAATCCAGGAGAATGATTGTATGGATGAACAAAACATTTTGGGGACAGATGCTGAGATTTTGTCCCAGCAGGAAAAAAGACTTTGAAGGGTACTGGTGGTGGATTTCCTACCAGAGGATGGCTTTTGTAATCACACTGTAAATTGTAATCATGCCTTACAATGAGATACTTGGAACATACTGAATTACGGGGTTGCAGACTTGAGGTGATTGCTTCACTGGGCCCATCTTTGTATTTAGCATAGCATGAATCAGTGTTGTTTTTTAAGTAGGTGTTTTGTTTAGCGAAGTATTGAATAATTAGGGCTAAACCGCCCAACATGCCCATGGTCTGTTGTTTCAATGGCTTTTCCTATGGTCATTTTAAGTACCCATATTTGCTTTTGAACAAAAGGAAGCACACAGAGTCTGATGTTATACATTAATGCATCTGAGCCTGTATTTGTAGGCAACTTGCAGCAAGGCACAGTCTGTGGATGACCCTACGTAGATTGCATGTATGGGAATGGACAAATGCATGTGGAAGTCATGCACATTTTGCCTATGAACTTGTTCATGCAGGAATCTGATAATCTGGCTCCGGACATTGTTCGATGGATTTCTAGTTGGCACCTGGCTAAGTGGGGTTTATCAGTTGTGTTCAAAGCAGCCCATCCTGCTTTTAAAATGTCATTGTTTGCTTTCAGACAGAAAGTCAAACCCTCTGCCTTCAATTTACTTTTTCATTCCTGAAGACTCCAAATGTTAAAAACACCCCAGTCAGAAGAAGTGGGCTTTTCTACTTTTTACTCTTTAATTCAAATCTAAGCCAAACGACCCTGCCAGTGTTTGAGAACTTGAATTAACTGAGAAGTAAAGACCAATCTGAAATTACAGCAGATGATAGAGTAGAGCACTAAATAAGAATATAATAAAATAATAAAAAAGAGACAGCCAAGTTGTCAGCAGCATAACAGTATTTTAGATAATCCCCTCTGGGCCATTTTCTTAACAGCAACCAGTTGTGTTTATCCGAAGATTAGTGCAGAGACTTTTGATTTTACAGTGCATGTTCCCCATTTACTTTAAAAAAATATTTATATGCTTATATATATATCTCTTAGTATTCCATGTGAGGCAAATAATACCACATTGCTTTAGGTTTTATTGGCAATGCACTTAATGTTTGGGATGGGGTCTGTAGTAAAGAGAAAGCAAAATTATTTGGTCCTGTAGGCTGTTTAAATGAGGATTAGAGCCAAATGTTTGGGTCCCAGGAAATTGGCCAAGCTTGGATACTCACAATGTCAACTTGCACGTACAGTACATAGTTTAATATTTTATCGTGAGTCTTTTTTTTTTTTTTTTAAGAAGCTGTTTGCCATTTCAGCTTTGCTCACAAGACAAGAAATCAGCTGAATCAGTTAAAAATAAAAATCTTCCTTTGGCTTAACGTGACAGTAGAGTTTTGCCCAAATAGGAGTACAGATCTGCTGCGCTAGAATGAGGGAGATGGGGAATTGTAAGAATATGGCTTTCACAATGCTGCCCGGTCCTGTTCCAAAAAGGAGGAAAGGATTTGCCAGCAATTGCAAACAGAGGCTTGGGTTTCTGCTTGCTTTTAAATGAGTTTTCTCATTTTACTAAATGTCTGAATAAAAATTTTAGAAATGAGCTGTCAAAAAGGATTATTATTTTTGCATCTGATTTAACCCCATTTAAACAGGGAAGTTGCATTAAAACAGTAGAAACCCTGAAATAAGAGTGGCTTTATGGCAACTCCTTTACTGGATCAAATCCTTGATCAATTGGAAACAGGTGTAAGTTAAAATGAAGCAGTAGTGTTCACACTGAGATTGGCCCTGGTTTAATTAAATTGATTTTCAGATCAATTTAAATTGAGCTGATGCAATTTGCCCTGTTATTTAAATTAGGCCTGCAGGAGTAGTCTTGGAATGAGGGGCTGTGTACAATATGAGTAAGAGTATCTGAATCAGGACCATTATTATTATTTACAGGAATCTACTTTTCAATGAATTATTTTTTTCAAATTAGGGGGTAGCAGCCATAATAGGCCACTGGTGTTGGCTCCATTGATAATTATACCATTTTTCTCCTTTTCATAATTGTCCTAGTATGAACTGTGCTATTTTAGCAGAAAGTGTTAATTATTTTATCAACAATTGGCAGACCCTGCTTCAATTTACTGGTTTCCCTTTAACCAAAACAAAGATTACAGGCCCCGTTCCATAGCTCAGCTGCTGAATCTTTACTGAGAAACTTGGGAACCCCTTTCTCATGAAACACTGTGTAAAGCTTTAAGCACTCTTTGAAGCTGAGTTGTATTAAATGATAGACAAAAAAAGCCCTCTGAAGAATTGGTGCTTAATTACAACTTAATTAGCATAATTATGCATGCTAATAGCATCTCAAATGAATAGCAGTTGTCAGGAGGTTGGGACCATCTGTAAGAGTGTCGGATTAATACATCATTTTTTATTTCTAACAACGCTGTAACTCTTTCCCTGAAAGTGATTTTCATTAATCAAGTTCATTTTTATTATATAGAAAATTTGGCATTTTTCATTATGGGCCATTATCCGTTTCCCCATGCAGTCCTAATACAATACTAATGAGACCCCATGTGGCTACTCCACACTGACAATGGTAGTACAGGTGTATTATTATAATTGTTACAAACAGCACATTGTACCTCAGGACTAGTCGAGTTCTAATCTCAAGATATCAGGGTTTCCACTTGGTACCTTCCCTTGGGTCCAGTACAATTTCCAGAGCTTTATGAAAAACATACATGTTTGTGGTTACGAGGAAGCAGATTTAAAGAGATAGAAGCGTGTTTGTTTTAGAGCCGCAAAACTTCAAAGTTCAGTAAGCTGCTTTGGAGATTTTTTCTTTTACTAGCTCTGCTAAGCTTTGAGCTTAAAAGAATTTGCTTGCTCTAAAGAGCTGCTGAGGGGGACGGGGATGGTGCAGTGGATACTCTAAGAGCATCAGTGTTTACTTAAGAATTTGTGTGTGTGTGTGTGTGATCAAATTCCAGAAGTATTAGTCGCTATAAAATGTAGTAAAAAGAGGGTAGTGGAAAACCTGTCCCGGATATGTGAAGGTCTGCGGAAGGAGTGTGTGTAGCCCAGCAGCCAAGTTCTGGTGGTACACAGCATGTACACGCGCACGGAAAGTGGCTTTTGAAAGTTTAGAACATCTTTTGCATTTAGGCAGTTGGGCAGCCTCCGCTCTGAGACACGCTGCTGGAAATCCAAAGCACGATGATTTAAGTCTATGGACTTAGTTCAGATTTACAGAGCAGCAGCTTAGTGCATAGCTGACCTTAGCGCTTGTGTTTTAGCTTTAACTAATTGGTTAATGTTTGCTTTGTGGAGTCAAAAAGCTCTGTGTAAGCTCTAAGGCTTATTTTTATTTAGTGGCGTGTTGGTATATTCGTGCCCGATGTTTGTATTTGATTTTTTTTTTTCTGAATGCACTGTGTTTTTTTCAGATGAGATTTTCCTAAGGGATTTTTTCTCTTACTTTCCCTAAATAGCCTTCTGAAAACTAAAGGCCTTCCAGTAAATTCTGATTTCCTTTGGTGGCCTGACTATAGAATGAATGGAGCAGTTTTGGAAATGCATTTTTAAGGAGAGGGGGTGAAAGGGAGAGGAGAGGAGGACAATCAACAAAGCTGCCGTGCCTGTATTTATCAGGCTGCCAGTGGGAGCTGCGCAGTTCAGACTGCACTTCTAATCAACCCTAAACAAAAGAACATTGAAAATAGCTCAACTGACACAGTCCTCATCATAACTCAGGACTCAGTGGCAGGCACCAGTAAATCCTGCTCTGTTGTTGTTGTTCGCGAATATATTTGTGCGTATAAACCCCTCTTCAACATCTACCAGGGTTAGGCATCTCCATGGAACAACCCCATCAGCTTTTCCCCCACCGTTCAATCAATCTGCGCTGGAGACAAATGCCCTGTGGCTTAGGAACAGGTGGAGGTTGAGAAAATAGGGCCTGGCCAGGATCGAATGAAGATTGCATGTAAATTAGCAGCATTAATATGTAAAACAAAAGCTCAGCAGAGACTATTTGTCCTGGTGTACGGCTACTCAAAGCATGATACGGACCCCGGGTAAAATATCAGCAGCACCCCCAGATCAAACCTCCCTCCCAACGTCTAATGTGCTTGAATGTCATTTTACAGTGAAAATCCAACGTAAACAGGCAAGGTGGTATTTAAATAGGAACTGGAAATTGCTAGGACAGTACCACAGTTTGTGTCTCCCACTGGTCTGCTCCGCAATCTCCTCTTCCGAGTCCCAGGCAGGGCAGGGAATGTGCGCTGTGGTTGAAGCCGACCGTGTGGCATATAGTCCTGATATTTCTACGGTTCCAGCACAGCCTCTCTCTGCTAACGCTCATGATCTGGGGCGTCTGGTTATTAAGTTAGCCTGGTAACCGCTAATTTGTTACTTTAAAAGTTGTGAGAGATTAATCCATGCCTGAACACCCAGAAAGACACTGATGGTGTCCACAGTGAGGTCAACTTTAAGCAAGTTAAAATCTGAGTCTGTTCAGAATTGACGCACCCCCTGCCACCATGTAGGTACGCGTGGGGATCTGACAGCTTACTTGTCCCGGGCATGTGCGCTCAGTACCGGACACCGTTTGTTCAGGGATTTTAGAGCAGGCTTAATTGTATTGCCTTGGATAATGTTTTCTGATGTCATTAAACATCTACCGGAGAACTAAGAATAGAACTTCAAAGTAATGTCACCTGTAATATTTGCATTCAGATTTTCTAAAGAGAAACACTAACAGTTGCTGCAGCCCTTGGGTGCTGTAAGTTACATTTAACCCTAAATTTCCTGAGCAAAGCAAAAAGTGATGCTCCGTAAAATCCAAACAAACCAACCTCCCCCAAAATACTGAAATGTAAAGAAACTAATAAAATCAACAAACACATTTCCTTCTTTTGCCTTGTTTCTCCTCAGTGTTCGATTTAATCATGGATTTCAGTAGGAGAGGAGGATGCATGTTAATTTTTTAAGTATAATTGTTCCAGTTTGACTGTTCTTTGCTCAAAGTCTTCAGCTCCAGGACTGTCCTCTGCAGATGTTAAATCCTGTGCATCCCTGGAGCATTTTGCTGGTCGCCATCAGATGGTCAGCACCTGACCATGCAACAGAACCAGAAAGAGTTATTGCAACTCAACCTGAAATATATTTTATCCAGTTAAACAGTGCATCTGTGGCTTTTCAAACGCAGTTTTTGTGTTGCTGCAAAAAACTGTAATACGTAATATGTGGGAAACACAACGTTATGGGTAATATATCCTACAGAGGACCGTAGACACGCTGTGGAGGTGGTGAAGCCTGTCTGTGGAGCGATGCGCACGCTGAAGTGCTCCGGAGCAACTTGCCCAGCGTCTGTCCTTGCTGCCGGGTGTCAGTGGAGGGTGGCCTCCGAGGAGCCGGGGCATCTCATGCCGTCTGGCTCACTGCAGGGGAGTGCGAGACGCTGCCCGTTCCGGCTGGAAGGATCTCGGTGAGGGAAAGGAGAGTGCCAAGGAACTTGGCTGTATCTTAGGGACATATGACTTGTCTTATTTATCAGTTGGAGTGATTTTCTTTTTCCTAACGTCTCAGTCCTCTAAAAGATCCTGACCCTCAGCTCTAAAAGATAATCCTGGAACAGTTTGTCTCTCCCCTCTTTCTGTGGTTCCTCCTAACCTTTTGCTCTACTGTGAAATGCAGAGGGATTAATTTTCACTGATAGCACAAAATTTCACGATGAGGGAAAAGCAAACCAAAGAACAAGAAGCCCGATGCTACCGAAATCTTAGATGGCAAAACACGGCTCATCGTGAGTCTGGTGCAAGGGAGCAGCTCGCTCTGTTGTCATCTGTTCATTTTGCTTGAATTGGCTTCTCTATACGAAATCCAGGGTGTGCAATGGCTACAGCAGAGAACGGGTGCAAAGATCCAACTGCAACAGAGTACTGGCGCATGGGAGCTGGTTATTAGCTTACATGAAAAGAATCACAGGGTGGAGGTTATAAGTGGAAGCAAAATATGTGCTGCAGATGGCTGTCTGTTGACATTGCTATGGACAGATTATGCTTTCCAGAGATAAAAGAGTAATCATAAACTGGATGTCCTGCCAGGAGAGTATATATACTTGAGTAATAGGCTTGGACTATGGGGTTAGTCTCCAAGTTCATATTAAGTATGTATTTTAAAGAAATTTGTGGATTCTCAGATTCAGTATTCAGTTCATCATAAAAAGAGCTCCAGCCCATGAAGCTTGGGCCTGAATCCAAACTTTTGCCAGATTTAACAGATTTGGAAACTAGCGTTTCCCTTTCGAGCTGGAGTTGTGTTGAGGGCGATGAGTCTTAAAGTGAGAAACAAAGCCCCAAAGCCCCATCCGTTGCGCAGCCTCACGGGCTTCTGAGGGCACTTCTGCACTCTCCTGCGTGCAGGCACCTCGTGGTTAAGCGCCGATACATACGGCGTGGCTGGACACCGGGCTGGTCGCGCCAGAAGAGCATATTCATCAGAATGTGTGTGTGTGAGCGTGCTCTTCCAAGCTGGAAACGTAATTTGTAGTCGTGGGCCCAAGAGGAGAACTCCCCAGGCAAAGGGATTGGTAACACCCTTTCTCTGGTTTACTACTTTTCTGTTTCAGCATCTGTGCTGAGCTTTTCTCACATTATGGTTTTGACTAGAAGAGTCCCTAAAATGTGGCTTTTGGGCTGAAACCCACTGTACGATGTCCTACACAATATTTATCTGGCAACAGCGGTGGGATTTTGCCAACAGACCCCTAGTATCTCCTTGGAGGTTAGAAACATGTTGCTGAAGTATTTGAGTGCGTTTGAAAGGGTTCTCCGCAGCTGGGGAAAAGCTCACTTGTTGGGCTTTAATAAAAGACCTGTTAGTTGTATGGTTAACAGCATTCTTATTAATGCATCAAACTTCCATTGTTTCTTAATTTACTTGAAAGGGTTGTTTAGACCCTTAATTGCCCTATAACAATATAGTGATAATAAGTTAGATTTCAATCAACATACTCATGAATTGCCAGTATTTTAGCAATAAATTGCTAGCTAATAAACTTGTAACTTCCTTTGTAAATGCCAGCTAAAGGCCTAAACATTCCTCGCAGAGTTAATTGCACATTTAGTGCTCATGTAATTTTGAATTAATTACATGTCAAATGGATTTATGTTGTATGTACTTAATAAACCTTGGTAAGTGCCCTTTTAACAATCAGTTGGTGTTTAGGATTCTATTTGTGTAAAAAGAATGACTTATGACACTGGGTCATGATGTTTCCTCCACATGCTTATGTGCTGACTGTAGTGCGTGGTGGTTTGTACGGGATTCGGGACCAGAAGCCGCAGAATTAAAGGAGCACAGGTATGAATCCAGTGGAGGCTTGTGAAGATTTACTATATCCCAGCTTGATTCCGTTGTCAGGGGATGGAGTCTATATAGGCTTCCGTGATCCAGAGCCCACTAGAGCGAGCAGAATGGTTGGTGCTGGTTTTATTTTAGGTTTGGGCTGTACTGCAAATGTAGAACAACTCCGGAAGCAAAGCGTGGTACTGCAACAACAGTAAGAACCGGTGGCAAAAAAAGAGCAGCACCCAACACCCTGCTGAAACGGAAGAGAATATCCGTACCAGGCTGCTTATTCCACATCCTTTTGTGAAGCACTGTTTTTGTCAGCCTCAGACTAGTAGCCTATAAGGAAATCTACTTTCCTTCCCAGCTAAGTATTTCATATGTGACATTTTCTAAAGCTTTAAATCTGTCAATGCTAGTAGTGTAGACCTGCCTTACGAACACAAGAGGCACGGATCTTTAGGTGGATAGACAGGTAAACTAACTTTCCATGCAAAAATTGCTCCCAGAAGTTGATCTTTTTTAGGTCCTTTTGCTTTTACAATGTTAGGCATAAAGAAGTTCACTCAAAACCTTCAGTATGTGTTATCCCAAAGTTCGGGGAGCTTTATTTTGGTTTTGACATGCCAGGAGTAGCGTGTAATGTGGTTGACCTCGTGGCTTTACGCGTATATGCATTCAGGGTCTTTTATCTGAGTAACAGCAACCCACTCCTGAAAGATTTTGTGACCTTTAACACACAAATGGTAACCTGTAGGCTGCAGGCTTTTAAAAATGTAATTATTGACCTTTATTCGTTGTCTCTCTCCCCTGCAGATAACACATCGTTTAGTACATTTTAATATGTAGTGAGTGCTCCGTAATAATATTTCAGGGAGATATCGTTGTCAGGTTGTAGCGATGCTCGCGTGTTGGTGTGACAGGAATTCCCCTCCAGAATAGCGCACCGAATAGCAGGCTTTTGCCCTCTTTACGTAGAGATAAAGGCTGAGCAACTTGGGAATAGAGAGGCAGGTCAGGGTGAAGAGAAAAGGGCAACAATAAAATGAAAAAGCAGTTCCTTAGGGCCCGAAGTGGAGTTCTACATAACACAGAATTGTATAAGTTCTTCCACTGCTGTGAAAATGTCTGATTTCCCTTGTTGTCAAGGGGTCGGGAAGGCAGGTTTACAAGCACCAGATAACTGATGCAGCACTATTACTAAAGATGTTCCTTCTTTTTTTTTTGTCCCGGTGAATGCCATTCAGATAAGTTGTTACACTGGCAGACTTGAGGTATCTGAATAACCACGGCATCTGGAAAAGTGTCGTCTCTTACTTTGCTGGATACTGGAATAACTTAAGTTTAAATTTACTAACGTTATGCTGGAAAAATAGTTGCTGTGTTTTGAAGCGGATGCACATTAGACCGTGAGATAGTGGTGACAGTGTGATTAAGCAGCAGCATACCACGTAGCAGTCGTCAGTGCAGGATAATAGACCGTGCCACTAGTTAAGTGTCCCGAGTGAAGCAAAGGTAGTTGCAAACTGCTAAAATCAGTGATTGTTTGTTCATGCCAGTTGCAGAGCGAAGCCAGGATATCAGGTGTTGCATTTTGAGTTGAAAAGCTCTCTGTTTGCGTGTGAAACTCCAGCAGATATGAGTGGAAGAAGAGACCACATCTTAATGATCTCACAGCCTATGTTTTTTTATGAAATGGAGAAATTGGGCTTAGACTACTGTCAGATACAGTCTCCATTATAGCTCCAAGCTCAAACTCACGAGGAGGATTGATTTTGCTTGCGCTGTACAACATGGAGAAGCAGATGTATCACATGTATTAATGAGCAGTTCTGCCCATCAGGGAAGCAATATTGCCAACCCCAAATGCTCAAGGAACAGAAGATTGAATGACAACAGCAATAATAAATGTAGAGTTCTGTTTCACTCTCACATTTCGAAGCATCTTCCTTATTTCCCTCCCCCTGCCCAAGTCTCTGTACCCAAGTGAGCTAGAAATTAAGATTCTCTGGAGTTGAGCAGTTGTCTTTAATTAAATGCCATCTCTTCCGAGATGCGTGACAGAGTTGCAAAACTGACATGTTCTAGCTTTAGTGGGTTTTAGGCGTTTTCCTAGAGGCTTGTTGTATATTCCACCGAAGTAAAGCTTATCAGTTAAAATCCACTGTGCACTAATCTCCGGGACCTTTTCCTGGTCTGCTTGCCGGGGAGGGCAGGAAGACTTATCTATCTGCTTACCTCTATAAAATGCCCAGTGGAAGGACGCTCCTCAGTCTCTCCTTACAGTTGTTATTTTCCTTGGGATGTTGCCTCTCGGAGGTGATCATTAACCAGAGAGTCTTCCTCATCAGAAACCCTTTCCAAAGAGGGAGGGTGGTGGTCCCGTAGCCGTGATGTCTGTGCACTGTACAATGTGGATTTTAACCCTGGTGCTGCAGAGGTGTGTTTCTACAACCCTGTTTGCTGCTCTTGCCAGCCTTGGTTTAAGCTTTGCGGTTTACTCTCTGTGGGAAGAATCTTATCGCACTTTGGTCATTTAGGTTTGGGACACAGTGAAGTCCTTCCTAAAGAATTTTTTTCACCTTTTTTCCAAAAATGTCTTTTTTTCCAAAGAGAAAAATTTATCTCATACTTTCAGATGGGGGAAAAAAAAGGTTGAAAAACTCTGCTTAGAGATTTTTTTTAAATAAAGTGGTTCTTGTATAAATGCTCAAGATTTTGTTTGGCATTTTCAAAGTAAAACTGACTTCCTGGGGTGGCTTTGGTTAGTATAAAAACCAAACTGAACAAAAAACTCTCCCCAAAACCCCTACACTGGAAGAGAAAGTTATGCAAAAGGGCTAAATATTTTCCATTGTCCCCAAGTAAATTATTTTCTCTTTGTTTGTTTCATTCTGAAAAGTGAATCTCCCCAGAACTAATGCAGTGACAAAGGTCAAAGAATAAACTAGCGCAGAGGGAAATTTAGGGAGAGAATAAAAAATGTGTGACAGTCAGTGAGGTGAGGAGGTAAACAGAACCGTTGTCTGGATGGCAAAGGTTTCACAAAGGGCCGTGCGTTGGTTGTGCTGAGGTTATGCATAGAGGTTTAAAGCAAACCCTGCCCAATAAACAAGAACACACAAGACTATGGACACTGGAGGAAGTTGCAAGTTGTATTAATTATGCTTATTGATGTAAAGATGAGAAAATATGGGCCAGGTCCTAAAATGTAGACATTTTTGGTTGAACATGCAAATACTTCAATACATTGTCACCTGGAAGGAGATGTAAGTACTCACCTCCTCACGGAACTGAAGGTTTTGAACTGCACTGAACTCGTGAAGCACTGACTCACTGCCCGCCTTTACCTGAACCCTACGCAACACAAAAATAGGAGGTTCAAAATCTCCAGTTTAACTTCATTACTGCTCTTTTCCTCAGTGGTTCTCTTCGTAACTAAGCTAACATTAAAAACTAAAAAACTAACATTTTTGGTTTGTTACCGGGTCAGTGTCTAAAGGACTCGCTCTTTGGCTGGGCACATCTGTCACTTTCTTTTCAGAAAGTCAAATTCTGCAGCCTGTGGAAGGCCTTCGCGTCGGTGGAGCTGTGCGTCGTGTCTCTGTAGTAATTAATATAGATGAATTTGCTGTAAGAAGAGGAAGGAGACAAATCCCTTTCCACCAGCACTTCTTTGGGCAGGATCACGTGTTACAGCAGCATACACGTGACTGTGCGATGTCCTGTCCTGTCTGTCCCCATCCCGAGCAGACCTAGGCTGTCTCTCACCTCTCTCATCAACCCAGCAGCAGTTTGGGGGAGCGTAGGTCTCTCTGAGCCGCTTGGCAAGCCGACAGAGGCGACTTCAGGTGCTGCACTGGAATTCGGGGCCTTGGATGTTTCCGCCATTTCAAGGCTTAATCACTGCACTCTGTATATGAGTTAAGTATCTGTTCTGTCCTTGAAATCCATGAGAAACCTGTCAGAGCAGCGGTCCCAAAGAGCTTGGATTTACCATGTAATTTTCCTTTGCTAAATGGCCTAGAACAGCAACGGTATCACTTCACAAAAGTATAGTTAAAATTAACAATGCAACGTGCTGCCCAAGGATTGCAAATGCTAGCCAGGGCCCCAGCTGCAACTTCTTATGCTACTCAAAGGATTTCTGCGTGTAAGTTAGGTTACTCACATCATTAAGCATTTGCGGGAACATTCTCCGTACTTATACATCATCAGCCTTTATAATCTTGTTAGCTCCGACCCCTGGCGCCCTGCTCTGTGTTCAGGTGGTGGGCTCAGTAATTTATCCGATGCAGGCACTCCATGACCCGCTTGTGCGATGTTCCAACTTTTCTATGCTTAGCGCAAGCAGTTGCGTGCAACAAAACGCCTGGAAGGTGAAAACAAATGAACTCGTCGTACGCTGGATGCGTTCTGCGTCGTGCAGCCGGAGCCAGACTGAGAGGAGCTGGGGACTCTGGTGGGCAGGTTCCAGGTGACCGGACACCTTCAGGTGACCTGACACCTCCAGGTGACCTGACATCTCCAGGTGACCTGACATCTCCAGCTGGTCTTAGAGTCAGGCTTTTCATACTGCGGTGAAAGCTCACTGGTAGGTCAGAGAGGACTAGAGTATTCTTTTCTGTATCATTTTGGAGGATTTTAGAAAAGTTGTTCCCTTTACTATTTCTAACACACGACATGTCTGTACTTCTTTTGAGGGTATTTCAGGCCAAACAGAATTGCTATGTATCTTAATTAGAGGATGGAAATAACCAGCAGCTCCGTCTTCTGTGGAAAGTTCTCATGCAGAACAAAGGCAGATTATAACCTTGTATTTATTTTCTTGTCATTGCAAACTGCGCAGCTTTTTTGACTCAAAAATCACCATTTGGAGAAGGTCTGAGGGATTCGGATCGTTTCCCTTTATTCAAACTTACAAAGCTTAGTGCTATAAAATAAGGCTGGAATTTTTCAGTCAAATAGTTATAGCCTCTGATACAGAACTTTGACTATTCAGAATTTAGAGTTTTTCTTTTATTTACTTTATCACCTATATGCTTTTATCATTTTTCTGTTTTTCTTTTTATCGTGGTTTCCCAAAGGCTTGTTCATCACTTTTTAGTGCACATATGTCTGTTGCGTCCCTTCCCAGCGACGTCTATTTTGGGGCCTATGTCACAGAATTTGACAGATGACATGGGTGTCAAGGTTAAGTGCCTTCAAGTTTTGTGAAAACAGCTGTGTGGGTGCACTCAGCTCTCCCTGGACGCAGGAGGATCCATTCAGGAGCTTGCATTTGAGACCCAGGGGAGGGTGGAAGGTAACTGCCTTAAGTTCCAGTGCTCACAGGACTACTTGACTAAAAGTGTTCCTTTTGATGCCGTAATTTTCCAAAACTGGTTTTGTGAGAAAGCTATGTGTGGCCTAAGGAAGAAATCAAATAGGAAAAGTAAACCCCGAACCTTTTGAAACGATCAGTTAGGTTTGCACAAAGATGGGGGAAAGAAAGAATAAAAAGAACAAAGTAGGAAAAAAATATTTTTGGTAATTCAGAAGTTAAAAATATTGGAAAAAAATTCTTTGTGGAAAAGTTTGGAAAGGTGAAAATTAGTTCTAGCTATGGAAGGTAGAAAACAGTCTTCAGCATTTGGCACTGCTTTTTTGTTTTGTTTTGGTTTGTTTGGTTTTTTTTTTTATTTTTAACTGGCTGTTGTTTAGCTGCATCTCCTCGCTGTCCAGTGTGCAGCCCATAGCGTTATACGTGCTCCCTATATTCCCAACTTTTTGAGCAAAGCATGTGCATGGACATGTCAGTATTCTTGATTCCCCAAGCAACAGTGGACAAACCCACAAAAACTTACCACACAGGTACATTTTGAATCTTTTTTTCCTCCAATACCCTCCCTCCGTCATCAGCCAAAGCACAGTTTGATCTCGTAATTGCGGATCTTCCTGGGCATCCCGTTTTCCTCTTTTAAAATAGAAGACGAGGGTGAACCATGGAATCAAGCCTGAACTCCATCTTCCACATCTGGAAGAATTCAGCAGCAGATACCGTCATGAGGCCTCCTCCAACGCCCACAGAGAGGGAGCGTTTCCCCTGTGGCCGTGGCCCTTCATAACTGACATCTCTCCATGTCGCGGGTCTGACAAAACTCCCAGAGACGAACACCCTCGCTCTTGGATCCAGAAAGTCAGGGTAAATAAATAAACCTGGTGTTTTGAGTCCTTGTCTCAAGGAGTTGTCAGTAATGCCCGCTTGTTCTTGAGCCTGTCAGATGCACTGACAAATTAAGGTGAAGACATCTCCCCTTCCTTTTGAAAAGCCAGCAAAGTTGCCTTATTTACTGTTCCCTCAGCTCCGTCGTCGTCATAATGTAACACAGCCTTGTTGGAGCCAAGCCTAGTCAGGGTATGTTTGTTTATAGACAACGTTTTTGAGATGTAGGAATTTCTCCTATTGCTAGAACAGAAAGATTTGTTTTTATTCCCAGCCCTCATGGCGGCATGTTCCTGTCAGGTAACTTCTCGTGCCTCAGTTTCCCACCGTAGACAGTGCAGGTGACAACGTCTGCCCGTCTTAGCGGTCCGACTGAGCCCGGTGCAACGCGGTAGCAGAGGTACCTTTCTGGTGCTCAAACATTGTGCTGCCCTCTCTGAGAACAGCTGGGGGCTCCCTTTGTAAGGAGGGGGAAGTATAATTATTGACAAATATTGTTATTGGCTCTAAACTAGCTAGCTTAACTTGCCAGCATATGTTTGTAAGATTCCACTGTAGTGAATGGGATTAATTATAAGAACAGGATACACCATAATTGATTAATATATTTAATAGTGTTTTATTTGTGTCATATGTGGCAAGGCCAGAATGGGAAGGGGATAAATGATGGACTCTTCGAAAGGCAAGATGGAATTCAAAGCGAATACCTGGAAATAAAGCCAGTCCACACGGTACCGCTGGATTTCTTTCGTAGGTAGTACTGCAGGCACAGCAGCGGTGACTATCCGCTGTGATGCCTTGGAGCAGACATTAGGTATTACAATAGAGTGCTACAGAAGTTTCTGCTTTTTTTCTGGTGGCAAATGGTTTTTCTGGTTTGCTGAGAAAGGGAAAACTTAATTCATATTCACTGCAGACAGCTTCTTCCTCTGCTTTTGACATTTAACCCTATGCTAAGGGGCCCAGAGCCTGCTAAATCTACAGCCCCCACTGTTAGCGCTACATATCGTATCAAAATTCTTGACTTCTAGCAACCAGGGATTAAACTGAAACAAAAGTTGGAGAGAATGAGTTTCTCACCATCTCTCCCCTTCCATTATATTCCAGCCACACTTCCTGCATCCGCTATAAATATTTAAAGCAACAGTAGCCAACGGTTAAAGATTGGGACGGAAGCAGAAATCTAACCGTGTCTGCGTCTTCCTTTGCAGCGCGCGGCAGCTCCGCGCAGCACATTCAGCCAGAGGTCGTGTGCATTCTTAATGAGGTCGTCTACCCTCTGCTTACATGGGAAGCAATATGAAACTTCAGTGAGAGTTTTAATTGCTAACCATGGTTTATAGCCGTGGATGGGATGGAGAAAGCTTTAGAATAACGGACGCCCAGGCTTACCGGGCGATTGTGGTTATACAGGAGGTCATAATTAGTAAAAAGGCTGGAAAGCGCATCTCCATTTCTACAGCTTCCATACAATAAATCCCAATACTGTTTCTCAATCTGAAATTTACTTTTATCTCTCTTTTGGGTGCCTGTTACTTCTGGAGTGACAGCTTTAAAAAAAAAAAAAAAGAAAATACTAGGAAGAAAAGTAATTAAATTCTAAGGATTAATTCTTAACAAATCCAAGTGTTTAAAACCATGGAGTTCCCAACTAACATTCCCAAACTGATTTACTTCCCCCCCATTTTGGAACCAAATGCCTCTCTTCCTTCTTCTATATCACGTTAGCTATTTTCTGAGAAGTTATTTTGGGCACAAGGATTTTGCTGAGGAATTTAAGAAGTCTGTGACCTCTCCTTTAATTTCTCAACAGCCACTTTAGAGGCAACAGGACTTTTAATTATGTGTACATCATGACACTGGTTTAGAATAATCTAACAACCTGTCTTCCATGGGCATGTAAGTACTCCCACAGACAAACATGACAGCCCTGTTAAAGCGTTACCTATTTTTGTCTCTTTGTGGTGTTTTAGGATTCGTTCATTTGAACGTCATCTACTGAGAAGGGGAAGTCCTGCAGTGCTGCTTTTTTGTCTCATTCCTGATCGATGGTTGGGCAGGGAGGAGAAGAGCGTACAATGGAGAGGAGCGTGTGTGTATTGCAAAACAATTGTTCTCATGCATGTGAGAGGTAGTAGTGAGAAACCCACTGTTTTTTGAAGTTTATGCCCCCTGTTTATTACTCTACTTAGCATTGAAAACATTTTGTTTGAGTTCTGGCTCCATGGTATGTAAGGCATGAAATGGGACTGTTCATGCCAAGAGAATGATAACAGCCCGGACTAACTTTCAGGTCTGTACATTCATAATCCAGATCGTTGTACGAAAGACACTTGGTACCACACTTGTCATCCATATCACATACTTAATAGGTGGTTTCTTGCTACTTATAAGTGGGCCTAAGGTTTCCCTTGGGCCTTGGAAGGGCTCATATTTGGACAGTGCACAATGTCAAGGTCTTAAAGACTGGTCAACATGAAGTCTTGCTCTTGGAAGGCTGTATTGACTTGTATGGTGAGCAAGCTTGTCACTGTGATTTTATTCTGGATAAAGAGGCATCTGTAGTAACTCAATGCAGCCTGAGAGAGGCTCCTTAGGACTTTTGAAGATGACATTTGATTTGCAGCCAGAATAACAGAGTTCCACCTAGACAACACACAAGCTTTTTTTTTGCTAAAGCTCTCTTTGGGAAAAGATCGTATCATAAATGATTTGAAGCATTTCCTGGGGCATTTAGTAACATCTTTAAGAACCTGATTTAACCCCCTGAGAGGTCAATGGGAATTTCTCCTCTGACTTCAGGGTGCTTAAACAAGGCATTTCTTTTCTGTTCTTTAAAAACAAAAGCTTCCTGACTGTTGTTTGTATTATTCTTCCTTCTTTTGTTTCTGCCACTGAACTCCTCTCTGGTATTAGTCTTTTAATCTCCATGGTAAAAAAGAAAAGAAAAAAAAATTGCTGATAAGTGGAGACTGGACAGCGGATACATCAGCCCCGTGATTACCCTACTATATTTGGACATTGAAACTGAGAAGTTGCTGCCAATTGCAGCCAGTCCGTGGGGACCGGTGAATTCTGTCAATGAATGTTGTTCGATTGCTTTTTTTACTAGCGGCTGTCGCTATCTTTTTGGACCTACTAACACCCAGGTCGATAACTGAAAGGATACAGAGATTTCCTCTGCTTCCCAAGTTGGTAGCAGAGGTTACATGTTATAAATCATATGCCATTATGTGATGAATCCGGATCATAATCTAAAGGAGACGTACAGCTGGCGTGCTTTTCTCAGCTGCCCTACCTGGATTAATTATAGTATATTTCTAATCAATGCTCTTCTTCAAAAAGAAAAGCTGTGAAATAATTCCTCTTAGAATAATGTTTGAGCCTTAGCCTTCAGTTGTCGTTTTGCAGGCGAATGTAAATCAGGTGGCGTAGGTGGTCTGCAGAGGAACCCTCAGATCGGCCAAAGCTGCAGAGTCCGTCTCTGGTTTTGGAGGATTCATCTGAAGTGTTTCCTGCAATCTGAGGGTTTGGGTAGGCCACCTACAAGGCCAGGTACATTTCATTCAGGGCAGGACTGGGAGCTTGCTGTAAGTTCAGGAATGTTTCTACATGCACACACACACACATGTGTGCACACACACACACGAACGCCCACAACGAGCTGCTTGTGCAGTTCTGTGGCCAAAGCTGATTGAATTAAACCTGAGTCCTTTCATACTGTCTGATACCAGGAGTTAATGAACTGTTGCCTGCAATGTTCAGTGCTGTGTGTAATCAGTCACAAATTGTAGAAACAACTGATTTCAGGGAGTTCATGGCAATTATGAAACGCTCAGAATGGCAGGAGTGTACTAAAAACAAAATAAAAAAGACACGCTTTTTTTTCTGAAGCAAAACCCAGCAGGGAAGTGGCTGGGGTTTCGGGGAGGAAAGAACAGCCTCTTCTCTGACACTCAGTAGAAGTTTTAAATACCTGTCTCAAAAAAACCCCCAAACCAGTAGTTGTTCCTTTGCAAGTGATGTTAATCTAAAAAGTTTGGAGGCAATATTGCGTGTTGTCGGTTTTGAAGGCGTTTCTGCTTTCGGCTCACCTGATGGCACGGCAAAGTATTAACCTGGCACTGGGCACAGGTGTGGGGGGAAGCGATGTGTTAATTTCCGTTCCTTTATGAATCAATCGATAAACAAACTGTAATGTCACTATAAATCTTAGAAAAATTGCCTGCTAAGAAAATGTGAACGTTTTTATGCAGTTCCTGCTTTCAGAAGCTTGAGTAAAGGATAGCCCTGCGACGGGCTAAGTCTGAACGCTAAGGTTAAATCAGCAACGCAGTCAGTCAGACTGGCTTTGCCTTCGACATGCAAAATTAATATCACCGTAGGATCTCTCCGTCTCAGCCCCGCTGCGCACTGACAGCGCCTCAGAAAAGGTGGCGAGGCAGCACACGCTACCTGAGCTCTGCTGGTGCCCTCTCTGCTTCTGTTTGATGCAGATTTATCACGCTAACAGGCTAAATCTTACTAAGCTACAGAGAGCTTTTAAGACAATTATACTGCAGTGTCCCCTTTCTGCAAGAGTCACAGTCATAATCTCGCTAAGCAGCAGTGGAAGAGCAAGTTGGATAATTAATCTGCAGTCTTTGCCTTTCATTCATAATGACTTACTCGTTTAAAAAAATGTAATGCATCTCCTAGGTGGCTTCCCTTCTTAATGTAAATCCTTGATATGGATATTTTTGATCTGTATGTTTTTTAATATGATTACAGATAACTACACCTGTGCTCATAGGCCCGGGGGAAGCTGAAAGCGTGATAGTGTGCACTCAGTATTTCCAGCCCTGGGATCATAACTGATTTATGCAATCACGGGTGAGGTGCTCAGCAGCCTCCTGATGTGCTGAAGTTTGCACAACCCAGAGAGAAGGGATATATGGGAACTTGTAGCTCAATGGGAAAAGCTTGGGCAAAAACCTTCTCTCTGTGTCCCTGCTCCTCACCGACTCCAGCAAATTAGTGTGGGTTCAACCCCCTGTCATCTGCAGTTTTAAACATAGTTTTCTGTCAGTGGAGATGTGGGGAAAAGATATGTGATGGTGTTAGATTATCATGGTTAACCCAGTACTGCTTCTTCGCAGTCGGTTGACGCGTTGCAAAGCTTCTCCCTTCCTGACTACCCGCGCTGTAAAACTGTGTGCAACATCCTGCTGCTTAACAGGACTTCATTTTCTCTTGCCAAAAGATGAAAATAAAATCCCCACACAAGACGACATGCTTTTGTTTCAGTCAACTATATCAGAAGAATTAATTTGTGAATTAATTCATACTGGGTAAACAGGAGATAACAGGATAAAAGCACTTATCTGTTGGTGGATCTCTGTCAACCTGCTGATCCAGGGACTCGTATCCTATCTGTTGTTACGAAAATCAGTAAGAAAAGGGAAAGAGCTCATAGGAACTGAAAGGTACTGTGCCTCTGCTATTTGTATAGGCAAGTTCTCCACATGACTGCTGACCTTCTGCTGGCAGGTCTGGGTTTGTTCTGTTTTTCAGAGGTTTTGGGGAAGAGCTCAGCTACACGAAGTGCTAGTGGAACTGGCAGTTTCTAGTAGCTGATGGTCTGGTGCTCCCAGATTTTAGAGTGGGCTGTTTCATATTAATTTTAACAATAAGCTGTAGTGAAGAGCTTTTCCTCCGGTAGCACTTACAGAAAGGAAGAGAGAAAAGGGAGAAAAGTATTTATATCCTTCAATTAAGTGTATTTGGCATCCTTACAGACAGGATCAGGAGATGAAACTTGGGCAAGAAATATGTCAGGTATATTCTAATGTAATTTTTAAAAGAAAAAAAAAAGAAAACTTATTGAAATTCCCCATTTTATTCCCTTTTTTTCTTGAAATTACAGCAGGTCCTGATCATTTACAATGTTGGCAGCTCCAAGCATCAGTTAATGTTTTCAAGGCTGCATTTATCCAAACCACCGCTAATAATTTTTAGTAGACTTCCTGCGAAAATGTAATCACTAAAGAAATGCAAAAAAAAATTCAGGTCTTCTTGGATCTATACCATATAAAACACAGTGTTTTTAACACACTAAAACTGTTGGATTATCTTATGGCTGCTGAAACCCTGGCCGGTGTGGGTAGGGGACCCAGAGCTGTGTGACGTTAGCTGGGGGGGATTGGGTGCCTGCACTGGGGTGCGGAGGCACATGGGCTTGTAGGATAGACAACGGCGGGTGTGGAGACGCACTTGAAAGCCGTTTTTGTCCCTTTCTTGGGACTCAGTCATGCCTGAGGAGCGCTGTGTAGCAGGGTTTGCAGGGGTGAAGGGACCGGAGCCATGCCTTTGACGTGTGCGTGCACTTGCAGCTAGGCTGAGGTCAGAGCAGAAGAATGCTGCTGTAATTATGGCTGCAGGCAAGGGCTGAGCATAATGGGAATCAGGGTCTGGCTCAGCCAAAGATTTCCTGTATGATCCTGGTCAAGTCACTTAATTACTTTTGCCTCATTTCTCAGTTGTACAGTGTATATCCTAAGGCTTCAGTTACCTGCCTTGTCTATTTAAATCAAACTCCCTTTGAAGCCGGGGCTGTACAATGAGACTATACTGTTAATTGGAGTCTCTGGGTGATAGTGTAATTGTGTGTAGTGTAATAACAACATTTCCCTGCAATTTGCATCAGCTTTGCCACTGAATCAGGCCTCTGCGACGCTCGCAGTTTCGTACCGCTCCTGTTGAATATCAGCGCACAAACCTTCATGCCGGCCCATTAAATGCGGGCTAATCCCACTCTCACCGAGTTCACTGAAGTCAAAGGCAGACCTCTTATTTATTATTTTTGGGGGCTGGGATTTCCCCCTCTCGCGCCGGAGGGGTGGAGCGGGAAGCCTGCTCCCGTGTCCGCGTGCGGTGTCCCCGCGCCCCTGCCTGCCCACGCCGCCCCGGCTCTGGCGTGGGAACCAGTTGTCCAGCTCAGTTCCACGCAGTTCTTCGGGTTTAGGGTTAGCGGACCTGCGCTCACGCGGTGGGAACCGTCCCGGCGACATGAAGCTTTGAGGTAAGAAGTTTAGAAAAAGTTAAACCCACCCTTGGTTTTTCCCCTTAAGAGTTAGTGTTGTTTTCAAAGCCTTCGTGCAAAATAAATAAAAAAACAAGTCAAGTTTCATTTGCTTTTAAAAGAAACAAGCAGAACACAGAATTAGCAAGCTAACCTTTGCCGTCCAATTTCAGTGACATTTTGAACAGCATTTCATGATTTGGGATGAACTGTCCTGACAGAAATTGCTATTTTGTAACTGTGAATGCTGCTGAAATCCAAGCTTATGTAAATATTTTTAAATGGGCGGAACATAGACAACATGTAATGCGAAGTTTAGGCTGATTCTGATGGAGATTGGATCTGCTGGAGTAACTCAGCCGGCTGTGATGGAGTCTACAGTAATTGGGACTGAAGTGCATGGTTAAGAACAGATTGTTTTCATAATTTTGCATGGTGGCATGCGGTAAGGGAAAAATCCAACCCTGTGTAAAGGGCCTGCACGAGTGCCATGAATCTCATATGTCCCACTTAAACCCCTCAGAATGGGGCTTAAATGGGAAATTAATCAAAGAAATCAATACAAGGTCAAACGGTGTTTGTTTACACCCAGAGTAGGCAGGAGTGAAAAATTCATTTGCAGTGTAAGTCTATGAAGTTGAGTGGGTTTTGCTGACTTTCAGGATGAATTTGGCTGGGAACCCAAGTGAATAATGGGGGGACACAGATTAAGAAAGCTTACAATTTTTTATGGTTTTTGAGCAAAAGCCTCCATTTTTTCCAACATTAAAAATGCGTAGGAGTATTCAGTATTCATATTTCAAAATGGGAATATTTAATCCATCAGAGGAGCCACTGAATTCCTCCCATTTAAATATATTTAATGATTGGACTAGATGACCTTGCAGGTCTTATCCAGTCTAGGAGATTCTGTGATTTAAAGTGCATATGTGTATTTTTTCCTCACCTCAAAAGCAAGAGATGGAGGACTTTATTATGGAAGAGGACCTGGAGAACGAGACAAGTTTTCGCCTGTTGAGAAATGCCCCATCTCAGTGTGGATACACCCTGGGTAGATTCTTAGCTGTCGCCTAACATCTTGTTTCTGCACCTGTTTAAATCAGCAGAGAAAACTCTAACAATCTTTGATGGTAGGTGGGCAGTTTAACTCTGAAAATAGTATACTACAGTTTAATATGGAAAAGGTGGGATCTAAAGCTGCAGATATTCTGCAGTTGCCATTAAGCTACATACATCCTTGCCACCTCACAAGAACATTTATTGTAAAGGTTCTTCCATCTCTGTGTGTGCATATGTGTGCGCGTGCATAAAATATGTGTGTAGAAGCAGCCAAGATTTTGCCAGGTGCACCTGCTATTAATAGCAGGAGAGGCTATACTGCTCCAGCACAGCCCCTGCTCGCTTTAAATGAAGGAGCTGTGAGCTACTCCCTCTATAATGGGCTGAATCATGCCAAGGGTATTCATTAATAACAGTGAAAATTCAAGTGAATCTGAATTTGAGTGAATGCATAGTTCAGTAAAAGCTGTGCAGTTCTCTGTCTTACATGTTTGTATACGCGTATACATAGATACGTATCTAGGCAGTGTCCTGGATGTGATTGCGGTGGTGACTTCCTAAGACGAAGCCACGTGCAGAGGGAAAGGCGCGGGTATTTGTTGCTAACTCTGAACTTTGGTTTATGAGGTTCCTGTTACAGTCAATGGGGGGAGGTCAGTGCCGCCAGAGGATAAACCAAAGTGCCTGGACAAGTTAGGCTACTAACTTTTTTCCTAGCAGCTATATTAGGTGGTGAGAATATTCTCTGAATTTCAGACATGCTAACATTGGTCCTATTTATATCTGCATCGTCTGGAAAGGTAGGATCTGTCTGCTGTAGGCTGAGACAGACACATGGCAATACTTTCATCCACTAAGTTCACTAAAACCCAGACTTGACTGCACAAAGTGCTTTAATAAGTGTGATGGGTTTTGGAGTCTGTAGCTTGGAATTATTCCTTCTTTTCAGTTGCGCTAATGTGTCTAATAAATTAACAAGTGTAAGGATACCTTAATGCCAAACAAGGAGCCACTGCTTTGTACAGTCCATTGACATCTGTGGGTGCTTTCAATGCTGTTGGGAGTTTTGCTCTTGACTTGAACAGGGCCAGGATTTCTCCCCAGGAGAGTGTTCCCACAAAGAAAGACAACTTGCATGAGTACGAGCATCTGAACTGATTTGTGTGTGTCTGTCGGTTTCCTCTCAGCACTACTTGAATGTCCCAAGAGGTAAAATAAATGCCACTGATGCATTCGTGTCCTTTTCAATTTGCGTAACACAAAACAATGGTTTCCACTTCTATTGTGTGATTTATGTTTCTATAATGCACAACTGGTGCTTTGACATGTGCAGAAGAGAATTTGTTGGACACGGTAATACTGATAGAAAAATGTTCTCTCTATTTAGATGTCATGACTATTTTCTTTTTCAAGTGAAAATTCTAGTGTCACATACAAATGTTACCTTTTTCCCTGATTATCTTGTACAAAGCTAATAGTTTTGGAATAGATACAGATTTTTAATGCAATGCTATGGTTCTGGTTTATAGAAAAATGGATCAATTACCAAGGCAGGCTTCAAAGAGGGAGACTGCCCTAAGTTATAAATGGCTCAGTCCCTTAATTCTGTCATAATCCTATTTGATATATAGTTCTCAGTGCTGCTGAATCCTTTTAGGGCTCTTTGATCAAGTGAGTACTTTCAAATGTGATGCCTCCTGTCATCTAACCCCCTAAAAATAACACAACTTGCCATTTAATTTCTGGAAACATTCGTTTTCCCTGCTTTTTATTTTATTTTTTTTTTTCAGTAGAGAAAACAAGAAAACTGACTTTCATATTAGCTAATTTAAGGAAAGAAGGACTACCAGAAACAAGACCTTTTTTTTATTTATTTTTCAAAGGTCCACTCCAATATTCGTGCTTAGGCTGGTGGCCTGAGCCCTAGCAGAGACAGGACCAGACCACTGGTACTTACGCATCAGCCATTAGATGATGCTGATGTTCTAGGCTTCACTGAGGACTTAATTAATTGAGAATATCAGATGTATGAGAGATGCCAGAATATCACAGAAAGCTTCTGTTTTCAGAAGTAAGAAATGATTTGGGGTTTATGTGGGGACACCTTACTGGAGGCCTTGAAATTCAACTCTAAGGAGCAGCTCTCTGTGCCTTAGGTCGGGCTTTTTTCGGCATCCTGATAAGTCTTTTCCAGATCAGGTCATGGGACTCATTAGATGTGCATGTTTGACATAGATCCTTTTCTACCTCCCCATTTTTAAAAGAACACCAGGAAATTGTACAGTTACTAAGCCTGAGTTAATATTTTTTACATTATGGTGATGTGATGCCAGAACTCCTGCTTTACTGTTGGGCACTACAGCTGCTGTAACTGCTAGTCAAAATCCAGCTCTGTAAGGAGGAAAAGTATTCATGCAAATGGAAGTGGAAGGTTTAATATTTGGCATATGAGAAGGTCTTTTTTTTTCCTTCTCCTTTGCAACCGCAGCCACTAAGTTACATTCGGCATTGGTATTCTTTCTTCCTGTAACTGATATGCACCCAGGTAAGCAGATCCATCGACTTAACAAAGACAGCTCAGGAGAGTGAGGGATTGTTGGATCAAATTGTCCAGCTTTGGGCAAGGTTTTCAGTTTCCTGCAGGAGAAGCTTGGTCTGGGGCACCAGAATCCCAGGAGGAAAATGTAACTCACTCACACCCAGGAACGGCTGGCTCAGCACCTCCTTTTTTGCCCAGCCATTCATGTTTTCCAAGAGATTGTTTATACCCTGGAAAGGGAAAACACCGGAGGAGTGTGCTTGAGGTGAATCTTGCAGACCTCTCACCAATGGGAAATGCATTTGAACTTTGTACTCTTGGAAGCGACGGAGCTGTAGGCTCCGTGGGGAGCCGTGGCTCACACCGTGCACACACAGCAATGACAGCCTGCAGGATTTGGCTTCTTTTCTATCTTTGTGCCTCAGCTCAAAAGCCAGTCTACTCTTGGCTTTCTTACACGTGACTGTGACCTGTCTTCCCACAGACGTCTCCCTTTGAAAGGTAAAGAGTATAGGTTAAAGCTTCGATTTCATTGTGAATACTCTTAATAGGTAGATTAAATGTCCGTATCTGTGCCTTAGAGCAATTAGATTCACATACAGCCTTCCAAATGAAGTGATGGGGGCACAACAGCCAAGTGCAGTCATGATGGAACTAGGCTGGGTTGTAAAAAGGGCTACGCAACGATGCAGCTGCCTGCAACTGTAGAGGACTGGATGCTTTCTCCCATAGAAATGGATTGTCCCAACCAATCCTATGTTCCTGTTTCAGACCAGCTCTCCCTCAGCATTTAACAAGTAGGACAGACCATCCCAGACATAGTTCCAACCTGTTCAGATGTTATTCTGCTTCTGCCTACAGGTTATTGTATGTTCAGCTGGAAACCTGAGCATTTTGAACTCCTGAACCACCATCTGCTCAATCTATACAGTCTGTTTATCAAAGGGTTTAAGTGCACTGTAAGGTCCAAACCATTTTATGGAGCCCTGCCAGCTGAAATGAAATATTAGTTGCTGTATATTTTGAAAAACTGTCGCTTTGTAGGCCAAAAGAGCTTGGAGATCCCAGCTGGTAATCAAAGAGCAGTGTCATATTTTTCATGGTTAGGGGCTCCGTTGGTCTCCAGATTCTTTAGAAACCTAACTGATGAATTAGCCAATCAAATTTAGATCTGAATAAAATCCAAAACTCCATCACTGAAGACCTGTACCACCAACAGTAACAACCCCTGCAAAAAGTCAAGCCTCGTGAAAATAAACACACAGAGTATCTGTGCAGGATGTTTAACTTCATGTTCAATAAATCCCTCCTTAGAAAACAAAAGCTAAGTGCAAGTGTGATCCTGCAAGCGCTTCTTCCTAGGTAGAGGTGTCCTAATCTGTCACCATCAAGATCGGAAGGGGTTTGCTATTGATTTCTATGGGTTAAATGCTCGGGCTCCTCTCATTTCGCCCAGTCCATGGGGCAGATCGCTGTGGATAAGAGAGAAAGCAGGCTTTGGGAGGCTTCAGTCCTTGGCCCTGTAATGCAATTAGTGACAATTAAGTCTGATTCTGCACCTTACTCAGCGCTCTGGCTAATCCTGTTAAGGCTGAGCTCTGAGATGTTGCGTGCTACTGGAATGGATTGCTGAGCCTTAAACCTGACCTAGCATCAAGTGAGAAACTTACTCTTTTAGACCTTTTATTGCTCCGGATCTTGTGCGGGCAGTGTGGCAGCAGCGGCTTTCGCCAGCTCCGGGCTCCCGGGAGCCGTGTGCGGCTGGTCTGGGGACGGGTCAGGTACGCACGATCTGAGAGCAAGAACAAGGCAGAGGTGAACACCCTGTAGCTGAAGCACTGCCGTTGGAAGGTGCTTTCTCCAGCATCACCCTAGTTTGACAGGCCACAAGTCCTGAAGTGGGCGTCTCATGGTGGTTCCTGGGAGGTGAGGATGGGAGCAAAAAAGGGAAATTGTAGCGCTCTCTCCTTTTCCTATGCGCTGCTTCTCGCAGTGAGCTTCTGAGCTGGCCGGAGCGTGTGACGTCTGCTGCTGTGCTTAGCCCCGCTGACCGCACTGTAACTCCTGGTACTTGGCAGGACCCTCCGCAAGATCAGGCCCTGGGGTTTGGAAAGAGGGGGAAGGGAAGGCAGGATTACTCCTGAGACGAGCTCTGAGCACGCAGCTGTCCTAGCTGAGACACTTGCCAGCCTTCTAAAATAAACCCACTCAAGCCACTCTTTTCTGATCAAAGAATGAAGTGGCTTAAGCTGGATAAAGCTTGTGTTGGTGACAGACTTCACTGCTAGGGCCAGCTCCCGCGTTTCCTTCATTTAGCAATGGCTTTTAAGGATTTTGATTTAATTCTTTGGATCTTAAACATAAGCAGAAAATTCTTATGGTTAATCATACATTTTCCTTTTAATTATGGAGTTTGGCAGCTTTAAAATAGAATACCATCTCTGCAGTGTTTCCTGTAAAATGTTCTATTAAAATGTATTGTTCTGTCTTGCCTTCCCTTTTTCCTGCAGCTGGGTTTAACACAGGGTAGCTAAAGAGACCACAACAGAGAGCGGTTTGCTCGTTACTTTTCAAGGAGAAATTGTTTCGAGTGAATGTATAACCTCCAGAGCCCCAGAACACATCTGATTTCCCCTCACCTCTGCTGTGACTTGTCCCATGACATGAGACTATCGATAATATATGTATCTTCTTACTGTACTGCTCAGTACATTCTCCGTAGGTAGATGTGGTTAGAAAGCACTTGAAGTTTCCTTACACATCTCCACTTCCCCAAGGGATCAATGTCTTGATGGATCACATTCAAACACATTCAACATCTCACGGAGGGTGTGTGAAAGGACAACAGAATCACTTTCACTCTATCCATATCCATTTCCTACTGCACTCCCTGTTTTACAACTATTGGCATGCCCGCAGGGAACAGCGCTTCTCAAGGTCACAGGAGGTGGAAATAGCCGCTCTCAAGGTACAGAAACTTTTGAATCGGGCTAGCAAAGGCACGACCTTTTTCTCCCTCCAAGGAGAAGTTAGCGGGATTTGGCGGTGGTGGCAGCGTGTCTGTGTGTACAGCGGGGTTGTGGTGCGCTGGGGCTTTTTTAGCCTTGGCAAATAAGGTTAAGTGCTTATTTTTAAAAAGGTGATAGTAATCTTTGCATTTTCAGGCTACGAATAATTTTCTAAGTTTCTTGACTTTGCATTACAGGAGTGAAGGAGCATAAGATTCCAGCATTATTGCATTTCCCCTTCACTTTACGGTGGGATCTGTACATGTGCCTTATAAAAGTGCAGTGCAGTTTTCTGCCCTGTGCACTTGCTGTTTCAACTAAGTAGAGTTGTTTCATCGGTATTAAAAATGAGATTCTGACAGACCATAGCCCGGGAGTGTGCAGCAGTTAGCAGTCACTTGGAAGATGAGTTTTCGCTGTGACTCTTGCAGGGGTGGGAAATAAACCTGAATCTTCCCCATCCAAGACGAGAGCCCTAGCTGTTTGGTTTCAGAGAAAGAAAGGAAGAAGCTCATCACTTCCTTGCAGCCTTGAGATGGAATTTCAAGTCCCCGTGAACCTATCTCAGCAGAATCTCTCCCAAGTCAAAATGGTGTATTTCGCATCTGCCGAAAGGAGCGTTTGTCAGTGTTAACGCAATTCACTTCAGTTATGTGCGTTTGAGAGCGAATACAGACTAGGCAAGTGCATGCAGCATCCCACGAGGCATCCAGTTACCGCTGAAACTTTCTACCACAGATTTTCCTAAGGTTTTTTTTTTTGATAGAAAACATGATTTATGGAATTTTCTGAGAGGAAATTTCATTATTGTACGAAAAAAATATTCATCCTCCATTGGGGAAAGCAAATGAAGTATTTTGTTTCCACTTGGACTTCTCGAGTTTGTGGGTTTTAGAACCAAATTATGTTTTGGGTCCCTTTGACATGTAATCTGTTTGGACCCTGACCGCCAGGGTGTCTTGTGGGAGCTGTAGTTTTCTAGTGCTGCGTGTACCAGAGCACCGAACTTCATCATCATTAAGCCAACCTTAATCTTCCACGATCTTTAGCAGAACTAGTGCTTGTATCGCAGGAACCCGCTGACTGTCAGCCGAGGAAGGGGATCTTTAACTCAAATCTAGCGTCCGTATGCCAGAAAGGCCGTATTAAACAGGGAACAGCTGATTTTGCTCTGCAAAGACCCGCAGATTTCATAGCCTTGTAAAAGCAGGAACCAGATGTATATTTTAATGAAATTTAATGAATTCAGTATTGGGCTGCCAGCAAGGGAGGAAAGCAGAGATGATAGGAACTGAAGTGAGGTATTTATTCATTTCTTTGCAGAATTTATTGGGTCAAAACCAAGAAATATTTAAGCTGAGATTTTCAAAGGGATGTAGGTTCCCAGCTCCCACTGACAGTCAGAGCTGCGGGGCATACTCTCTCTTGATTTTTCTGGAAAATCTAAGTGGCCTCAGTGGAGGTTTTTTTCCCCCTGCTCTCTTTTGTCCTTGAAGTGCTGTGAAACATGTGTGGTGCTCGTACAAGATGGGTAAATCTTTCTTCCCTGAGAAAGGTAGTTTAGAAAATGTATAGCATCGTGCATAACACTCTTAAAGCGTCAGTCCTAGAGCTTCTCAGATGGTTCCTTAACTTTAGAAACCTGCCAGATAGGGATGTTTATTTTCCTCATTTTACCAACTGGAAAACCAAGAGACAGAATAAACTATATGTAATCACACAACTGGGTCAGAAAGATACTCTGGATTTCCCAATAGATACGTTTTTTCATGTGTTTTGTTAGCATTGGCTCAAATTTCTTTTACAGGAGTGAAAGCATTCCCATCAGCGCATGATTTGGATGGTGGTAGGTTCCGTACAGATTAATAAAGAAGTGGTGTTTCTGTGAAGGCTTCATAACCTGAAAAGATCACTGCATACTGTATGTGAGGAGAGCTGCTTAAAATCAGCCTGCCTCTTCTTGCGTGGAAGGTGACATTTCAACACATGCTGCTTTGCCCAACTTCCATGGGGGTTTTTTCACTTTGCAAGTGATATTTTGTAAATATTTGTCAATTTGCCAATGTTTGTGCCTCTTGCAGCCTTGAACAAAGCTTGTTACTGTTAGTGAACATATCTGCCTTTCTTGGCATCTTTCCATTTCATTCTTAGGATTCCGTATGTTTTTACCATACTAAAAATAAATTCTTCTTATTGCTGTTAATTCTGCTGACCCTTATATCCTTTTACCTCTCTTACCAGTTTTCTACAATTCTTAGTTTCTCATTTTTTCTCTGTAGTTTTCAATTCTCTTCCTCTTTCCACCCCTATTTGTTATCTATTTTATTTATACATGGTTAGCATTGATAAATAGCTGCCTTTCCTTCTCCCTCCATTTTACCCACTGGCTCCATCCTTCCTAATTGTGTCCTTCTGAGCTAATTAGTAATGCTCTCAGTATCAATCACAACTTTCTGTTTACAATCTTTGTACTACTCTCAGTGACAAGGTTGGGTTAGCCAAGAACTGTGCAAAAGCAGCCAGATCCAGGGCGAGTGAAGGGCCAGGACAGGAAGGAATCTAAAGACGTCCTTTCCATTTGACTTGACTCTTGCTCCGTCCGAACGCCCTAGGATGGTGACTGACAAATTTCCACTTGTCCTTAGGATGACTGAGGCAGATATAAATAAACCACGACATGTGACCTAGCAAGGAGTGTGAGGGGTTGAAATCCCATCCCAAATAATCAATCCCACTGCAATTTCCTAAGTAAGATTGGAGAAGGGATAAGAGTCAGCTGTACTGAGCAGCAGTGATTAGCCTCATTTACCCTGAACTGCCTGGGAATGGCAAGGTTGTATAATTGTGTAAGTGACCAGCTGAGCAAAAGCGTTGGAGGGAGGGATGGAACGAAGCTCTGGGTTTGTTTCTAGGTGGCAGAAAGCAGCTGGCCATGAGCTGTGCAACTCTAGAGTTCCTGTGCAAATTGCTACTAGTTCATCGCCTCCTCAGTGCAGAAATTCTGTGAATGGAAGGGGCAGCTCCTTGCTCAGGATTTTACTGTTTTTTAAATTTTCTGCCATATTCTTGCAACAGCCATTGTTTTTCATTCTCAAATGGAGACCTGTGTGTTTCCATGTTGAGTTCTTGTAAGCAGAATTAAAAGCACTTTTAGGTTAGCCCGAGACTAAGAGAAGCAGGGTAACCCCAGCCTGATCTCTAGGATGCTGCGGGCTCACCTTGTGGAAAAGAAACGTGTGCTTTGGCTTGAGAAACAGGCTGACGTTAGGGGACCGGGCAGCGGAGTAGCAGGTGTGTTGTCGCTGCAAATGAGTTCCCCTGGTTTCTCATCGCGGGGATGTGCGCCTGCTGCTGATCGCTGCTTTGCCTGGCTCAAGCTCACTCTATCAGGCTTTGCTTTTCTGAGCACTTAAAATCAATATAAATTAATAAAAAGAAACCCAACAGCCCATAAACAACATTAGCTATGGAGCTGTTAAAATGCAAGCAGTCAAACTATATTTAATCCACTTTCTCACATTAATGCTGGGCAAGGGTGCGTATTTAAAGTGCTGCTATTTCGTTAGTAACAGATGTTGCTCAAAGGAAACAATAAATGATTCTTATGGAGAGTTGTTTTGGAGGAGGCTTCTTTGGGGCCATATGAAGATGTCCGCTGGGCCGTATGTGTGCGCCAAGCGCTCAGTGCAGAGCGACTCTGAACTGTGCTCACGGTCAGGCCTGACTCCTGCAACCAGGAGTCCTCCTTTGGCGAGACACAGCGGGCCCGGCTGCGGAGAGCAGGGCAGCTGAGCCGTGCCAGCGCTCACACCAGCGCTGCGCTGGCACCGCCACGTTCCGGCCACCTTTCAAGTTGTCAAAAAATGGACTGAGTTTCATTATTGCTCTGAGATCTGTTTGTTCCCAACCCAGCTTCTGTCTGGCTTCATGATAGCATCTTTGTAGTTCTCTGGAGTTCACCGGAGATGTCCATGCTTCTGATAAAATAACAGTGTTTAATACTAATTTCTATATCCACGTCCTTTGGGAAGTGTTTCCTCTTGTAGGGTTCATTTCAGTACAGTCCCTACTTCCAGCTTCTTCCTTGCTTTGTGTGTCAGGCTTGTCTGGTCTGACATAATTGTCCAGCTTTAATTATTTTCTGAGTTCTGGCATAATGTAGCACAGTGCTGAAGTATCTCCTTTCTACTTCATTTCTGTAGACACATGGAATGATCCCCTCTCCAGTAATAAGGCTCAGCCCAGTCACTCAAGTTCCAGGGAGCTTCTGAAAGCACAAGTGGCTCTATGCCTCGGTTGCAGCACTCAAAAAGTAAGTAAAAACATGTGCTTCCTTTGTGACACACAAAAGAAGTGCTGCATTTTGGTTTAGACACAGAGTGGAACATCTGTCCTGCAGCCTTGGTGTCACAGGGCTGGAGATGGTAAGGGGAGAGGAGAAGGAAGGAGGTGGTTATACTCCATAGACCTCTGTGGAAAGCTTCCACAAGCACTAAACTTTGACGCAGGATGCTCATAACCTTGCCACCGCGTCCTGCTTCAACCCTGGTGTCTCAAAGGATCCTGAAACCAGCATCTTGACTGGTTAGGACCTCCCTGCACAGAAGAGCTGTGTAGAGAAGAGGGAGAAGCTGAGAACACCTATTAGGACAGCAGGTTTGAGGCTTTGTTTTGGTTGAAGCAGAGACCAGACTTTCTCCTCGACAGCCTACGTTTCAGGAAAACGTCCTTCCTTCTGCCTCAGGTCGATAGACACCTGCCTATTTAGACCTCTCTTCTTTCTCTAATATATGTGTGTGTGGGTTATATACATATATATACCTATATACCATAACCACCCACTCCTCTTCCTATTGTAATGTTTTTTAAACATTTGTGATTATACAGCATCTTGTAAAGAATTAAGAAGTTCATAATTATTTATAAAGTTAATACTTATAATGAAATGGTTGCACTTTGATGTCTGTATATGTTTTCTAAGCTAGGCTGACCTATATTGTAGAGGTATTATGTATACTAGGTGATGCAGGGATTGGCTTGGGAATTACCCATGTTTAATGAACACTAAAATTAGAATTTGACTGAAATCCACATAAATGGCTCGACAGCAAGTTCGACTGCCCCTGGGGAGCTGTGGGCAGCTCAAATTTACCCACAGGCATTTTTGAAAATGTTTTTTTTGAATCAGCATAGTGTGCTTTTTGGAGCAGAGAGTGCAGCTTACACTTTAAACTCCCTTCTCTTCACCTTGTCCCCCATTTTGGTGTTGAAAAGCCCTCCACAGAGAATAGAGCATGAAATATGTTGCAGGGATAATATATGCTACGCTGATGCTTTTTTGCCGTACTTGCCATGGGAAGTCTTCTGCTTTCCCTACTCGCTGGCCTCGTTGCCTGGTCTCTTGCTGCTTTGAATTTCCAAATACTTGGTCTCTTCTCTAGGCGTGTGTGCTTTGGATAGTGCGGAACCCGGTCTAGCTGGTTTATATCTTGCTGTCCACCACACTGCAGCACTAAAAGCAGGCAGCCGCAGTGAATCCCAGCTTTCAGAGAGGAGGGCTTTCTTGTTTTCGTGTCCGAGGTTTGTTCTCTAAATCTGGGGAAAGATAAATCTACCTGTTCTGCCTTTCTTTTACTATAGGAAAGGGCTTAGTTATCCTTTAGGAGGCCTGTTTATATGATGACTATTAGTTCCCGGTCGCTGAAGGGAAAAAAATTCTGGAAAGAATAATATACAGTACTTCCCACTTTGCACAGTCCTGGGGAGAAAAGGCAAGTCTTACTTAACTTGTGTCAACCCCAAACTGGAGTGAAGAAGTACCTTATTTCTATTTGGGAAGGATGAGCAGAAGCAGGCAGTACTTTGCTCCTTTTGCTTTGTTCCAGCAGCTAACTGGTGTCACCGAGCTGTGCCATGGCCATGACTTTGGGGCATCTGGGTTGTAAGTGACAAGACAACAGACCCCTTGGCTTTTGCTGCAGAGCCAAGCAGAAGTGGTTAGAGCTCATGGCCTGTTTGATTCACAGTCCAGTTGTGCAAGTGGAAAAATATCGCAATTGTAATTGTTTCCCAGTCAGTGTGAGAATTCTTCATATGATTCAAGGAGAAAATTGCTAATTTAAGAAGCCAGCATTCCTCCAGAGAAAACCTTCAGGAAAATGAATATCCCAAATCACAAGGGGAATACATCATTTTTTTGGTGGGTTCATCTGTAGCACTTTGGTTTGTCTTAAGGGGTGTATATCTCCTTTTAGGATGTACCTTTAAGGAAGCTCTAGGTAAAATGGAAAATGATAACACTGGTTTTGAGCTGTTTTACTGGGGTTTGTGACTTGACACGGCTGTAAAGAAGTCAGTCCACCAGTACCTTGTTAATTGGCATACTCTGGATTGGTTTTTTTGTAGCTTTATGCTCCTAAGCCTGAACTGTAGCCCAGCCTTTTAAAACTTAAGTCTACATTGTTGCTTTTCTCTTTTTTCCTCTCTTTCTTTTTTCCTTTCTTTCTTTTTTCCTTCCTTTCTTTTTTTTCACCCCAATTTTGTCTTGCCTCATAGCTGTAGGATGTTGACTTGGCTGGAAACAGACAAGCCTTTTTATTTCTTTTGACTGCTTCTGCAAAGCTTGATGGGGAATTTACATAATCAATGAGGTAACCCTGTCACCCCAAACATGGAGTCTTTAAAGAGAATAGTTTTATGCAAATTAGATATTGATGGTGTAATGATTAATTGGCCCCAAGCCTTTGTTAATATGCAATTGTTGTAGTGTAACATGCATTTGTAATTATTTTGGTTTGGTTGTTCAAACAAGTGGTGGGCACTTAATTGCTTGCAGCGATTGAAGAGACAGGATATGAGAGAGAAAAACAAAGGGCTGGTTAACGTGTTATCTGATATAATGTTAGATTTCCTTTGTGTATATTGTGTTACAACGGTCAGATTCTTAGGTGATAAAAATCAGTGCAACTCTCTCGGAGGATGTAGAACTATTCGGACTTCCAGCAGCTGAGGATGTGATTTGAAATGTTCCCGAAGTCAGATTTCAGTGCTGAATTTGGTGTTGGTCATCTGGGAGTTAGGATGCTGAGCTGTGTTGCTTCTTGCTGTTGGTTATCATTATGAAAAAGAAACCGGTTTGGTTCCAAAGGTTGCAATGAGTTAAAAGTATGCATTGGTGAGAAGCTGCTTGGAAGACTGTTCCAAGCAAACAAATAAGTATCTGAGCTACTTTACATTCTCCAAGGTGCTTATCTGCTCCGTGCGGCTTTCCAGCTAGGTTGATATCTGTTTTCCATTCCTTTTGCCTCTAGATCTGCTTTTAGCAGACAGGGGAAAAAGCCTGTGTATTTGGAGGTGAAGAATCCTACATCTCCATAAATGTACTTAAGCTATTGACTGTCTCAGTTTTCTGTAGCATATAAATTTACTACATTTTTTGCTTAGAGATCTAGATTTTTTTAGTCAATGGTATTATTACTAGGAGAAGGAAACCTAGAACTTTACTTTCAGTCGCTTATGAATTCTCTTACATTAGTTTTGTTTAAACCTATTTATGATAGTGGGGATTAATTATACAGATTCACTCTTTTTTGGTTAATGTCCTTTGACCTAACAGTCAAGTATAAAATGTGTCCTTTCTTCTTTTGTATAATATCTGCTCTGCTTCCCAAATATGAAAATACCATTTAATCTTGTAACAAATTCATAGTCTTTTTTTTTTTAATGTAGACCTAATAGGCAAGTCAACAAATGAATGCTCATATCGTCTATATAAAGAGTTCAAGCAGATGTCTTTGATCTTTTCATTCACTGAAAGACATTGGTGGCAAATGGTTTTAATTTGAAATTGGATGTGCTAAGGACTGATGAAGCTCAATCGTTAACCTGTGCAGCAACACCCTCTTTATCACCCGTTTGAATCTCAGGGAAGTAGGCAGTTTTTCTTACATTTGGATAGCATCAGCCACAAATGCTACACCAAAACTTTTAATTCCTCTCAACAGAAGAGAAATTAAGCAGGTAAGGAAGAAAGGATTCCTTGAGCTGCCAGGAAGGGCAAGTCAAAGGCAAATAAAAGAAGGCCAGACTAGATTTTGACCTGTGGATCCTGAGCTGGCCGTGTCTTCACTGTAAAGAGAAAGTGATACAAGGGGCTAAAAATAATCATAGATTTTAAGAGGGAACTTCACAGGCTCCTCTTGAATTCATCGTTGATCATCACAAATGTCATGGGTTGTCAGCTAAATTCTCAGCCAGTGAGCAGCTTGTTCAGTAAATCCTTTGTAATCTTTTTCTATTCCAGCCAGTGATAAGAAACAAAGAAGCCTCCCCTTACCTAATAGTTAATAATAATATCTAGTAGTTGAGAGGCAGCTCAACTAACAAGCAGAGGAAGTGTGCAACATTGGCCAGCATCACAAAAGGAGTTAATAACTGTTAAAAAAATAAATTAAAAACAGACCCAAAGCTGCCAAGAATCCCAGCATCTCCCAGCTCAGATACCATGTTAGAAAGTGAAGAAACAAAAAGATGAATCATTTTACAAATGTCGTAAAAAACCCCAATCTGATGCCAGTTGGGTCATGGGGCAAGGATGTCCAGGAAGAGATTGGCACACACGCGATTGCATTCACCAGTTTCAATGAGACCTGGTAATAAAAACTGTGCATCTTAATAACTTAAAAAACAAACGATACCTTTTCAGCAAAAAAAATGTTTCCTATCTTTATGTGCAGAGGTGAAAGCAGGAGATCCAGCAGCAGAATAGCTAATTCCAGACATCTAAAGCAGCAAACATCTCAGGAGATGACTAAATATTGAGTGAAGTGAACAAATGCTAAGGGAGGTTTCCGTGCCAAAACCAGACCTTCAGGTAGCATTTCATTGCATTCTGTCTCTCCTGCGCTGCTCGGTGCAAAGAGGCTGCAGCTGGGTCCTCCCTGGGCTCCAAGCAAGGAATCTCCTTGTTTCGGGAGATATCCTGGTGTGTAAAATTGTGTTGGGGAGCAGACACAGCTGTTGGTCACAGCACCAGTTGGTTCTGAGGCTAAGGCCTATTAAGAAGATGAAGTTTTTTTAGACTAAATGCAATATGTATCCATAAATTGCATCCTAGAAAGGACATAACGGACATGTCTGTCTCAGGCCATAATCTGTAAAGAATCCATAGTCCAATCTTAGAGATACCACTGTATATCTGAAAAAATGTTATTGTAGTGAATGAAGTCTCCCAGTTTACAGTGGCCCAGAAAACCTAATCCACAGTCTTTATTCTCTCTAAGATTGCACATATATTTAAAGTATAATATATAATTTAAAACTGTATATTATTTATCCCTAAGAATGTTTGTAGGATAAATACAAAATTTGCATGATAAAGCAGACGAGCAATTCAGAGATGTTCTGGTCTCCTGGGTAAATTTGAATTTAAGCAGGTATTGTTATGCAGTTACAGAAATGTACATTGAGAGAACTTTCTTTAAGTATTATACCAGTACCGCAGAACAGTTATAAAAATTTAAGCTTCATAAACTGCTTAACTTGTGTTTTCTTAATACTCTTGTAGTTTAAAGAAACTGAAATGTTTTATTATTACTATTCTTTAAAATCATGTTCTCTTCAACTTCTCCACCAAACTTCAAGCAGATGCTTGTGAGGAAGTTACAGAGCAAACCCCAAAGGAAATGTTTCTCAGTGGAAACATATTTACTATGGTGATAAGGTGCACTCAACTCCAGTGCCACATTTGTAATCAAAATGACAGCACCACACCTACCTGGAACCTGAGACATGCAGATGCCAACTCTGTCATCAATCTTTGCTTATGTTTCATCAGAACAAGACTATTGTCTGCGCTTAAGACAGTCTAGGGGACTACAATAATTATTAAAACAAACCCTCATATATTGCTTTCTGCTAAAAGGGTAGTGACAGGTTTTCATGTAAAATCAATTTCCAGATTAAACAAAAAAATCATTATAATAAAAGAAGAAAGATAATTGAAATAACGGATTATGTGAAGGTGGTACAGAAAAATTATCCTTTCTGTTCCCACTCTTAAGTAGCTCTACAGGAAATATGTGCAGCGTGTGGTCAAATTGTTTAAAATGCCAGACTGTCATCTCCCCGAGGCGGGCTGGTTGTGTCTTTGTTTTTGTCACTGCAGCTATTAAAAAACTTAGATAGCCTGGAGAGCTAATCAAGATGAGATTATTGTGAAGTTAATTGTAGAAAAGACCCACAATGGTAATGAAAGGGACAGAACTGGGAGTGGGAAGTAAATTCCAACTGCAATTTGTTCTTTTCCTTTCTTTTCAAAATCACAAAACTAAAGTTGCCGGTTGCATAGTTGCTCTCATCGCATCCCGCTGACCAGTGCATTCTGCAGCGTGGAGTCAGGAATGCTGTGATTGCTGAGCGCTTTGTGGCTGCCCTAAAGACCACGATCCCGCTGGTCGGTGTAGAGTACTGCAAAGCGGTGGCAGCGGGCACGACCGCTGAAGTGCTGGGACCCGTGTGTGCTGCTTGGGGCAGCAGGCAGCCTTTGCAGCCCTTCTGGTTAGTTCGTTATAATTTCCCTGGTCGGTAGAAATCCAAAAGAACTGATTTCATCCGTGTTCTGAGGAGAAATGGGAGGAACAGCAGTTCAGGCAATGGATATGGCAGTGTCGGCATAGGTAGAGTGGATTATTTAACTTTTTCCGTCAGAGACATTCTCCTCAGAGCTGCCTTTCAGAAACGTAGCAGTGTGAAAAGCGTGTCTTCTCTGCTAAAATCTGCTGTATCCCCATGCGTCCTCATACAACAGAGAAACCCGTGACCCTGTAAGAAAGTTACCTACTGGGCCAAATCCAAAGGTGACATCTATAGCATTGCAAATTATATGTTGGTAGGAGTGTCTAAGGGACTCTAAATCAATGGAAGTTAAAGCGGCTGTAAACAGAGACCTATTTTGACATAAACTTCCACATTCTTACTAGCTGCTTTTCGCAATCCCTCCCTACCAGTTTCCCACTGCATAAAGTGTGGAGTTCGGGAGTCCTTCTGTCTTAAGCTGTCTCCGAAGTGGGTAATTTACCCTTCCATACACCTCGCCTTCGGGGGCATCCCTAGGAGGTGGTGTCAGCCCACGTCTTTCACCGCTCCCAAAGGGCTCGAGGAGTATTTGCTTTGGCAGGAAACTTTCAGGGCGGGAGTACCCACTTGTTAAACTGCAGTACAGACTCTGCTGGTGATGCAGAAGGTGGACACGTCAACGTAGAGTCTGCCTGTAATAATTTGCTCTCGCTGGGGAGAAAGAAATGTAACTGGCTCCATTATGGTGAACACAGAGTAGGAGACTAAGCATTTCGTTTCTGATGGATGACTATGTAGATGTGATAAATGTTAGAATGGTTGCGGCAATAACGATTGTATGTTGTCCAAGAGGTTGCATTAATTTAATTAGATTTGTACCGGAGTCTGTGATGACCTGCCTCTACACAATGTCTTAACCAGCCAACATGCACTGGAGGTGTACAACAGAGAGGAGGTGGGGGGGTGTCTGTCTTTTTTTACTTCATAGACAATAAATTCTAGATCAAAGCAAAAACAAGCAATGATATGTGTAATTTTTTAACAGAAACTCTATAAATATTCAGTGCTGCTCTTTGGCAACATTAAGAAATCACTGAAAAATGCAGTCATTGCTAAATGTGTTCATTTGAGAGGTTTGCTGTTACAAATGTGAATCTTCAAAGGCCGTGAAACTTAACAATAGCTTTTCAGTATTAGACAGAGAGTTAATTATAACATCTATCACGCAGGCGAGGTAACTAAAACAAATCCGTATACCTCTTTAGTTTTTGGTTTGTTGAGTGAATGCTGTCAGAAGGAATTTGCCTCAATGCATGTGCTCGGTGAGGTTATCAAAGTGTCTGTCAGGGAGAGCACTTTAATACTGCTCAGAGGCCGGAGCGAGCGCGTTGGGATTGGCAGAGACAGTGACAGAGGTGACTACGGTGGGTCCTGACAGTTTGAATACAGAATTATATAGTGCAGTGACAAAGTGTTCAGTTTATTTAGGCTGGGGAACACGATGTGCAGGAGACAAAGGAGAAGCAAAGAAAAGGTTAAGTTACCGAAATTTTAATTGAGCTCTGAGTGACTGTTTTTGAATAATTGGTTGTGTCAAAACGTAATGATTACCGGCTGGGGAAGCTGCAGCCTTTCACCCTTAGGTCACTGGCTCAAATCTGGACTGTACTGGTTGTAATGACTGAAGTTCAATACCAGCTAATGTGAAATGAATTGCTGATCTCCGCCCGGCTTCTACTGGATAAGCATCTGCATCGCCAACAGCGTGTGCCGGGGCTCTCGGCAAAGGTGACATCGAGAAGTAGTCTCCTCCTTTTTATGTAAGTTCCCTGCTCCGAATTGGTTGTCTGGTATGTGAGACCTTGCACTATTGCTACTGAAGCTTTATAAATGCGGTGGAAAGATGAGAACTTTGCTTTTCAATGTTTCCTGCCTGGTGACTTTTGTGTGCGTTCGGTGAAACCTTAGCAATCCTTCACTGACTGTGAGGAGCCCTTCGCAGCACTAACAGGACTACCGGCACCCGGGGCATCAGTATTAATCACCGAGGATTGTTCTCTAGAGTCTGGGCACAGTCATTTCACTCCATATTTAAGACTATTTTTGAGTCTTCATCTTCCAGAGACAGGGAAATAAAAATAACAGCCGTTGCACAGACGACATTAACCCCGACTATCGCTCCCCTAGCTGTGCCGTGAGCCCTTTTTTCTGCCGCTGGAGGTAGTGTGAGGTCCATCGCTGGAAGTCTCCCGCAACACAGTGAATATTTCTGAATACACCTGGCCCTGTATATGCCTGGCCCTGAGCTGCTCCTGCCGAAAACATGCCATTCTGCAGGCAATGGGAGCTTGGAAGAGGGATTTGCTATGATGCCTCAGTAGATCAAAGCAATCCAACAGTCACTGGGTTTTACCATCTGAAGTGTACGTTCCTTGGAACAAGCAGCAGATGAAAAGTTTATTTGCGCATCCCAGAATAAATTGTAGAAAGGTACCTCTAGGCTGCCTGAGTGTTTTCTGTGAATACAAGTTGGCCTTTTAATGGTGCTAAAATAACTATATTTTGTTGGCACCTTTGAAAAATTCCGAATCTTCCAGAAAGGCAGCCCAGATGAGAAAGACTCATAAACTTTTAAATTGATGTCGATTGTTTCCAAAGAAGCCAGCTCAGCTTTAGCAGCTTAGAGCCGCATATCTGGGGAGAAATAGCCTTCCTGCTGTAGTTCTGCCATTGATTTCAAAAGCGAAAGAGGTTTCTCCACTGACTCAGCAGGCCTGGAGAGGACTTTGAATCAGTATCAGCTTCATGAGTTCATGAAATCTTTTTTCTTATTACCTGAGTTATTTGGTGGTGAGTCACTTTATACTCTTCAGTGAGAATCGAGGAGGGTGTAAAAGTGCATGTTCTCCTATTTCCTATTCCACTGTGTTACCCAAACAGCTGGATCTTCACACAGACTCTCGTGGGAATGGCGAAGGTTATGAACCAAGCTGTTCGACTGGTTTGTGGGCCCTCTCCAGACACATTCCAGCTGAGAGCGCTGGCATTTGAATGAGAGAAGGTCTTGACATCTTAATTCTGGACTAGCAGGTATCACTCCCCGTGCAAATATAATTTCTTAGAGCGTGAGCAAGTAACATATGTCCAGCCCCCGCACTGCAGAACCCCAAGGGAATGGGCAACTGAAGTCCAAAAACCAAACATATTTCCTGATTAATTGGACCCTTGAGGCTTTTGGGTGACATTAAAGAATCTGCCAGTCATTTTTCCCCCCGTCACCTCTTCTTTTAGATAGTAAGTAATAAAATAACATAAAATCTGCTTTCAAGACCTCATTACTTCCCTGAGGAACCTGAAGGTGCACAAGTCCATGGGACCTGATGAGATACATCCGCGGGTCCTGAGGGAACTGGCAGATGAAGTCGCTAAGCCACTAGCCATCATATTTGAGAAGTCGTGGCAGTCTGGCGAGGTTCCTGATGACTGGAAAAGGGGAAACATAACCCCCATTTTCAAAAAGGGAAATAAGGAAGACCCGGGGAACTACAGGCCAGTCAGTCTCACCTCTGTGCCTGGCAAGATCATGGAGCAGATCCTCCTGGAAACTCTGCTGAGGCACACAGAAATCAAAGAGGTGATTGGTGACAGCCAGCATGGCTTCACCAAGGGCAGATCATGCCTGACTAATTTGGTGGCCTTCTACGAAGGGGTCATAACGGCGGTGGACAAAGGAAGATCGACTGATGTCATCTACTTGGACTTGTGCAAGGCATTTGACACTGTCCCACACGATATCCTGGTCTCTAAATTGGAGAGACATGGATTTGACAAATGGACCATTCGATGGATAAAGAACTGGCTGGACGGTCGCACTCAAAGAGTTGCGGTCAACGGCTCGATGTCCAAGTGGAGACCAGTGACAAGTGGCGTTCCTCAGGGGTCGGTGCTGGGACCTGTACTGTTCAACATCTTTGTAGGAGATATGGACAGTGGGGTCGAGAGCACCCTCAGCAAGTTTGCCGATGATACCAAGCTGTTTGGCGAGGTAGACACGCTGGAAGGGAGGGATGCCATCCAGAGGGACCTGGACAGGCTGGAGAGGTGGGCCCAAGCCAACCTCATGCAGTTCAATAAGGCCAAATGCAAGGTCTTACATCTAGGTCGGGGCAATCCCAAGCACAATTACAGGTTGGGCGGGGAATGGCTGGAGAGCAGCACTGAGGAGAAGGACCTGGGTGTGCTGATCGACGAGAAGCTCAACATGAGCCAGCAATGTGCGATCGCAGCCCAGAAGGCCAACCGCATCCTGGGCTGCATCAAAAGAAGTGTGGCCAGCAGGGCGAGGGAGGTGATTCTGCCCCTCTACTCCACTCTCGTGAGACCCCACCTGGAGTACTGCGTCCAGCTCTGGAGTCCCCAACATAAGAAGGACATGGACCTGTTGGAGCGTGTCCAGAGGAGGGCCACGAGGATGATCCGAGGGCTGGAGCACCTCTCCTATGAGGAGAGGCTGAAGGAGTTGGGGCTGTTCAGCCTGGAGAAGAGAAGGCTCCGCGGAGATCTTATTGCGGCCTTTCAGTACCTAAAGGGGGCCTACAGGAGAGCTGGGGAAGGACTTTTTACTAGGGCATGTAGTGACAGGACAAGGGGGAATGGCTTCAAACTGGAAGAGGGCAGGTTTAGATTGAACATTAGGAAGAAGTTTTTCACTTTGAGGGTGGTGAGGCACTGGAACAGGTTGCCCCGAGAGGTTGTTGAGGCCCCATCCCTGGAGGTGTTCAAGGCCAGGCTGGACGTGGCCTTGGGCAGCCTGGTCTGGTGGGAGGTGTCCCTGCCTATGGCAGGGGGGTTGGAACTCGATGATCTTCAAGGTCCTTTCCAACCTAAACCATTCTATGATTCTATGATTCTATGATTACAATGAAGCACTTCATTCCAGATGCTTTGTACCTTCTGTGAGACCTCATCCCGTAAGGGGCAGGGTGCATGTCTTGAACGCCCGCTTCAACTACAGGAAGGATACAAGCTCAGCTGCTCTTCTTCCAGACAGGGGTACTGACTTGCGCAGTGCCCACCATATTCTTAAACTGATGGAATGAGGAGATAGCTTTGGGGATAAAAGGTTGGAATGAGAAAGGAAGCCATTTTCTAAAGACATAAGATACCGACGGAATTAAGTGGTTACTGGAGCGTTAAAAAAAGTGTGATTCTAACTCTCTTTCGCTCACTTCAGGGAGAACAACCTTGAGATATAAGTGCCTTGACACTCAGAGGTCAAGGAGAGCACCAGAGCAGACATTTTATCTCCTCTGGATCTACAGTGCGCAGCATGCATGCAAGGCAGAGTGCTGAGCATCTTCCACCTTAGGTCAGCATGTTTGTATTGGTGAGAAAGAAATGGCCCCATCTCCAAGAATGCAAACACCACCACGTTTTTGTCTTGTTCTCATGTAATAGATCATTTTCCCTGTGTGATCTGGCCCAAGAGTGGTGACTGTCTAAGCAACAAGTCAATGTTTTTAAAGAATTCTATGTTTTTGTGTATTTTTAACTAGTAAGGATGGCGTGACTGAATACCAGCATCATGTGTGATGAATCTTGCCTTCTCCACCTGTATCTGAAAAGTGCTGCTGTGTCATCCCGGTCCTAGAGGAAATTCATTCTCTTTTATAACTTCCTTAGAGAAATTGCCCGTGTGGGTTCAGCTGACCATTAGGATTCAGCCCCTGCCTGCTTGGCCTTTCCCCTCCCGTGGTGAGACAGAAAATCTTAGCACGGTATCAGCAAGGACCATGTTTTTTCTGTTGCCTTTGCCATGGGATGCAGCATGTTTTTATGTGATGTGTGTACGGAATAGTTCCCCGATGAGGGATAACACCGACATGCACCAATGAAGTGACAACCTCCTGGTATCCTTGTAAAATCCCACCCAGTTAAAGGGAACGGGAGAGGAGATATATGTCTATTAAAGTAAAACATAACTGCCTGTCAAAGAAAAGTAGTGACAACATGCACCGAAAGCTCCGCCATCTAATGCCTGTCAGCAGGAGCGGGTAGTTTTTAACATCGTTCATGTTCCTCAATGAACGTGCTTGAATTGGCAGAGACAAGGATGGAGTTGACACGGGCAGGTTCTGTCAGCTCAAATCCAGAGGTGAACTGTGTGCATCCGAAACCCGGTCCTGACAGCTGCATCCAGGCGCAGGCACGTTTAGGACGCGGGGAGCCGTGGGAGGGCAGGGGAGGTACCAGCCTGAGCTTCACCTTCTCCCAAAGAGGCGATGTCCGCTTTGAGTAGAAAAAGAAAGGGGGCAGGGAGAGAGAAGGAACAACAAAAAACATCGCCTATTATGTTTCATGTCAATGTTACTGTCATTAGGTAGTCGGAAAGATTTCAAACGGATAAACTCCCCTTTGGGATGGCAGACCGCCTTGGCAGCCAATTTTAGGCCTTGATTTGATTGATAAACTCTTTGTGACAAGGAAGGATAAAAGAGGCCCCTAGTTTGGTACATATAAATAGGAAATTAGCTGGCAAAGTTGTCAAAGATAATTAACTCTCTGATTCTGTGTGTCTATTCAGGTTGACATACTGAAATTATTTAGAAATGCACATGTCAACGCTCTGACAGAATTTGGTGCTGATCAGATAAACAGTTTTTGAGATGCCTGATTGTAAAATGATGTAAGAGCTTAGCTGGTGGTTTTATCATTATGCATTCTCTTAGCAGCAGCAGGTATCAAACGGCAACACCATCCTTTCATGTGCTGGATTCAGAGATCGGGAGACAAAGTTAAGTGTGCTACTTCATAGCACTTAGCTCGCTTGTTTTGTTCCTTGCCCATCGGTTAAAAAAAAATACTAATAATGTGCTAAATTCCTGGGTGTTCATCTGCTCTTCATCCTTTCCCCAGGCACAATTGGAAGTAAAAAAGATAAGGGTCTATGAGATAGGAGGTCTGAAAGCCATGGCATTTTGTTACTTCTTCAGAAGAGATAAACTACTCACTGCTATAATCCCAAACTCAAAAGATTGGCAAGGTTAGGAAAGTGCAACGGGAAAAAATCAGTGACTCTGAATAACGTCTTTATAGTGGCTCCTATTAAAGCAATGACAGAGAACAACAAATATATTTAGCATTGCAAACTCAGCGTCTTACCCACTGTCCCTTGTTTACATCTTGTCTGGAGTGGTCGGTGTAGCGCTACAGTTGCAATACGCGTCTGGAGTGTACCTTCTCAATGGGATTTGATTTCCAAGTCCCATCAATGTCCTTGGAAAAGGTAAACTCAATGTGTGTGTACGTGTTGTACAGCAGACGTGAAGGCGCTGTAGTCTTTGAGTAACTTGACTTTGATTCCTTCTTGGAGGTTTCCTCCATCTGAAAGTGTTTTTCAGCCTCCAAAACCAGCTGCTCCTTGGCAGTGTGAAGGTATGGGCACTGTAACATGACTTGAACGTGGTATCAATGGAATGGAACTGGCCTTAGCTTTCCTTAAAGCACTAGGAACTTTGTGTAGGTTGTAGGCTGTAACGACTGGTGCCAGAAGGCACCATCACCAGCACCTGGTCAACTCACCATGCTGCTCACCACAAATTGGGATTTTTAAGCCTGCGNTAACGACTGGTGCCAGAAGGCACCATCACCCCAATTCTGTGCGTGAGTGCTATGGCAGCACCTGGTCAACTCACCATGCTGCTCGCAGCAAATTGGGATTTTTAAGCCTGCAGAGTTTAAACTCAGTCTGGACACTGACTGTCAAGTCTTGCAGCTTTCTGTCACATCTTGAAAGCTGACAATCAGTCCAGGTTTTTACCCTGGGATCTAACCCCTACATGGGCAGCTTTGCTGGAATCCTCCCCTGTCAGAAGTCTTGTCCAAGTTGTGACTGTTTGATTTGGGGGGGGGATGAATAGGGAAGGAAGTGGAAAAAAAATGAATAAAGGGTTGGTATGACACACTGTTGCATTTACCTGGGGCGTAAAGGGGGCAATGCTACAAACCAAGAGAGAAATAACAGGCATCTTACATGCAGAGTCTCTGCCTTGCTTTGTCTGTAGTGCAAAAAGCTGCCCACTTAATCTGCTTAAGCTACTGCTGCTCTCTGAAGCACTGACCACTCTCTGCCTTCTGCCCTTTTCGTGCCTTTCCAACCACAGTTTTCCAGGGAACGTGAGCATGTGAAATGTCTCTGCCGTGCAAAGAGCAAGAGCTGGCACATTCCAATCAGCACTCTTGTGCCTCTCTGCCAAACCTGCCTTAATATAAACAGCCCTGGCTTTGGTCATGCTGTTGATGAGGAGCTCCAGGATCTTTTGAAGACCTACCCCAAAAACGTACCACGTACATAACCTCCCACGGGATTCACAAAGGGTAGGCACAGGTTCTCTGCAACTCAATACTGATGAATGCGCTACTGTCCTCTGTGTCAAAATGATAATGGCACATGCATTATTCTTCCTGAGAGCCCTGCAGTTCCTTTTTATCATATTTTGCACTCATTTGTACAATGAACAATCTCCTGCCTCCCATCACTTACTTACACACCAAGAAGCTTTTTGTCTGTTTATAAATAGGGTCTCACTTGACATAACACAATTCATGATATTATTTCCTCATCCATAAGCATTTCTGTAGTGCTCGTTTCTGCATTTACATTCTGCAACTATCCTGTACAACTAGGCACCCCAGGGGCCAGGAATTGGGCTTTAGCAGTAAGATCTTATTTTTCCCTTTTTTGCTATTCACCTTAACAAGAGAGTTCAAGAATGATGGTCTGTGGTGGTTAATAAGGGAATGGATGCATGTACCTATTCTAAGTGCAGGGATAGGCAAGTGCTTTATAAAAAGATATCCTAAACACTGATGTCTTTGCTTTATTGTGTTCATCATGTCTAATTCATACCTCCCAGCACACGGCTGTGGGGGTCTGTTCATAAAGAAACTGATATTCTCATGTATAATGCAGCATTATCTAACCTTCCATATAGATCACTGTTTTAGGATGAGTTATCTTAGAGCTGCGTGCCCCTATGTTGTGTGGTATCTATCTTACAATAGGTTTGTAACTTATCACAATTGAAACCAAAGGAATAAGCTAGAAGGAAATGCACTTTTCTCTTGAGTGGTTCTTGTTAGAGCTTAGTTGAAATGTAGCATCTTACAGAGGCTGCGTTTATACACAATTTGATGATGAAGGCTCTGCTGCAGGCAACCTGGAAACATGAAATAGGGCTTTAATCATAACACTTCCACTTTTCTCCATTGGGAGCTGTAGGTGTGCAGTGCCTTGGAATAGCAACCTGCTTTTATTTTGATGCCCGATACGGATTTATGTGCTTGGGCTTAGATATAGAATCATAGAATCATAGAATAGTTTTGGTTGGAAGGGACTTTGAAAGGTCATCTAGTCCAACCTCCCTGCAATTAGCAGGGACATCTTCAACTAGATCAGGTTGCTCAGAGCCCCGTCCAACCTGACCTTGAATGTTTCCTGAAATGGGACATCTCCCACCTCTCTGGGCAACCTGGGCCAGTGTTTCACCACCTTCATTGTAAAAAAAATCATCCTTCTGTCTAGTCTGAATCTACCCTCTTTTAGTTTAAAATGGTTACCCATTGTCCTGTCTCAACAGGCCCTTCTAAAAAGTTTGTCACCATCTTTCTTATAAGCCCTCTTAAGTACTGAAAGGCCACAATAAATTGTCCCCGGAGGCTTCTCTTCTCCAGGCTGAACAACCCCAGCTCTCGTAGGAGAGGTGCTCCAGCCCTCTGATCATCTTTGTGGCCCTCATCTGGACCCACTCCAACAGGTCCATGTCCTTCTTCTGTTGGGGGCTCCAGAGCTGGACGCAGTACTCCAGGTGGTGTCTCACCAGAGCAGAGTAGAGGGGCAGAATCCCCTCCCTCGCCCTGCTGGCCACACTGCTGTTGATACAGCCCAGGATATGGTTGGCCTTCTGGGCTGCGAGTGCACTTTGTCAGCTCATGTCCAGCTTTTCATCCACCAGTACCCCCAAGTCCTTTTCAGCAGGGCTGCTCTGAATCCCTTCACCCCTCAGTCTGTATTGATACCAGGGGTTGCCCCAAAACATGTGCAGGACTTTGCATTTGGCCTTGTTGAACCTCATGATGTTCACATGGGCCCACTTCTCAAGTTTGTCCAGGTCCCTCACGATGGCTTCCCATCCCTCAGGTGTGTCAACTGCACCACTCAGCTTAATGTCATCTGCAAACTTGCTGAGAGTGCGCTTGATCCCACTAAGTCATTGATGGAGATATTAAACCATACTGGTCCCAGTACGGACTGAGGGACATCGCTTTATCACCAGTCTCCATCTGGACATTGAGCCATTGACCACTACCGTCTGGATGGGACCATCCAACTGATTCCTCATCCACCCAACAGTCCACCCATGAAATCCATCTCTCTCCAATTATAGAGAAGGGTGTTGTTGGAGACCATGTCAAAGGCCTTATAGAAGTCCAGATAGACAATGTCCATAGCTCTTCCCTTGTCCACTGATGTAGTCACTTCATCATAGAAGGCCACTAGGTTGGTCAGGCAGGACTTCCCCTTGGTGCAGATTTGAAAACAATGTCCGTGTATACCAGAGCTACCCAGAAGCCAGAGGTCTCACAGAAGGACCTGGGGCTCCTGGTGGACGACAAGCTGAACATGAGTCAGCTCTATGCCTCTGCAGCAAAGAAGGCCAACAGCATCCTGGGCTGTGTTAGGAGGAGGGTTGCCATCAGGTTGAGAGAAGTGATTCTTACCCTCTGCTCAGCACTGGCGAGACACATCCCGAGTCTGTGTCCAAACCCAGGCTCCCAGTACAAGAAAGACTTGGACGTACTGGGAGGAGTCCAGTGAAGGGCTGAAGAGGGGTTTAAGGGGCAGGTGAATCTGGCATGTGGGGAGAGGCAAGGAGAGCTGAGACTGTTCAGACTGAAGAAGAGAAGGCTCAAGGGATCTCTTGCCAGTTTGAATCAATATCTGATGGTGGAGAGTAAAGGAGACAGAGCCTGACTCTTCTCAGTGCTGCACAAGTTGAAATACAGGAAATTCTATTTAAATATAAGATTATTTTTTTTCAATGTGAGGGTGGTCGAACAGTGGAGGAGGTAACCAGAGAGTGCATGGAGTCTCCATCCTTGGAGATAATTAAAACCTCACTGGGCATGCTCCAGAGCAACCTGCTGTAATTGACCCTGCTTGAACAGCGGGATTGGACAAGGCTGTCACCAAAGGTCCCTTCCAACCCCACAATTCTGTGATCCTGTGAGTATTTCCCATACAATTGGAAATACAACTCATGGTATGGAGTTATCTTTTCTACAAAAGACAAGCATTCTTCTAAGGAGAAGTGCATAGGTTATTATGTCCTGAAGCAGAAGTAACTTCCTCATAACTTGTTGGCAGATGCTTGACACATCTGTTTGCTTTAGACTTCCACCGAAAAGACATTTCTGTTCCTGCATCACATGTGTCAAATTCGGCTTCTGGGGAAATGTACAGATGTTCACACACAGAGATGAAAAAAACATGCCACAGGAGTATGTCATGGTTGTTGATACATCATGCAACGTATTAATGAGGAAAATATGTTTCCTTTAATTAAAACGTTTTGCTTGCCTAGGCTTAAGATATGTTTTGATTTCAACAGGCTTTTATATGTGTGTGGTTAAATAAACACGTTGGATGTGTGTGTGCGCAGTGATGCTCACGTGCTACTCTTTCCATCTAGCTCTAAGAATTAGCATTGATGGTGGGGTTGTTGCGGGGATATTTTTAGGAAACTGCATGCCAATACTTCTGTTGCCTTTCATCTGCTACTTCTTTGCGTGGTTTTGCTCAGGAAAGTAGTTAAAATACTTACGGAACAGTCTGAGGCTTCCTAGGAGTTAAAAGTGGCAAATATCTGAAAAACAGGCCAAGTGCTACGTGTGCCGTGAGGGCTGGGGAGCAGTGGGGAAATAAACAGGGTGAGAAAGAGGTCTCACTCTTCTTCAGTTCATTGTTCTTGTGGAACTTAAAAAACAGTAGCTATTGCATTTGATTTCCATATGTTGGCCACATGATCGTGGCGTCTGTACATACCCTTTCTCCATTTCCCTGCATTTGATTTCCAGGCAGAATTCCGTATATTTCAAAGGTGCAGTAAATTTTACTTTTAGTGGGTTTGGGAGCTTCTCTAACGGAGTATCTAATCTTTTTTCTTTTTTTCTTTTTTTTTTACCCCGTTCCAGACCTGACAAACTTCCTACCTGTTTTCCACCTCTCCTGTAATGACAAGTTTTCTTTTTCCATCAAATAGGACAAAATGCGTGGTCTCGAATGATGTGAACGGGCAATCTCTGATCATTCTGCTTCTACACTCTCGTTATCGTTTGGAGGTTTTCTAGTCTCCTGCTCTGCATGTGGGGCCCAAAATGTTCAAGCTGTGAATAGTTCAGTCTTCTTCCAGTAGTGCTGAGATGCCCACTACGTAGAAAACTCGGGGTACCCTTCTGGTATCTGACTTTATGCTCACCTGTGCCAGAAGCTGTATACAATTCTAGGGAAGCTGGTGTCCAGTTCAAGCTCCAAGGTTGGGATCCAAGCCTGAGACCGCTCTTTGACATGACTTGCAGCCATCAGCAGGAGCACATCTCACTATCTGAGATATTATAGCTAAATCCCATTCCCTGCAAAAGATGAATATTGAGGCATTTCAGGTATCACGCTCTGGTAACTGTTGGCATATACATTTCCCGAAATGGCGCGCATTACACAGAGGGAACGAAAATCTCAGAGTTCAGGGCCCACATCTGTTCCACAGCTGCAACAAACATCGAATTTATCATCGGCTTTTGTGATGCAGGGTAAACTATGACAAATCTTGTCTTCCTAGCTAATTAATGAAAGGTCTTGGGAATATCTCCGCTTGAGAAAAGGAATGCAGGAATGGAAAAAGGAAACTGCTATGGAATTTTTTTTTACAGTAGAAGGAAAAAATGAGCCTTAGTAGCAAAGAAAGAAAATAGATTTTCCAAACTTCATCTAGAAAACAAAATTACAAAATCAATGGATAAAAGGCTATTTGCTGGATCTACTGATGATTTGGATTTTAGTAATGCATTTGATGTGGTTTCTCATGGCATTACTGCTTGCAAAACAAGTTTACACATTGGTTCGGGTATAAACATTGTGCCGTAAGGACTGCAAACTGGCTGAAGGATAATTAGTAACAGCAGCGTATCGTGTTTTGGGGAGGTGTTTAGCAGAAGTTGGCACCAAGATGGGATTTATGTTGATTCTTAGCTACCGGTAATGATCCGAAAGAAGGATCATTGTGCTAATAGAATCTTTAGATGACAGTCACTTGGGAGATTGAGTGGCCAGTGAAGCTGCCCAGATATGTCCAAATAGACCTGTAGAGGATGGGCATAGGAACAGAAAACAGCACAATGCCATGCAATGTGGAAAACGAGAAGCTAATACACGAGGCAAACCTCATTCTGAGGGAGAAACCTAGAAGAACATTTTGCTGATAGAGACCTGAGGTGATAGGTAACAGGAAATGAAATTTAAATTTGTGGTGCAATGACATAGCAACAAGAGAGTCCCGAATGGGATGGGGAATAGAGGGAGGAATTTTTGACCAGAATTATAACTGCTCTCAGGACAGTATGCTCTGTTTTGGGCACCTCAAAACTAGACGGGGTGGAAATTCAGAGAAAATCAGCAAGTTTATGTATACATGTGTGGATGTGTTTATGTGCACCCAAGCGAGAGCGGCTCCGTCTCTCTGAGAACTGCCGCAACTGAGGGCGAGGATATGAGCGGGTAGTGACTGTGTGCAGGAATGTGGAAGGCATAAACACTGTGGCGTTAGAAAAAAACAATATGGGGGTTTATTAAGGGATTGCTAAGAATAATACAACTGAAGCTATCAACTGGAAAACTGAAGCGGGATGTTAATGAAAACATCCTGAATGAATGAGGTCATTTAAGCTGGAACATTTTCCCTTGGGTCTTTTAAATGCAGTTTGAGGAACACAGCGCGGTGCTGTGGGGGCGGCGGTTCTGCCTTCGTACTGGAGGGTGGGTGAGTTGAACTGATTTTTAGATCGCATGAGCTTCTCAAGTCTGCAAGGTGCTGTGCTTACTGGGTTTTCACTATTTGAAGGTTTCCACAGGGCAAACCCCACATCAGCCACAAGTGAAAAGTCAAAATTGTCCTCACCATTTGGCCTGAACGGACCACCTGAGGCCTCACTGAGTTATACGTGTATCGAAATTTCAGCATCTACACTTCCAAAGGTCTGTGCAATGGATGAGCGATACAAAATACGCGGGACGGTGTGGCCCTTCTGCACGTGGGTGCGCGCCCTCAGAGGCCTTCGCGATCGCTGCGTGGAGAAACGTAGGTCTGTGCGGACGAGGCTGAGGGGGTGCGGACAGACAGATTAATGTGAATTTGTGCGGTTTGTTGGTTGTGCAGAGCTTGAACGATCAAATCCCTTCAGTTCACTCCGCTAACTGGATTGCTTATGACAAAATCACAGCTTTTTCTCCAACCCTTTTTAATCTCCATTTTGAAAAAAATTGGAAATGACATGGTAAAGTAAGACCAATTAACATTAACAATTGCAGTTTATTTGCTTCCACTGTTTTACAGCATGCAGCCTGGTAGAGCAACATGCATTGCTATTTTGGAGACATCAAAATAAATAAGTAAATAAATACATAACCCTGTGGGCTTACAGTTTGAGTCAAAGAGCAGGAGATTATTCCTGGCACTGCACTCAGAAAAAATTGTTGCCTTTGAAAACACCAGACATTGACAGTTTTGCATCAGGACAAAATTAGGATGAGGTGGAATCTCTCCATTCACGTTGTGCCAATTCAGCAGATGTTTCAGACAATTCTGGAAGGTAAAAAGAAATGAATAGAGACTAGAAACCAAAAGCAACCCCAGATCCCTTGAGACAAAGGTTACTGTTTCTCCTGCTATCGACTCTCCCTTATATGTAGTGAGCTAGGGTTATCTAAGCATTTACATTTATATTTTAGTGCCGTGTAGCGCTTTTATATAGCAAAGATGCCAAAGCTTTTAACAAAGAGGGTACGTGTCATTCTCTCAATTTTACAGGTAAGGAAACAGAAGCACGCAAAGGTGCTGAGACTTGCTGGCAAAGCACACAGTAAAGCACAGCAGAGCCAAGCACCTGATAGATGATCCTGGGTGTTTGCCTTTGGGCCCTGTCATCTGTCATCCTAATGGTGCAAATATTTTGGATTTAGTCACAGTGGAAAAGCAAAAGGACTTAGAAAAAAAAAACCCAAACCAACACTCCTGAAATTTGCCAACTAAAATCAAAACATCTAATTTAAAAACTTCTAAGAAATAAATGTCGTGTTATTGTTCTCTGCGAGGGAAATGCTCTCAATTAGAGCTGTATAAACGTTAAGCTATGCCCACCCTCATTCCACAAATTAAAACCAGCTACACTTGAGAGAAGCTACTAAGAAGAGTTAGTCAGTAAAAATACCAGTGATTATTCTAACATCTCATATTCTTTTATCCAAACAGAATAACATAAGCTTGGAGACTGACTGACTTCTATCATAAACATTAACATGCTGTGCTTGGACCTCTTGAGATCTGTCGAAAACCAAAATGTTTTGTCTCCACGTAGGTTTCTGCTAATGGATTTTCCATGCATCCCTTGTTTCAGTTTCTCTTACCGTGTGTGGGACTCAGAAACTCATTGCTGCTCTGGGCAGTATCAGTTCCTGCTACTACCTTAAAAACATCAAGAAGCTGATTGCACATTACTTTTTTATTATGCGCTGTGTATTTTTAAAGGAGAAAGGAGCATTGTTTTCTACCATTTTAACTTAGTGTTCTGAGTGAAAAGGATAGCAGGCTGGGGAAGGAGCAAGTTTATCTTTCAACCTATTATGTGCTATGCCGATGTGTTTTAAGTGTGTTCCAAAGACTGAATTTCATCCTTTATTAACATATTCTATTTGAATTCTATTAACACTTTGATCCCCAACCCTTGAAGAGTACTCCACTGCACAGGTTTCTGTACAAGCAGTAAGGGAGGGGTAAAAACACAAAAAAAGGAAAAAAGGGCAATCACTGCCAGGGGAACCTCAAATCTTATTGTAATAAGTGTTGTCCTTGCAGAAAAGCTCAAGAGCAGCGCAATCCCAACATGTCTTCTTGCAGCTCCTATGAATTTCAGCTAATCAGTTTTCAAATGCCGCCCTTCCCATTCTTAATTCACTTGTATTTAAGTATTGCTTGTATTTAAGAGCTGCAAAGATTAAGCAGAACACCTGCGTACGCATATCCCATCCGTACAACACAAGAAGCTGGACAAGAAGGAAATACAGTCTTTGTGAAACGTGGGAGAAGAATTCTTTTCCTTTCTTAAAAGCACAGGTCTTACTGCTACATCCTTGTCTCCTTTCCAGCCCTCCTAATTGTAGTGAAATTGCCCCCGATTTTCACCTGAGTGAGAGAGCACTTTGCCAGCTTCAACATTCCAACACAGGGGTTGGAATTGATGGTCTTTAAGGTCCCTTCCAAACTACACCATTCTGTGATTCTGTGATTCTTCAGTTGTGTTTTGTTAAAGTTTCAGAGAGAGTGAGGAACATGCTTTTAAAGATGTCTTTATTACTTTATTATTTTTTCCATTTGAATTTAATATTTGCTTACCTCTCACAAATAAAAAACATACGGCAGGAATAAAAAGAACAATGATTATGAGATGTGTTTAAAATCGTCAGCTCTTTTTACGTAGTAGCATTCACCTAACGTTTTCCACTTTTTCTTTACAGCCATATGGACTAGAAATTCAAACTTAAGAGAAAGCCAACACAAAAATCACCCAAGCTTAGGTTCTTGTGCAGGCTCTTCATTTGAGCAACACTTTAAAAAACATTAGCTATTCAAGACTCAATAAAATCACCAGAGGTTGCAACATAGCGTGGGGGGAGTGGCTCACCCTCTATAAATTTGCCTGCCTCCCTGAAGTCAGGAGAGCCAGGACTCCTTGCACCAGCTGACATGTCTGTCCCAATATATTTTGACTTGCAATTGGTTTTTTTTTTTGATTTAAGGGAAATGGTTAAAGTGTGGCCATCTGGCTCACACTGAAACTGGAGAGGGAGAGTCTCTTTGGCTCTGTTTCCCTTACAAATAAGTCAGCCTCTGAAGCTTATTCAAAATATTTAAAAAGCAACACACAAATGAATAGAATGAAATAACAAAAAAAATGTGGAATGAGACCCTATGAATGCTGCATGATGAAGTGCTTGTACATATACAGTTATAATTATGTGTATTAGAGCAACACGTATCTCCTTTCTAGGAAGGTGAGGACTCAGCCTAGGTGAGAGTGTCCTTGAATCCAAGGTGGGGGGCTTGAGGATGATCCAGAAGCTTGGAGAATTGAGCTGATGGTCTGGGAGCTCTGGTGCAGATAAGAAAGTATCTCATATGTAACCGGCCCAGTTTTGATGCTCACAGCTTTGCGGACCACATAGCCCCTGTGTAAAGGAGAGCTTCCTTGCTGGGGTAAAAGCGCGGTCTCCACAGTTAGTGCTTCACAGACCACTTATGATTAGATCAACCACTCACTGCCTATGGCTGCTTTTAAATATACACAAAAAGCCCCAAACTTCACCGAAGCAGTGGAGTGCACTGACACAGGAAGTTATTTTGGTAGAAGATTCAGGTGGAAGTGGCGTGAGTTGCCATAGTTACTGTGTTTGGTAGAGGCATAAACCTTACTTCATCTTACTCGCAATCTTTCTTTCGTTTTGGTTTGACTGTTTGGTATAGGTTTTATTACTTGGTATAGTTTCGTGATTACTGTTGCTTCCTCCGAATTTCTGTTTTTGACAGCGTGCACTGTACTCTGCTTTAGAATATACAGAATATTTGCAGTATGCAGAATGCTGTATATTCTAGAAAAATTATAGAGCCGTCTGTTTTAGTCTTTAGCCTGAGATGCTCACATACCAAAAAGAGAGAATAATACCAAGCTAAGCCATAGTTAGATAATGCTGCACAATTGAATATCGTGGGTATTTTCATAGTATACGAAGGCTAGATTTTGCCACTGTTATTCTTGTCTGGATTTTTCTAACTTTCTGAGAAACCTCATTACAAGAAACAAAGCTTCTACTGGCACGTGTGCTAATCTGTGTAAACAGGAACGCAAGAATCTGACCTTTAATACTACTGATACTTTCTCATATTTTTACCGGTGTCTTATTCCATCAACACAACAGCAGTTGGAAGAGAACTGTAGGATGCTGCTCAGTACCAGTAAGGTCATTTGAATCTATTCCTAAATATTATTACTTTGATGAAGTGCAAAATATTTCCAGTATTTGTTTGTCATCGTTGTCAGCAGCTATGCACCTGGCTCCTGGTGCTCCAAGAGGAAAGCTGCTCTACTTTTTCGTTGTTGTTGTTGCTATTTTTAATGCCTTTTTGCAATAAATGAACAATGAGCTTCTCCTCAGACATCCAAGCACAGTACCGTGGCACTCCGCTCACTGCTGCCTTGCTGTGTGAAAAGAACAAAAGCCAATAAGCAGTGATGACAACCATGTAATCCAGTGTTTCGCAGCCCTCTATCTCAGGGAAAAAGCTGCCTTCCAGTGCCGCTCCGGCACAGGTGAATATCTGTTCATGTCTGAGACTCAGCAGGAGGCAGAGATACTTCCAGGATGACTCTTTTACTCTGCTCTTTACCCGCAGTTATGCTCAGGCCCTGCAGTACACTGAGGTGCTGAAGACTGTTACTATCCAAATCAGAATAATAGTCCTTTTGCTGATACTGTTCCTCAGATGGAGGGGGAAGAGAAGCATCAAGATTGCTTTCCGGAGAGCACATGCAAGGCAGAGGTGGCACATTGCTACTTAGACTAGTGGGAACGTGGTTCTTCCTAGTTGTCACGCAGTCATTTATTCCCCGGGCAAAGCACAAGCCTACCTAACACCCACCGGTACCGGTCAGCAAACGCTCAGATGCAGGAAGAACAGATGTAAAAGGCAATCAAGGGAATGGATCAGAGTTTAATGCAGGCACTTTCATGTTTATTTGAAATGCATGAGTTACTTCTTTATATATTACTTCCTAATAAACTTGGGCTCACAGGACAGTTGACAGTATAAGCGTTGAGTTTATCAAGGGATGCTGTGGAGAGATGAAGCAGGGGTCAGACCACAGCCCATGCTACCCAAAGGCATTTCAGAGTGCCCCAATGCAGTAGTCTTTTTGGCCAACCCAAAAGTGCTTTTCCTTGTTTAGATGAGGAACTGTATGACCCCTGGAAACAGCTTAGCTCTGCACCGCTACAGCAGCAAGGTGAGGTACCACTGTACCCGAAGGGTGATACTAAGAGATCTTTGCTTCCTTGTACAGGCAGCACTGAGGGTGCTCTGTTCCCATCATTGATTTGGAACAAGGGGACTGTCCTACAAATGGTTTTCTTTAGGGTAGAGATAGCTCATAATCTGCTGTCACAAAGGTACTGTCCATGATTATTCCCAAGTGTTTCTCGCCTTTCCCCAGAGCAGTGAAGTTGATTCACTTGGAGAAAATAAGGGGAACATTTCATAACCAGTGTGTCTCTGCTGTTTTTTTTCCCCCCTCAACTGAAGTTGCAGGTTTCTTCCTGCTGCACAAAACCGGCAGCAGAAGTTTTGATTTTCTTGCGAGATACTAACACCTCATTACCACCTATTTCAGTGCCTTCACTATTGGCCGAGTGTTCCATTGGATGTGATCCTCTGCAGCCACTCTGGAGTGTAGTGTCTTCCTCTCCATTAATCTTTCTTATTGTTTCCAAATTTCTTTTGATCTCATTATCAGCACAAACCACTGAAGTGCATCCCTCAGCCCACATCTTGAAGTAGCCTAAATAGCGGTGTGGATACCTGAAAGAGCGATGCCATTTTCTCCTGTGAGTCTAATTGTAGTTGCTAATGCGTTGATCCATAGGAAAAATGGTCCCACGTAGTGACTGTGTGGTCAAAGCTGCCAAAGGGAGTAGTGACAAGAAATAGGCTGCGTTAGATCGCGGTTCGTAGCACTGCGTAGCGGTGAGAGGTCTCAAACTCCTCTCTGTTCTCCGGGTTGCCGAATCGCTGTTAGGTCTAACAGTTCTTCTTTGTATCAACCTATAAATACAGCTGTGTCTACTGGATTTTGCCCAAGGGCTCGTACATCATAGTTTGCTAAATTTTAATCATGCTTATGTTTGCATTTGAGTGGAGTTCACATGTCCCATAAAGCCCTTAATCCTCAGTTTGCCATCCCAGGCAAAATGCCCAGTCTCAGCCGAGGCCTTCCTAGCGAACCGCGCTGACTCCATTGACTTCTCACCACGTTCTCTAATGCATTTATGGATCTGATAAGAGCTCTGCTACAGATCTGCACTCCTTAGACCAGCAATATAAGCTGCTGTTGATACCCTTCGTTAAGAAATACTATACAAGCATTCTGTCAAGCAAATGAAATTCATCCATCTCTCCTGGTGATTTAAAAAAAAAAAAGTTTCTTCATATGAACGTGCAGGCACACTGACAGCTGGAAAATATTTTAGCACAACTGCATGGAAACACTGAGTTTGTTCTAAGAGGTTTGAAAAGCACGTTGTAATTATTGTTTGACTCCTTTGTGTACAGTGTTGCAAGATTACTCCCTCTTTAAAAAACAAATTAGCTGTGCAGTTTGCATCCAATTTCTGCATGCAATTACCATGATTACGTGTGGAGTTCACATGACTGCGCATAGAAACTGTCAGAATTGTCCGTTTGGATACGCGAAGTGGAAAGGCTGTTGTCTTTTGCATGCGTTGGTTTGGCTCGCTGATTTGCAAATCTGCCTCTGCTTGCGGCCTCTTTTCCAGAGCAAAGCACTTGTTTCAATTTAAATAAATGGCATCTTTCGGTCGTTCCTTAAAAATTGACAATTATAGGCTGAGGTGCATTCGTTTGACAAGGAAAGATCTTCTCCTAGAACAAATTATTCTGAGGAATTTCATTTGTTGTTTCTCTTTTTCCCCCCTCCCTTTGATGTGTGGTAGCACAAAGGAATCCGGGACATGGCTTCTCAGAAAAGAAAGACTTCTGAAATATCCTATGGGCAGCATTTTATTCCTGTGTAGTTCTGTTCACAAAACATTTCTTGAAACAGTTGCAGACGTGCTTGTTAAGATTTGCATGTGCTAAGTGCAGTACATCGAAGCTCCGACCACAACGTGTCTGCAAGTTAAAATACAGCCTCTTGGTGCATAATGCTCTGATGAAAATATAGGCAAAAATTATGATGTGCACCAGCCCAAGATCCGACTCCGAAAACAGAGCAATTATGTGAGTACTATCACTTTTGAAGCCGTTGAAGAATCAAACCAAACCAGCCAACAATATTTTATAGTTTCCATTCTGTTTTGCCTTTATTTTTATATTATAACTTAACAACTTCAGGCTGCAGCAGAAATTGAAACCCCTCAAAATACGAAACATAAGTAAGAAGAGCGAGCTTTCAGCTCGATTACATCTGAAGCACACGTGTGAAGGGAATCTGTGGCTCAGAAAGAGACAGTAACTTCACCAACATCATACCCCAAGTACATCGTACACCAAGTCAGTGGCAAAGTCAGCGCTGGAAATTAGGTCTTCTGGCTCTCAGTCTTTTGCTCTTACCACTGGGCCAATACAATAATATATTTTTTCCATATGTTATGATCTATTTATTTCTATATTCCTCGCCCCCTTTTTCCAGGTTCTTGTAAAAACCTTGGAAGTTATTGACTTTTTCTGGAATTCCCTAGGAAGCCTTGTTCCAGCCGCTTCAATGCCGGCACCTTTTATGCTAACTTCCCTTTGGCCTACGCAAGTCCTCTTTATCTTCATCTGAAGCTCCAGAGAGAAAGGCTATTCATCTTTATTTCCTCAATTTGTCTTTCTCTTAGAAGCTGACCAACTTCTTCTGATTTCCTTTATTGTAAGCCGGATCTGGATAGTTGTGAAGTTTCAGAGCTTGGGGATGTGGGTAGCAGGGTTAGAGCAAGCAGAACTGGAATTCCTCGGTGGAGGTAGTACTGGATGAGGCCCCATCACTGAACGTGGTGAAGAAACTACAAAGCTGTAGAAATGCTTTGTGTCTGCTGCCGCTGCTTGAACAGCACTGGTAAAAATAGCGTGTCTATTGACTCTGAGCAAAAATGGAAGGGATTATTTTGGATCCTTTGAGTCATATACCAAAATTTTCACATAATCACCTCTAATATATCACATTCCTCAGAGCTGGGGATGTGAGAGGTCTGCGTCAGAGGTGGGAATTACTCCTCAGAGATCCCTCTGCTTTGCTGCGGGACCATGCCGATTTGTAAGTCCGTCTGGGGCTCAAAGGGACCTGGCAATATTGCTTCTATGAGCATCTTTTGACAGTTTTGTCCCGATGTCTATAAACATCAGACCTTATCTGCCAGAAGCAGACGCTGTCTGAAAAATACGCCGTTACTTTCAGACAGTGCAGTTAGTTAGAAGAGACTTAACTGAAAAGTAAAATTACTGAAAAGAAATTTGTTCTGGTTTACCTCAAACCAGGACACCCAAAGACAGGGATTCAGAGTGCACAGAAACCCTTGATCTAACGCAGCCTTCTTGGGTCACACGAAGAAGCCTGGAAGCTGTTTCAACCGCTTCATCCAGTACAGCCACCACAGGTTGTCCTCTTGCAAAACGTATTGCGGAGGGAAGAGAAAAAGGAGCTCTGTGGTAATGCTGTGTCTCAGAAACTACTGTATGACTCTTTTCTTGGTTGCTAAAACAAGGCACAAAGCCTCCGAAGAAAATATTTATTAAGCCACAGATGGCAAAGCTGAGCCTCTGATTTCCCTAAATCCTTAAGAGGATTGTGGTACAGCTTATAGGAGCATCTTAGTGGCTGGATGCTCAGCTTCTTATTAGATATGTCATACATATGTACACCCACAGTGACTTGAGCAGAGAAAGTGTTTGCATTCCAGCTTTGCTAATTACACACCTNTTTAATGTTTGTGGGATGCCAGGCTTTCATGTACCACATGGCAAATGGTAAACCTATTTTGTATGTTTGATTTTAGATATGCTGTGTATATTTTCTTGACTTTAATTACAAAATTGAGAGGAAGCAGTAGTAGAAAGGTGAGTGATCATCATAGTCATACCTTTGTTTTGAACAAAGCATAGAAAAGCAGAGGATCATACCAGATAAGCACAGAAAAATAAAGGAAGGGATGTAATTACTTTTATCGATGTGTCTTTTTTCTGAGATACTGTTTTACTCGCACTCCTTTGTTGTTCCCAACGTTCTCTGAAATGCCTGTCTTTTTCACTCCGGCTTTTATTCATCTTTGTTTCTTCATATTTTACAGTTTTAGAGAGATGAGGACTGAAAACATGATTGAAAAAGATCACAGTAATCTGTGTCCAGTCTTGGCACAGACTGTATTCAAGTCCTGTCTCATTTGTCTTCATCATGCTCTCTTACACGCTGCTGAGATACTCCTGTTTTTTGCTGGTGTTGGAAACAGTGGCTTTTCAGCAAAATGTGCTCAGTTGACAGCACGCCATAACTTTCTTGAAAGATCCCTCATTCAGACTATGACTCTTCTAGAATATCCAGATCAACTTTCTAGTGAAGGATGTGGGGGGATGATGGTAAATGTGATTTTTAAAGGAAAAGCCAGTGCAACAGATTTTTATGTTTGTCTATCTTTAGATGAGGGTAACTCGCGCGTTTCCGGAATGAAAGAAAATATGGACCAATGTGAGAGGGAGCAGGAAAGAAGATGTATGGCAGTCCTATGATGCCACCGAATTGAGCAGAAAAAAATTATCCTCTTCTGCTGGACCACGTGTTTCTCAGGTTCGTTCTCAGTGCAGATCCTTGTTTGCCATACGTACATTTATTACTGAGAGTTTTTGAGCTAAGTGCTGCCTGGAAAAGGGCTTGAAAGTTTGGCTATATGAGCCATCTTCCCTTATTTAGTTTCTACAACTTTAGGAAAATGAAACTTTGTATATTGCTTGACAAAATTAATTGGATTATGGGAAGGTAACACTTGAGTTTACATTAATGTCCTCTTCACATCGAAACAATGGATTCCAAAGCATTGCTCGCAGCCAGATCCAAGGAAGAGAGTCCCTGTATAAGCAATTGTGCAGTGGATTGTGACAAATGGCAGTTAATTTTTGAACTTCACCTTTTGCAACAGATTCTCAGAGGAATTTTGTGATATCCACTGAAAATTACAAGCAGCACATTGTAGCGGCTGTGCTCTTGTCTCTTCTGTCTTCTGGAGAGATCAAAGAACCAAACCACTGCAGAGATTTAGCACAGTCTGGCTTTTCTGCTCCAGAAGAGACCTAGAGACAGTCCAGCGTGGATGCAGGGTGAGTGATCAGGAACACAAGATCTTGCAACAGGGAGTGAACCAAATGGACAAAGTACATATAATTAGAGAATTTAGCAGTGAGAATATTCATTTTTCGATTGCCATGATATTAAACTCAACAGTAACAAGGACTGTGCAGTGTAGTTATAAATGGCTGAAATAAGGTCAGCTGATATAAAAGTAAGGCACGCTGTAAAGTTTATAGGACCATGATGTTTCCACTCCCTAATGGAGACACACCTACGAAATTCATAACTACAACAGAGGAAACATTAGTTCATAGAGTGAATAATATTTTCTCCTTACCGACATATCAGACTTCCGAGTTCATGCAAAACACAGAAATACAAAGGGAGGTTTTTTTGGGTGTTGATTTTAAGAATGCATTCAGTTTTTTAATTTCTGAAAATCCACTGGAAAGTGAGGCTGAGTGCCCTGCCTCAGCTATCAGCTGAAATACATTGACTGTCTGGAGAGGAAAGAAAGTGCTGCATATTTTTGAACGGCGAAAGAATTTTGTGGTTTCTGGTTAGCTCGGAATAAGCCATCAAGGATGAGTTGTTCCTTAATAACTTGATTGATTATCTCATGAGAAAATATACTATGCCAGGCAGAGATCATCTGTGATACAAAGCAGCCAGGCAGTTCCTGCGCTGAACTGTGCTGCGGCCGTGGGCCGCTGTGCCAGCTGAAGGGGAGGGCTGGTGAAGTTGTCACAAAATTTAAAGGCTGACTTGGGTAAAGCTGGATTCCCATTGCAAACCTGTTCTGTTGGATAATTTGTACTGTAGAAAAACCTTTGAATATTTATTGATGGTTGCTGTGTTCTAGAGGTGGTGGGAGGGTTCCTAGATCAGCTACTTTCCAGCTTCGTTTCAGTTTTTGTAGGAGAGTTTGGGGCAATTGCGTTCCAGAACAAGTAGCTGAAACTGGAGTGCGCACGGGAGAGGTTTTGTCCCTGGCAAAGGTGTCGTTACAGATTTGCTCAAGACTTTCCTCCCTAATTAAATGGGTGTCTTCCTTGACTTTGATCTTATGAGTCATTCATCTAGAAACTACTTATGTTCTGCAAGACATCCTTGAATAAGTCCCTCAATTTATTTATATCTGTAAGATGATTTAATACTAAGTTAATGATTTAGGGACCTATCTGATTCCCAGAAAAGCCAGTCAGAGACTTCTCACTGTCCCCATCTAACCAACTGGGTATAATACCTACTTACATTTAAATACCGTTTACATTTCCACAAAAGAATTTATATTGCTTTCTAATACCTTGGATGCAGAGCTTTTTAAAGATTACTACCTCATAAATCGTTAATCCTTACTTTTCAAGTTATCTTTTATTAGAAATGGAACAGAAAACAAAGCTACAAGTACAGACTTAAACCCTTCACATTTTGAGAGGTTCCAGATTCAGGTACCTTGAACATAAACTTCATTCTGTGGCTTTGGACTCAGACTAAACAGAAAATAAGCCCGTTTTCAGGTTCCAGTTGGCACATATGGTAAATTCTTAAGAGATTAGTTGGCCTGATGGGTTTGTGACACTGGAAGAAGGTCGAAATCAGAAAAGGTAATTTCCTTGCTCTCTTCTGAAAAGAAGTAAAATTGATTTGTTGTTGATATTTTAGGGAGATTTGTTTCTAGAGTCAGCAGAGAAAAGCTAATTCAGCCAGAAAGTCTCCCTGTTTTCCAAGACAAATCTGTCTGTTGTTCTGTTACTTTGCCATTGCCTTCAGCAGATGGGGAATTAGTAGCCAAGGAGTACAGGAGTTGCTAAGAAATTCTGTCCTTGACTTGAGAAATCTAATGCATGGAAAATTCCTTTTTGACTTGGGAACTGCTGGTTTATACAGTCACTGGTGGCTCATGCCTGCTGAAAAGCAGCTTTGGGAAATTTAGGAGAGCAGAGCAGCCTGTGCTGCAATAAGCATATTTGCTCGCTTTGGTGGCTCGTGTCACTGAGGCATCCGGTTCCACGGTGTAGTACCTGCCTCGCAGGAGCGGGTGCTGAGCTGTGATGATGAAAGCATGGCTTCTTGATGAACACATACGACAGCGAAGATAATAATTAGCGCAAAGGCATGTGGTAGAGCATCTAGCCCACACTGAGGACAGTACGGAGCCATACCACCCACGAGGGATCTCTGGGGTGATAGTGTAATTGAAAGGAGTTGCTCAAGCATGTACCACGCCTGGCACAGACCTAGAAACTTCTGCTTCAGGTAATGTTTTAACAAGTTGGTATTTTTTTTTTTCTGTTGTCACCTGAACCAGAAGATTCTGGTGCCTCCTTCTTGCATAGATACACCTCAGATTATGCACCAAACCTGTTTGTTGTTTTTTTTTCCTTTGCTTTGTTTTTAAAACTGGTTGCATTCATGTGCTCAGGCCTCTTCTGCACCTCAAGTCCCCATTGAAACAGTAAGTGGGAGGATGCAGAAGAAAGCCACCATGAGTGCACAGGTGAGAGGTGGAGTGTTCTACTTCATTCCAGAGAACAGGAATCATATCTGGTCAGTCAAGGTTTTATCCCAGCTCCAATTTTATAGAAATTGTTTTTAGAAAATTGAGCATTCAAAGTTAGGCTCCTAAATCTAAATTATATGGGCTGATTTATAGCAAGTATCGAAAGCCCAGCACTTGCTTATTGGTCATAATTTAAGGTTAAACACAAAAAGTAGCAGCCATATCAATAATATACGCAAAAGTAAAAAAGAAAAATGCCCTACCCTGCCTAACAACTCCTTCTCTTTTGAAGACGCCCCTGCCTCTCTTCCTCCAGAGAAGGAAATTGCAGCATATCTGGAAGAATAACTAATTTGAGCTATTTTGAACAAAGAGGAGAGAAAAAATTCCCATGTTGAGTGTCTTCAAATAACGCTAAAGTTCCTAGTCTTAAGTATGGAACGGGTTGGAGCTTTGTCCTGGTATGAGGTATGACAAGCTTGAATGTTTTGGGTGATACGCAGTGTGGCACTCTCTGTGATGATCCAAGATGTTGCAGACAGACAGAACCTTACTCCACTGCGTGCTGCAGGTGATGAGTTGCTGGTCTGGTACGGTCCGGCTCTCCAAAGGGACCTATGACTGCAAAGAGACTTGATGCTTTTTGCACTACCTTCAGTTTCTGGATGACTCGAGGGGACTCCTGACAGATGGGACTCCTGACAGATCACTGCATGAAACATGGGTCATGATGGTCAACAGGAAAGAGTGTTTTACGTCATTGTTGGAGACACGTGAAAAAAGCTGTGGGAAGCTGGTTGTCCAAAAGAAACTGGGGATCTTATCAGATTCCGTGAGTTGTGAAACTAGGTGGCAACCAGCCTCCAATACTTGGAGCAGAGCTTAACGTAAGTCCTCGCTGGTTGCTGTTCACAATCTGTGCCACTTCCAGATCTTACCCTGTCAGGTCAAAAAAAGACACACTGTTGTCATCCTGCCATCATCACAATCCACACCGTCTCACTCCTAATAACCACGTGTGTGCGTTTAATGACAGGAAGCATGAAGTTGGAAATTTGAAAAAAGCCCTCTTAGAGCATAGAAGAGTTTGTAACGATGTCAAATACATACAGGTGACTTGCTAATGTTTGGATATCAGAGGGTGAACATCTGTCTTTTCTTAATACCACTCTAAGAAGAGATCATCAACCAAAACAATTAGCGTAGCCTGTACCATGCCCACGCTGACGGACAGATTGAGAGAGGTCGAGGTGATGTGAGCCGCTGGAATGTTGCTACGTTTTCCATAAGGGAAAAGGCAGGAGAAAGTTTAAAGCAAATATCCTATTGTCCCTTATCTACTAGTAGTCCAAAATGGATTCCCGGAATTGTTTCTTTATGGAAGCACACACCAGTGTTTCATTTCAGCGACCCGGCAGACTCAAAGGTGGGCTATGTTCAGCCTAATCCCCTGAGCCCTAACCACTTTTGGGAAAGTTGAGCGCTGCTGAAAGCTTCTGGTGTTGAGTAGGGAGCCTACAGCCGTCCAGAAAAAACCACTTAGGGCAGAGACTGAGGGGGTCTGGTTGCAGCCCCTTGTGTGTTAAAGCTGCAAAGTCTCCAAGTACAGTCCAGTTGGATGTAAACAGCATTCCTCGGCTGGGGTGGCAAATGATACCTTCCTCCCTGCTGGGCCTCAAGATGTAGCCAAAACTTGTTTACTCTGTAATTTAGAGTTCATTGTAATCTAAATAGGGATTTTTGCAATGCAAATAGGGCTGTACAGAATGTAATACATTTTATGTATCGCTACTGTTTATTATGGCTTTATAACTTATCACTCATCACATAGACTGGATTGCAAAACACAATGTTTCAAACATACTTTAACTCTCAGATCATGATCAGTAAAGAGAATATATTTTACTTTTAATATGCTCTTTCCCCCACAGAATTTTACACTAGCCTGCATAAACCCCATTTTGCAGAAAAAGATTCCAAGAAATTAAAAAAGAATAATCTTGATTTGTGTGCAAAGGTTGTTTCTGATTGCATAAAGTGGGCAGACGTCTAATGTGTCCTTTTATTTGATTTCCTGAAGCGCCCTATTGTACTGGCTGGTACACGTATATGGGGAAACCTGCTATTAACCCCAAAATTCGGGGTGTTAGAAGATAATCTTCTATAACGAACAGTGCTGACATAAATAATTGGAGTTCGGCATAGTGAGAACAGTCTGCTGGGCTCAGTGCTCTTTAAAGGTGCAGAAACTGGAAATGCTGCACAGGGGTTCAGGAACAGCAATGTTCATGTGAAGGACAAAAGTCTTCTCTCTCTTTGGCCAGTAGGAGGTGATCTCGGTTTGCTGCTTCTATAATTTACAGCCTGTCATAAACTAATAATCAGGCTCAATAAAAATGAAATTAAAATAGTGCCCGGTGAAGTGGGATGAAGTGGTTAATGTTTGTTACATACTCTGATGCTGGACCTTGATCTTCTGACAACACCCACCATTCTCCAGGTGACGTTGCAGATAAATGATTCTCTTCAGCAAGGAAAACAAGTGGTAAAGTGATAAATGCTTCAATCACTGTCGATGGAATACCATGCGGCTCAGAGATTAGAAATCTTTTATTAGTTGATTACAGCTCTAAGTGAATGTATTTCGACGGTGGCGAAGCAGCCGGGTTCTGTGAGCACTGCTAAACTACCCAGCTCTTCCCGTACCCTGCTGTATTTCAGAGGGCAGTGCAGCTCCAGAACAAGTAACCAGAGAGACCTGGAATCTCCATCCAATGAGGCTTTCAGGACTTGGCCAGACAGAGCCGCGGCTGGTCTGATCTACAGTTGGCAGTAGCCCCGCGCTGGGAAGAAGGTGGAACTAGATGGCAGCTATAGATTTCATCCAATCTGCCCAGCTCCTTCCAACTCCCCAACTTCAATAATGCTGTGATAAGTGCTGATGCGTTCTGGGGTTTATGCAGCACTCATCACTGTCATATCTGAGACGATGGTCTGTACTGCAGGGGCTGCAAAAGTGGTAGTGTGCCAGGGGATCCCGGTGCCTCCGGCATCCGTCGAAGTTCCCTTCCAGCACATGCACCTGGGTTCCTTCCTACAATAAAAAGAGCGAGAGGATTAAGTTGTGATGTGTTTTTGGATTTTGGCCTAAAATGGAATTGAGGGCATAGCTGAAGAATATGAGCAGACTGAGGAAACACTATGTCTTTTATAGTTTAGACACAGCCCAAATGCCGAAAGACGCTGCTGATTTTAGCTGAATGTTGACACAATATGTTGGTTTTCATCAATAACATTAGTGGTGAGAATGGTCACCGTAAGGGTAATGCTGGAGGGAGACACTCAGAAATCAATGCAGGTATTTGGCAAACTGGACTATCTGACTGTGTTGGAATTAGCGAAGCTGTTTTAGCATTTTCCCTGCCAGTATCCACTCTTGTAAATAAGAATTGCGTTTTTGTTGATATAATTGCAATCAGCAAAATGTTTTGTAGAAAGAGAAGTTCTGCAATATTTTCTCAGTAACCAGAAATTCAGACTGGACGTGATATATTGTCCTGCTTTGACTTTCTTTTAATTTGAGCAATACGATAACACTGAAATAACGTGAAAGTGGTAGCAAGTAGTCTGAATTTGCATGTATTCTCTTAGTCTCACCAGCAGCAGAAGTTGCATGTGCGTAGGCAGATGTTAGTATAAGAGCCACCATTACTGGCTATTCCATAACATCAGGAGTTTTTCACTGTCTGTGTGTAAGAGGCAGTGCTTATTGGGTTAGGAGTACTAGCAGCAGCCTGTTTTTTTTCCTTAAATAATCAAAAAACCCAACAACTCCAAAAATACTAGTCACCCTGGAGTAGCTGGTGTAAAGATGGTAGCAGTAAAACTGTCATTTTTGAAAATGCCGTTTGGGAACTTCCACCGTTTCTTTGTTGAATGATGAGGGAGACTGTCAAAGCGTAAAAGATTTGGAAGTAAACTGTCCGACGTTCAAAGCTTGTCATAAGAGCAGTTACACCGCAGCTAAATCCTTGGTGACGTAAATAGCTGTCAGCTCTCAATTAAGTCGGGATCGCTCCATAACGGCGTTTTGCCCAACCTTTCAGATAAGTGACTGTTGTTTTCAGCGCCAGAGCAACCACCAGCGTACATAGTGCTGCCGGTGGCATATTGCTGCTACCCGTTGCTTTCAGCGCACAAAGCAGTGAATATTAACAGGAAAGAAAATGCCTAATACTTCTTCCTCCAGCGGAGGTGTATTGCTGTACAAGGGTCAGAAAAAATACTGCCGGCTGAAGTGCGGGGAGGGAGCAGCCTCGCTCACCACGGCCCGTGGCCCCAGGGAGGTGTGTCTGGCACTGGTGACCCGGTGGCCTCTGACCCAAGTTTACTGTCGGTCACGGTAGCATCTAGAGGCACTTTCACGATCTTGGTGGAAAAGAGGCAGAGTGCCTCATCTGCTGCTCCGTCCTCTACTTTTTCCCTGTGAAGTGTATCTAACGTAGTCGTGAACATAATTAAATATTTGCAACCACATACATGCGCACAGGGCAGTCTGGATTAAAACATAAACTGAACAAGCTTTACAGTACTTTCTCCAAGAATCCAATTAAAAAAATGTGCTCTCCATCACAAAGATGCTATCAACCCAAAAATCATACTTTATATTCCCAGGACAGATCATTAATAGCATTTCAATCAAAATTTGATTATGATAATCCTAACCTGTTTAGTGCAAGTCCTGCAGAGCCTTTTATTTTTTTAACTGGTTGAAAATAATAACAATGCCATCATCAAAAAGGGGAAAAAAAAAGAAGATACATTTGACTGAGGTAGTTTAAACTCATTTCAGCAGAGACTGTAAACTAGGGGCAAATGTTTTCTATAAAGCTGCTCTTTCTGAACACCAGCGTTTATGAAAGTCACATCCACTAAATCTGTGGGTCTTTCTCATGAATGTTTTATCTAATTCCAGCTTTGCTAGCGTGTCAGAGGGTTGTGCACTTGGTCGGTTTCCAGTTGTCTGGTAGAAATCCAGTTGCTTATTCATGGATGAAATCTGAACAAGATGGAAGATACTGCAATGAGTGGAATTACCTTTTGGCTTTGATGACCTGGTCTGGAACTGGAGGGAGAAGCAAAATTCTATTATATATAATTTTCCCTCTCCGGCTTTATTTATTTCCTTTCCCTCCACTCCATCCTTGCATTTTTCTCTGGGCACTTGGCAAATCCACGAGTGCCGTTAATGTTGCTCCTTGGCTGAACATTAAATGCATATTTTTGAACACGACTGCTGACTCCTCCCTATCTTGCACCTCACTGACATGCCTGGATCCTGTTGGCTCAGTGCCTGGGATTGTACGTGCTCTTGGAATATCCCAAGGGAAATCCCATCAAACTTCTCCCGTTCACATGACCTAATGATTGTTTGAAAGTGCCTGGTTTTGCAGCTTCTTTCTTTTAACATCTGAGTTTAGAAGTTCATGTATTATATTGGACTGTGGAGAACTTGACTCTGACCCAGGTAACTTCTTTTTGCCTGGGCATGAAAAACTTTATTGGAAACGATGTGATGTCCGTGTAAATACTGAGATATAGTTGGTCACTGGACATTAGCCTTAAAGACAGAATACAAACAATGAAAATACACCAACCTTTAGCCCACAGTCATTACGTGTGGTACCGCTGTAACAGATGTAATGCCTCGTGCAGAGTTCAAGGCTCACATATTTAAAGACTGAGGGATTTTCTTCCCACAGAGTTAAAAAGCAAAATGTTACTGTTGTAGGTAGCTAAAGAGAAGGTTATTTTTATTAATTTAAAATGTGTTGTGAATAATACGAACAGGTACGAAAAAGCCCACATGCAAACTAGTCAATATAGGATATTTTTATCTACCGTTGTAGTCTACACCACTTCTCTATTAACCATCTTAAGCAAAAATATGCCAGACCATTTGGGCCGTAGCATAATGATGTTGTGATTTATTGCACTCTCTGTTTCCATCCTGCAGCAATTACCAGAAGAGCTGATAATGGTCTGCAATTTGTTTTCCAGAACGGGGAGTAGCTGCCAGCAAGAGCCGTTCGCGGGGAAAGGCAGTGGCTGTTTACCTGCGCGGCTCAGCCAGAGCAGGGAGGACAGGTCAGTGACAATCCTCTGAGAATGCACAATGACGTGCCAACCCGTTGAACAGATAACGGCTGTTTCTTCCAAGATGGTGCAGTGGGACCCAACAGTATAAAAAGTGACTCACTTGGTATTAAATTTCTATTAAAAAGATGAGACCTGACTAAAATAATGGACAATGTATCAGTCTTTCTTCCCTCCGGTTCACTCATATTGATTTAAGACATGTCCTTGATTCCAAGAATCAGGTGACACACCCCCTGTTTTTAAGAGCTTACAGCTCTAGCTATTGGTGGAGGTTCCTTATAATGAAATTTATGGTAAGCACTTGTTATAGTTACATGGAATCTCTATAATCCATGGGGTTAGAGATGTTTCCTGTTTTGAACCGGTTTCTTGATGACCTTGGAGTCAATGGATTGAAGCTCAACACACATTTTGCAGAACTTGATCCTGCCCAGCTGTGACAACTGTTTACAGCTGCCAAGAGATGAGATCCTGTGAATCTCACTGCAAAGGACAGATATTTGTCTTCAGATATAAGATGATTTCATACTTATTGAAAGCTTTTGGGTTTCCCTAACTATCAACAAGGCTAGCTTAGTTCTCTTTTATAGGAAGGGGATTGCAGGATAGAGAAACGGAGTTTGACACAAGGTGTCATAGCCTAGATCGTGGTAAATGTGCAGAGTAGGATTTCAGCACTTAATCAACTGAGGTCATCAGATGATACACAAATATTTTGCAGACTAAGAAAAGGCTTTTTGTTTTCTCTAAGAAAATGAAAAAGTTGGTCTATATTTTGCCATTGGAGAATGAAATGGATTTTTTAAAAAAGCTGCATTTGACTGACCCTGAATTCTGTCTCCTCTTCTGCTAGTTCTCCTTGTGTGTTAAGTCTTTGCTCTACCTGTGTTCGGTACCAGGTATTCTGGATGAGCAGCCCTATAAGTAACTGTGGGCTACTAGAACAGACTAAATACTGATTATATTCTTGGCCTTTCATTAGGCTCAGTGTCTGACGTTTTAGAATGGTAAAATGGACTTCTACTGTGCTTTATTTAAAGAAGGACAGTTAAGTGGTTTGCCTTCCTCAAAATGTACCATATTTTTTCCTGCAAGACGTCTGGAAAGAGAGAAGGATTCCTATCAGCATCCCCACTGGGGAAAGTCGGAACAGAAGGATGTGGATTGCATCCAGTAACAGAACTAAAACCAGTGCTATGTCAAGACAGCGTAACAACCAGGAGATTGCAGATGCCAAGCACAGGTAAGTAAGGACTCTGCATTATCACTTTTTTCTTCTCTCTGCTTTCTTTCACACATACTCTTCTGTTTGTGAGCACTCTCTCCTGCAATCTCCAAAGTCAGTGGGATTCCCACTAAGTTTTCAGCAAGAACAGGAATATCAGTGACTGCAGACACTTTAATGCACTTCTACTTTGGCAAAGAGGCATAAATATTTTCCCACCATCCTTCTCCCCATTAGCAGCAGCAACTCTTTTTTTTTTTTCCCAGCTCATTTTGCTCCTAAACACTTCAAAAAAGGTTATACTGAAGTCACTCTTCAGTGAGTAACCAAAATAATCAGGTTTAATTATGGCTAAGAACAAGGTCCAAAGCGTGATTCGTTATAGTTCTGCAGTTCATCTAGAGTAAATAGGAGCTTATCTGTGGGGCTGCCTAGGTTTTTTACTTCAGTGATATCTGGAAACTATAGCTCAAGATCTTAGTGGAAACTTTGAACCGACTATACTAGTTTAAACAGGTTTGTGGCCTTTGGCTTTTTAGTCTTTCCCTTGGTTCACTGTTAGATTTGAGTGATTGCCGAGTAGCGTAAAAGCCTGAAAATTGGATATTAATCTTGAAACTCTTCTTTAGATTCTTTTCCCAGGGAGGGTGTTACACATTAAACGTTACCCATCCAGTTGGGCACAGAAGACTGTTTTCCACTTTTTCAACTCTTATTCTCAATGAGAATGGAGGAACTTTGCAAGAGTGGACACTGGAGCCGCAAAGCTGTCTTTGTTTAAATGGCTGTTTGGCTTATTCTCATTAATAATATGGCTTTGGAGTCATGTTAAACCTTTCCAGTAAAGGTATCAAAATGTTTTGCAATTTATAATTCACAAAGTAAGCACATAGCTGTATCTTATTACTGTGGCTTCACAGAATAAGCTGTGCTTGAGGTGGGAAGAGATCATGGTATTTAAATGCCCTGACTGGCCTAACAGAAAATATTAACCCTTTGTCTAGTCTACTATTTTAGTCACTATTGCATTTCTACCACACTTTTGAGGAAACAGAGATTTGAATAATGATTCTATATGGGTTTGTAATGTGGAAGAATGTTTAGTTCTGAACAGATATATATTAGTACTTCTGTATTTTCTATGGAAGAATATGTTGGATTTAAGAGTACATTATCAAAAAAACCACTTTTCAATACTGGAAGTTCAGCTCATAAGTCACGTAATGCTTTTGAAAACTCTACCTTGCAGACTTTTGCCCTTGTAATTCCTGTTGGTTTAAGAATTCCAGTCAGTGCTCAGTAGATATGAAACCCAGACAAATAGAACAAATTAGTAATACAAGTGGTTCTTCCCATGTACATATGCATATATAAATAATAGTTAGGATTTATGCCTGGTAGCGCTTTTTATCTTCAGCTATGGTATATGGAGAAAGTGGGTAATGTAACCAGACCCTGGTTAATTAACTAAATTTCCTTTTTGCCTGTTTATGTAAGTGACAAAAAGTGGTGCTTCCATTCATCCACAGATGGATGCAGTATCAAGGGTTTCTCGAGGACTCCAGAGCCCTTGAGCTTACTCCAACTTTAAGGACAATAACACCAATTTTTCTTTCTGAAAGATTTTGAGATCTAAAGACAGCTGTCACTGATACCAATACATTGAGTTTGGGCCCAGGTCAGACGCTGATAATTGCTATGAGTTGGCCACTCAGGAAAGCCTGACGTAACTCGTAACTTGGGTGAGCACACCAAAATGAGAGTTCAGCCAGTAAACCTGCATACGTCTTAAAAGTGGTGGCTTCATCCAGTGCCAATCAGAGTAGGTCCAGTACAATTAGGGATTCCCACTTGGTTTCTTGAGCCTGTGCTGATTTACCCCCTTTTTGGTCTGACCCTTCGCTCCTGACGGGCTTGCAAAGAGCAAACTCTATTTGCAAGTCTAACAATGTGGCTGAAACTGGTAATTACTATACATACTTCTGGAAGATCTATAATATAATTAGCAGCTGCTGTGAGTTGCAAGATGACAATAAGAGAAGATTTATGTGCTTCCTTTTAACTTAAGCATGGTTTACTTCGATAAATACAATTCTGAGATAAGAACAAATGCATATTGCATTGGCCAATCTCCCCTGTGACACTGAGATATGTATTACCTCTTTGCTCCAATTATCCAAAATGATGTTGCTTTCCCTTTTTCTCTGCTTTGATTGCCTTTTTAAGTGCTCTCTACCGCCCTTGCCAAAGGGGTGCAATTATCCCTACAAGTTAAACCTCTCGATTTTGGGTGGAGAAGTTGTGTAAACGTGTTGCCAGTGTGGCGGCTTGGTGAATCAAACTCTCTGCCCTTACATAACTTCTTTCATTAAGAGTCCCACCTGATAGTCTGAGGAAGCCTTGGTCGGTTGGGTAAGAAAATGACTGAAGCCAGTGAGCTCTCCCTGTCCTGCTCTGCCTGGTCCCTCACTGCCGCTCTGCTGCCAAAGCTTCTGGCCGGTCTGCCCCTTTGCATCTCTGATGTTCTAGCACAAAGAAGGTGTCCACCCAATGTAAGCTGCAGCCTTTGGACAATCATTTACCATCTCTCTAGACTTCATTAAGCAGAAACTGACCTAAAGTACTAGTGAGTGGACTGTGATCAGGGCCTTCCCAGACCTTGAAACTCAAGGCAGGAGCCTAACTGGTACCAACTCCAGCTGTCTTACAATCTCTCCAGAGCATTCTCGGTTTTTGAAGGCCAGCTCCACCACAGGTGAGTGCACTTTCTGACACAACCTTACAAAAAGGTCTGCAAGAAGGCCCTCGCCAAAATGTCATCCCTTTCAGGTGTGGTTTCCCCAGCAGAACCAATGACTTAAGTTCTTCTGCTGAGGTTTAGGATTGCAGAGCTCGTTACAGGGGTGTAAACTCTCTGTTGAGGGTCTTCCTTGCTTTCCACCCATGTCTGATATGGTGAAGGCAGATTTGTTCTATTGCCTTTCAAGCCCTCTGTGCTCCGAAGGGATTAAGATTTTCATCTTTTACTGCCCCCTCAAAGAAGGTGGAGTGAGCATCAAAGCAGCAATGCAGCTGAAAGTATGACTCAAGCTAATAAAACCCCATTCTCTTGAAACATCCTTGTTACTGAGCTCACTGCGTGAGGAATACTTCTGTAACCCTCCAGCCTGCAGCTCAATTGTACTGATGTTGTGCAGTTCACTGATTAGAAACAATACTAGATGCACTTATGATAAACTCTTTGTTGGACCTCTAATCTCTGCATGGCTATGCTCATTTGAAATGTGAAAGCAGACTACGTGCTGTGCAGCACTATACGTCTCGGTTAGGCAATAAATAAAACGCCAAAGAAAAGATCATGACAATAATAATAGTAATGACGACGATGACGATAAAAATAAAATGATGTAATTGGAAAATCTCTCATGTTGCTTTTGCTTAGTCTGAGCAATTTAGAGAAAAACTCCCAGTTCCCAAATGTTGGATTGGGAAAGAAACTCCCAGACAGCAAAACTGGAGGCATAGTTATAGTTTATTCAGTAACGGAGTTGCTTTTGGGGGCAAAAAGAGGAGACGCTAAAGATTTCAAACATTAAAGTTGCCTGAAGCACAGAGTGAGCGAAATGGTGATAATCTGGAACTCTGAGTTTGACTCTTTGGAGGTGTAAGGGGAGTAAACGCTTGCTTGCTGTTTCAGCCCTTTATAAAAGCATCCCTGGTTTCTCCATGAATGTTTCCCAAATGCTGCGATTTTAATCCCAATTCAGAAAGAATTTAACTATTTTTCAGAAAGGGATTAGACTTAATGAAAGCTTTTCTGCTGATTTTGATAGGATTTTGAAAAAAACCCAAAAGATAATGAGCTCTAACCACTATATTTTCTGGTTCACTCTTGTAGTAGTAACACTGCTCTCCCTAAAAATTGCAGGATAATCTGGGACCTCATCCAACTCATGCTGAAATCTTTCCACTCAAATTGAATCCTTGGTGAAAAAAATTAGAGGTGATTACTCAGTAAATGTAACGCGTTGTCTGTTACGGGTCTTTCAGTTACTGTTGCATTTGTTCCAAAGGATGCTTAGGAGAACTGCACAGTATTACAGGCCTTTGTTTGAATTCTATCCTTTTTATTTTGCAAATTTTTTTTTTTAAATATAAAAAAAGGAGCAAGAAATTTATAAAAATGCAGGCTATGTCAACACAGTTCAATTTCTCAACTTGTCATCTTGTCTCAGTTCTAACTGGAAGAGCCTGAAGAAGGCCCTATGGCCAACTTGTCAGCTCTAATCTCCCCTTCTACTCTTAGCGGATATTTTATTAACACTTTTTAAGACTGTTTTTTATTTATTTTGCAGACTACATGCTGAGGCAGCAGCCAGTTTGTTTCTCTTCATCTTTCTCTCTTCTTGCTCTCCGCTGCATGAGAGAGAGGTTGGCTCTTCTGCCATCAGAGTCCACAAATCACAGCAAAAGGGATTGTTGCAGTTTTCATAAATGTGGTGTTACTTGAAAATTATAGACTGCAACTGCTTATTGCAGTTCTGTGCAATGGCTGTAAATTGGGCCCTGTATCTTTCTGGTGACAGTCATTCCCGCAACAGGCCTTTTAGGAAATTGGAAGGGAAATTAAACAAGAACAAGGGGTAGCTCTCCTTTTATCTTTGACGTGCCTTCCTGAAATCCTTATCTATCATATTCAGGCAGAGATGTTACTGAATTGGTGGTGGATTTAGATGTTGTCTGTTTCTGAGACTACAGACTGCTGATCCTGCAACGCTCTTTGAGGCAGATCTGTGGACAGGGTCTAGATGCACATGAAATTTTATGAATGACGGACCAGGATGACATGGCGCCAATGGAATGTGTAGTTTCTCCGTATTCACTGTTTGTTCATTTATAAATCAGCTTGCTCAAGCCCGTTCCAAAGGATGGAGCTGAACATGCTGTGGCCATAGGTAGGGAATGGTTTGTGGAGAAGATTGAGTGGTCGGTAAAAGAAGGCTACAGGGTGAGTTCATTTGTCTTGCGCAGGAGATAAAGATGAATGAACTGAAGGCCCCGTTGTCCCCTTTGTTGGCTCTCTGGACCATGGACCCAGGTGTGCAGGAGTAAAGAAGTCTACCTGCTTGGTTGCCCACTCCTTGCAGGATGGACATGCAGGCGGGGAGAATTGTGTTTGTCCGCTCGTCTTATCCACTGGCCTAATTGCCTGAGCCAGTGCACGGGATGGCAGCTGGTGCATTCTAAAATCCCACCTTCCCATCCCGTACGAGTAAGGGAACTGCAAAAGTAAGGTGTGTTTCTGAGACTCGGTGCCTCCTTGAGGTGATGCGTCTTACTCACCACCCTGTGCGCTGGGATGTGCCCGGTCCTAATCCAGCCCTGCAGTCCTGGCCTTCCTTCAAGTTTGGTTTGATGGGAAGGGCTCCTCACCTAACCTTACCTTTCTCTTCACCACAGAACTTGCCTGAAATGAACTCTGTGTTGACACTCACACAGGCAAAAAGCCTCTGTCTGGAAAGGCCTTTTTATATCTGTTCTACAGGAGAAGAACACATGTTAATTCTGGCTATGGCAGATCCTCTAGGCCCACACCTCTGACACACCCAATATAAAGAGAGTTTAAACAAGCACTTACCCTTAAGGGTGGGAGGGATGCTCAGTTTTATCACCTTACCACACCCCAGATGCAGTCCTGGTTTCCTCCAGGCCCTGTTAGAGCAACCGGGCTCTTTCCCTGTGTGCGGTAAGGGCCTCCGTGCTGCGGTTTGGGTCACTTAGCCGTCTCTTGCCCCATAGTCCTCTCTACTGCAAGAAAACTGTCGGGTACAAAAGCTCCTTCTTGCACGGGTTGGAGAGAATCAGCCAGTGCTACGAATATATCAAATGATGGATTTAACACCCTCGTGCATCTCACACCAAACCAGAAACCTGACCTTGAAACACCTGTGCCTCCCCAGCGTTCCTGGTGTGAGTGCCAGCGGAACAATGCCGTACCTAAAACACAGCATGACAAACCCGCGGACACGCCTGGTGAGAACTGGCACGCATCCGCGGTTGTACTAACTGCTCTGCCAGGGCGAAGCCTTTCTCACTCACTGTGCCGTGTTTAAAGGGGCATGAGCAAATTAAAAGGCACAGTTAAAAGCACTGATTTCCTTATCTTTGCTATCAGTATTGCTTTTAATTATTCGTAATGACAGATCCCAAAAAAACAGATTTGCTTTTCATCTTCAATACCACATGCTTACTTTTCACTAAGCCCAAACAAGGAAAACCTATAACTCAATTTCACATTTGTCTGTCCCCTATTTGTTTCTATGTACGAGCACAGTGCTGCAATGTTCAGGCTGCAGATGATGCCAAGGAAAATTGAAGTCCAAACCAAGAAGCTGCTTTCACTGGAATTTAGAAAAACAAATACAGAAAGCTTTCTGTTGCTCATTTTATTTCATTTTTAATAAATCTAAATTTTGGGTCAACTCAACCTGACAGTGTTTATCTAAATAAAAATGCAACAGTTATGGGAATGAGAGCTGAACCTTAAATCAGAGGAGGAGGAGACTTTGATTAGTATTTGGCTAGGAAGAGGGAAAGCGTCTAAAGCAAGAGGATTTGAAGGCCTTGCCATGTTTCCACTGAAGTGGGTATAAATTTTATCAGTGCCTTTGAAGGAAGTATAATCAGACTCTAAATTAGTGATTCTGCATTACTTTATAACTCTTACTCAAATCTAGTGCTTCTGGCTAACTTCAGGTTTTAGCTGGAGAGCTAACTGGAGGGGTTATTTGGAGTTGCCTTAAACCTATATGCTGCTAAATGATTTACGGGATATCTAGATTCCTATAATCCTGGAATTAGACCTACTGGGATATAAATCCCTGAAGCTCACAAGCAGTTAAATAAGGACTAAAAGGAAAAAGAAAAACCCATCTAATCCTTTCCATGCTAAGGTATATAATAGCACAAAATTGGAAAAATCCATCTTCTACACCGAATAAAGAGTGATTACAAATGAAGGCAAGGACATTATCCAAAAATATTAGGAGCTGGAGAAGTACTATGATCAAATAGAGCAACAAACAATTCTTGAAGGAAAGGGAAACGGCATAAATATTCATGTGTGCATTTTAAAGGGTCTGCGCTGACACTAAGTAGAGCTCCTTTTGTACGCACTTTTATCAAAATTCTTGGCGAACCTAATTCCCTACCTTTATTGCAAAGTTTTCCTTTTCCTGTGCCAGGAGAGCATATGCAAAGCTCTTATAGGGAGAGCAGAACTGTGGGCCGGATTTGCTAAGGCTGTGAAACTTCTTCTGCCTTTTTGTGAGCAAACAGGGACCGCGTTGCCTGAGCCGGCAATCTAGCAGCCTCCAAAACCTGCTGTGGGCAGGAGAAAGCTACCTAAGGACTTCAGTGGCCCAGGAACCCAGCCCTGGTGGTGTCCCTGCTGCTCCGTGTTTCCTGCTCCAGGTGGGCTGATAACAGAGTTCTCGTTTTAGACAGCCAAGTTCAGGAGTGCGACACACAGTTCTGGTTGCGTCCAACTGACCACATACGCTTCGCAGGGGGAAATCCAACTGCGTGCGGGTAATGGAGTTACAAAAACTGATTTTGAAGGACCTCAGCGTGATTCAGTGCTGATACAAAACACTGAACGGTGCTGAAGAAATGAGGAAGGAAAGTTTAAGCCTGTATCACGGTCCTTCACACAGCTGTTGCTGAAAGGGGCAAATGGTGTTCGTTTGATAGTGTGCGTGAGGCGGCGCGCGCGGCACTATCTCTCCGAACAGGGGTTATTGTATTCACTGCAGTTATCCTGTGGGAAAGGAAGTAATATACTTCCATCCTAATTCCTGAAGTGTTCCTGGAAGAGCCAACCGATGAACTGACTGTGGTACTTCCAGTACCTCGCCTGGTCATTCTGAAATTGATTTCACAAATATTTCATGTGTGTCAGGTGGGCCGGCGAGGAAGAGAAGAAATCTAAGAACAATTGATTCTACCCTTGCTCTGCTATATATCCTTATCACCTTAATATTGCAGAAGTCAGGCTGCGTCCTGCAGTCCCGATGCTAAGTAATTAGAAGCAATTCCCTCAATAAGGCGACTGGCATGTGACTAATGGCAAATGCTGCAGGATCCGGCCCTGCACCGCTACTGTATAAATGAGATTTTGTACAAATAGTCGCATTCGTGTGCAACCAGTGGATGAATTACTTTGATCATCTAACAAAACGAGCAGAGGCAGGTAATTAATTGTGGCTAGTTAGTATTTGCCCAGTATTCACAAGTAGGAGCGGATCATGGTTATTCTGCCTCTGGGGCTATCTTTGCATAATTTCCTTTGTTTGGTAACATAATGCGCATTCCAGACGCCCGGAAAGAGTCGTATAATCCCTTTATGGTGGAACCTGTGTGTTTACTAATACCCACGTACAGTTTATGTGAGTGTGTTTGCGGGTGGTTTCTGGCCACTGACCTGGGCTGCGCATCCGCGCAGGAGGAGCAGTGGGCACCTGCCCGCTTCGGGAGGCGGTAGCAAGCCTTGGCCAAAGGCAGTATGCGAAAATCATGCGCTTCCCAAACTGCTCCAAATCTCAAGGCAATTTCATGTGTTTTGCCCTTCGACAGATGATTTATGTTAGTGAGCTGTGGAGTCAGCATTTCCCTTGATAAATTTTATTCTACAATAGACGTTATTGAAATGGAGGAGTTACTGGGTTCACAGACCAGAGTTTCTCGCGTAGCACGCTGCAAGGTGCGTGTCCTCCTACGCTGGCGCCTTAGCGTTATTCACTGGAGACTGGCTATTCTGGGAGCCTGGAGGATACATAGCAAAGCCACCGCTGACTCCAGCCCTTCCGAAACTTGCTGATAGGTCAAAAGAGCTTCCTTAGAGGCTTTCTTTTTTTTTCTTGGAAATGCACATTTTAAGTCCTCCTCCAACAAATACCAACGAGAGCAAAAGCAGATAAATGTTAAGCTTCCTTTGCATTCCACAAGAGGTCCCAGCTGGTCTTTCTCTTCCAGCGGCAACCCTGGGGCAGAAGGCAATGCTTTTTATTTCCTCTCACAGTATGCAAAACAAAACCTTAATAAGGATTGACATAGCTGTTCTTCTCCATGTGTAATTTAGGGGACTTTCCCTAAAAATCTCGCTGGATACAGGATGGCCTAAGACTTTCGAAGCACTTTGGCTAAAATTCTATTCAAAATTTTATCACAGGGTTTTGCACGTGGATGAATTTCAACCATAGTTTCTGTTTCACCTACTTTACTGATTTTTTAGGCCAGCAGGAACCGTTACAATCATCTTAGCTGACTCCCATAAGTCAGAGGATTTTACTTAGTGATTCCTGCATCGAGCTTGTGGTAGAGCTAGAACACATAGTTCAGAAATACATTCAACTTTGATTTAAAAACTCAAGTGACAGGGACTTTGCCCTGGGTAGTTTACTACCCATCCTGGCTTGTTTTTGCGGATCAATTGTCTGACTTACAGAATTTAGGCTGTACAGGAAGAGGAGGCAAAATATAATGGTGTCTCTCTCCACAAACCCCGTATTACCTCAGATGAGACTACGAATTGTCTATAGTGACATTTATTTTTTACAAATCAGTGCACAAGTATTTTCAGAATTTCAAAGAGATAGCACATGAAAACAAGACACCCTGAGAGCTGCAGCTTTCTCTTTAAAATATTTGCAGCGAGGTTCCTATATATTGCACAAAACCATAATTTTTCTGGCAGTTGAAGTGTTTCTTTCCTTATATACTTGGAGGCTCATTTCTGGGAAACAGCGAAGTTGAAAAAAATTGATGCTGTTTAGCAAGCCAACCCAGAACTAAAAGTTGACAATTTGCTTTCGAAGATAAAAATGTGTATCATGTGTGCTGAAAAAGTGTCTTCATTGACGTTGGTTGGGCTGCAGTCAACCTCTGCCTAATTAGACCTGTAGCCCTGTTAGCCAGTCAAACCCCAGTGAGGTTGTCCTTCTGAAGGTTTGGTGAGACCATTGCACTCATCTCTGTGTTGATAAATGGTGTCCCGATATTCAGATTTCATGCCTCGCCTTGTGCTTGTTTGCTCGTTACGGGAACTTGTGGCACGAGCTGTAGAGCAGTGGTCTCAACCTCTGCTGACCCCGTCGGCAATAGCGTTTTGGCAAGCGGCAAGCTGCAGCAACATCATCTTTTGCCTTCCTTGTTAACTCGGACCAGTGTGGAAGCGTTTCCTTTGGTCCCTGGGCGTGCTGAAGGGCTCCTTGGGTGGCACGTTGGCTCCGAGCCGCAGAAGCAACCCTATGCTCTCACTACTAGTCATCTTTCAAGTGTGTGAACAGGGGACAGGGTACCAAAACGTTATGTAATATTAGACAAGTCCAGGTTAAGGTCCTGTGATAATGAAATAAAGGTTGCCCATAGCAGCAATCCTTAGTTGTTTCTTTTTTTGTTTGTTTGTTTATTTTTTTACTACTCTGTAAATGTCTTATCAAAGTTCACAAGAGAAGCCTATACTACACAAACATGGTGAAGAAAACCTTATCAGCTGGAGCCTAAGTTAATATTTGCCCATTTATTTAAGACTTTGCTTGTGGATGAGAAGAATAATTGCATCAATAGCAATTGATTAGCCATTAATATCTGTAACAGCTGTTAAGCCACTGTGAACTTGTAAATGGGATAACTGGTGTAAAACTGGCGGAGTGCCATTTGAGTTCAACAAACCTTTAAGAACCCTCACCAGAAGGTGGTCAGGAGCACCAGCATGTTCTTCTGCAGGTGCGGATCCTTTAAAATGGAAGCCAAGTTGCAAGTGGTTTCCTTAACTTCCTGGTATCAAATCATAGAACTTGTAGAAAAATTGTGATTACAGGAAATGTTCTGAAAAAAATTACCAGCCCCATTTTTGACTGGCTCAATTGTAGTGATTTATTTGGGAATTTTAAGCCTCTCCTCTGCTTTTTTAGTCCAATTTTTACTAAATTAAAATCTCTTTCCCTCTGAGAAATGGAACATCTTTGGACTACGCAAACTACAATTGTCTTGGTGTTTCATTGTCAAGAAATAAAAGAAAAAAATTACATTCTTTGTAGGTTTATCCATCACCTAAACATCCAATATTTCAATATTTAGCTGATACTTGGACTATAATGTTTCTGTGTCTTTAATAAGGAGCATTTTACATGTTATGTAGGGTACTCGCCTTTAAAATGTTGTCATTTACTAATACAGTTGTTCTCTATGCTTAGATTGGAGAATGTCTGAATCGCCACATGATGCTAATTCATTTTTAATGACATGTAGATGTCGATAGAGTACCTATATACATATGTAGGCAAAGAAGCCCCTACGACAGAAAAGCATATTAACCATAGCCAACTGGTAAAGGTGAGAAAAATAGTCTTCATGTGGAAATAAGAAATCGGAGGGGAAAAAACCCCTCTGCTTTGCATTTAATTTCAGGGCTGATGTATGTCTTAGATTATCTAGGAACAAGATTGCATTGCCTCTGAAACGTTCGCTGCTGACAATAGATAGCCTTATCCGAAGTTCCACAACAGAAGTCCCATTGACACTGCTGGGACCGCGATTCTGCCCGGTGCGCGTTGGTCTGTGAGATACACAGTGCAGCTCTCCTGCAGGTGGGATTCTCTCTGACCCGTTCAAATGACAATAAGTGAGAACTTTCTCAAGGCTCCAATTATTTCCATCTGGTAAAGGAAGGATGCACTTGACACAGGTGTCTGCTGGCCTTTTCAACTCTAAATGGCCAATCTCCAACTGGCTCAATGGTGGGACTATTCACACAGGGAGGGGAAACATCCCTGCCTGCACACTTCCTTTCACAGCTCATCCTCATGCCACGAAGAACCTGTCTGAGATATTTCAACATGCTTCAGGTTCAATTGTTTATCTAGAGAAAAAGTTTGATGCAGATGTTTGCTGCCCATTTTATCTTAAACAGCCTGGAAGAGCTGGCTATCATTTGCACTGAACGCTGAAATTGGTAGTCCCAGAGCAATGTCCTCTGTTTTTTAATTTTAAGCTGAAAAAAACCCAAACCCAGCATGCTCTAGCTTTTCTTCTCTGGTTTTGCCCTTTCATTTATTTTTTTCCTAACAGGGCCAAGCCTTAAGCACAGGTGGCTGCTGTGGTTCTTTATTTCTGCTGATAGCTATTGACCTGCCAACTGGCTATTCTCTTGGTAATAGTAAACAGGTTCCTAATGGTTAAACTTCCTTCCATTTAAATTCTGTAGTCCAAAAATAATCTAGTATTTTATTAGCCAGGGAACATATTATTAAACACATACATCATTCTTACCAGAATGTACCTCTGTAAACCTAAGTAGTTTTAAGTCAATATTTTAGGGTTTTTTTGTGTTTAATTTTAAAAATTTTGGGACAGGACTCCAAACAATGGAAATTAAAAAGTGAATTGAGTGATTGGTATGTGAGTAGAAGGCCTGGGAGCCAGAAGCTATACACAATTTTGACAGCGTGTTTGAAACTACATGAGAAAGAGTATCTGACAAGTAGCAGGCTCCTTGCTGGTTATGATAGACTCTCCAGTCAATAGTTGATTTCGAGGGGTATATTTCTCTGGATTATCTTGGTTTATATAAGTTATGACACCTAGATTTTTTATTTTTTGCTATTTACATTACTTGTTTAAATTATAAAAATCCATCATACTTTCTCAACTATTGAAAAAAAAGGCAAGATCTTCCTGGCCTCGGCTAGATGACCCCTTGAGTTAACCGATTATGAAAGTATCAGAGCTTTCACATGTTAATGTGATCTGGGCAATACCCCTCCTGCTGTAGCCAAACCATATGGAATTTATATCTCGGTCGGTACATGGGAAAACGACGTTATTTACTCCAGGATATGGTAATGCTCTCATTGACTTTCTGAATCTTTGTGAATGAGTGTTAATGCTCGCGGAGTTGACAGACTGCTATCACAGGCTCGACCGAAGTACAATCCAGCAGGCTCTGGTCAAGCTCTTGCACACGCTGCTCTGCCAAAGGACTTCAGCCTTCACCTACAACACCCTTGTTTTTCCATTACTAAGACTTTCCTAAACATACAGAGCCAAAGAGACATATTAACACATGCGCGCATGCCAGAAGGCACAGTGTGTCTCTGTGACCAGGAAGCGCACTCGTTAGTTAACAATGGATAGAGCTATCTGCGTTTGTTTTTCATCTGAGTTAATCTTAGCCACCTTAGTTAATATCATTTGGGTCACCTAATACATTATTTAAGTGAACTGTAGCTGGCCAGCGGGTCCAAACTTCCTTTCCCCACAATAATGGGAAAAGACAGCTTCGCTTTTCCTCTTGTTTCCTCATCTGGATGTCGCACAGGTACAATCCTGGCCTATTGTGCTCCTCTGGAAAGGTCTGGGGGTTCAGCATCGGTGGCCCCACTCATCTGGACATCCCCTTGCAGGGCTAAAAATCCATGTTTTATTACAATTAGTAACTTCTACCATCAACGTGGCTGCTGCTTCTCTTCAGTGAAAGTGTCATTCCCTTTGTTTTTCAAAATATGTCTCTGCTCTGCCTTGAGGGAGGTGTATTTCTCTACCTTTCTACCTAACCAAAAAAAAAAAAGTGCCAAACAAAAAAAAAAATGCCAACAAAACAAAAATCAAAATGGGATTTTCTGGATTGTTGAGTTCTTGAAACAATCTGTGGCCACGAATGGGTAAGTCTCATGTTTCTTAAGGGAGAAGGCAGCTCAAGGGGAGGTAGTGAACTAAATGGCATGAAGAACAAGTGGCCTAACCTAGAAATGAGGCCAAAATGTGGTTGTGGTGGTTTGGTTTTGGTTTTTTCTCTGGTAACTTTCAATGACAAAAGGCTGCTTATTCTAAAAATCTTTCCTTTTTTCTGAAAAATTATAATTTGTTTGGAAATTTTCTTTGTTCTTTTCAAGAGATGTTTTTCAAACTCGAAATTCTTTGGTCACTTGTGAAATATATGTTCTCACCCCTCAATCCATATAAATTTTTAAAAGTGTATTTCTGGGGTTTTTTTTAGTATAAATCCAAACTTTTCAGGCCACACGAGCCCTTCCTGTGAATAATGAAAGCCAAACCCGATGGGGAGAAGTAGAGCAGAGAGGAAACATGGCAGTAATTGGTTCGGGGATGGGAGAGCAGCACCAGAGAAGGGACTGCTCCGGAAAGCGTCCCCGTGCCGAGCGTCCCCGTAGCAGGGCTCTTCCTCCTGAAGCCAGCCGGCAGCTAGCGCTGTTTTTCACCGCTTCTCTCGCGGGGGTGGTGCTGGGAGGGTCCCTCACAGTCGATTTGAGGAAGGTAAAGGCGGCGTTGAGTTGCGTGGCTTCCACCTTAAAGCTCGGCGTGGGATCTGGGAGCTCTGTGGGGCACCCGGCGCTGCTCGTTAGCCCGCCCTTACATCTCAGCGGCAGCCCGGCCAGACCTCTGCTCTCCGTGCCTCTGCTGTGCCCCAAACACCGCAGGCACAAATAATTTTGGATAAGTCTGTACTGAAGTTTGATTTAATAAATCCCTCTAATAAGTGGAACAAAGGAACAGAAAGGATCCCTTTGGTGGCTGAGCCAGCTTAAATGAGCAGAATGCTTTATAATTAACAATCCAGTGGTTCACTTCACATGCTTGGCTTTACAAAGAGCAAAGTGGAAAATACTTTTAAAGCATGCGGAGAAATCTTTGTTTTAAAGGGGTATAGAAACGCTGTTGTATCCACTGACCACCACCGACGATCCTAAGGCCGTAGAGCTCTAGGTCACTCTCACAAAATGGTTGCCAATATTTTCTCAGCAAACTCTCTATCGATTGCATAAATACAGTACAGTACCCATGAGGTAGTGTTGACCTGTCACATAGTAAAGATGTGGCAAGCCCCATAATTCATTACCAGTTGGAAATAGAACATCATTGGAGAGATAAGGATAACAATGACTTTCCATCCAATGATAAATTACTAGCAGCTGCATTATTTTCCCTCACTTATATATGGCTCTCTTTATTGAATTTAGCTTGAGATAAATAAATGATCTGCCAGGAGCCTGGTTAATATTACTTCTCTGGGACCCATTTCAGGCCCAACTAGGCTTTTGCTGATAATATCTTTAAGCTTTTCAGTAGGGAGAGACATAACATTTGTTTCTGACAAGAACCCTATGTCGCCTTATCTGTTTCATTTGAGAGGCCGTCGACCTCAGCTTCTTTAGTTAAAATGAGAGCTTTACTGTAGAGGCTAAGTTCTTGAACTTGACTCTCTTCTTACAATGAGATTATATGTCCTGGTTGTAAATTTGAAGCCACCCGTGATATAGAGTTATTCCTGGCATTTCCTGTTGATCACGGGGTGGTATGGATTGCCCCGCTTTCGAATCTGTCGCCTATTGGTTTGAAAAGGAGTGCCGTCTTTTCTGGATTATTATTTTTTGCCCCGCGATAACCTGCGAGCTCGCCCATGCGCGTTTCTGTTTCATGCCATGCATTTATTCCATTTGAAAATGACGGTGTTTTCTCACAACCTCTCCCTCCTCCTTCCGCCTTAGAAAAGCTCAACAAACACGCATGCGCTTGGGTAAAAACATAAAAAGGGCGGCCTAAGAACAAAATTTTAACTCTTTCCGTGAATGGACGTGCCGAGGAAGACACTTGAGCTCCTGAAATTCTTTTTGTTAGCATTAATAATTTACCTGCTGCTTCAGTGATTGTGGCCTTGGCAGACGGTGTTGGGAGAGAGGGGCGGAGAGGGGCTGGAGCAGAGGTGGGAGGCAGCAGGCGTGATCAGCCCCTGCTGCGCTCCCGCAGCAACTGTTTGGATACCTCCGATGTGGTATTTTTGTTATTTCTGGGAAGCCCTATCATCAGGTTATAGATTAAAATCAGACAGTTGCCATTTTTCATACAGTGTGAATTAGAGGAAATTAAACCCAACCACTTCTGATAAATCCTCTCATAAATAAACTGGCTGGTGCTGTTAAATATAAGTCCAGCCACAGTTTGAGTCACATTAGGGAGAACAAAGAACAAGTTCTGTCTATTTTAACACTTCATCATCATTATTGTTATTTATACTATAGTAATGCCTAAAGGCTCCAGCTGAGTTTGGAGCCCCCATCTGCTAAATGCATAATCAGACTTGCCTTGAAGAGTTTGCGATAGGATTAAGAGAAAGAGCAAAGGAAAGCACTCTTATACCTTCCTGTCCCTTTTACTTTACAGCGAGGAAACTGAGGCACGAAGAAGGAAAGCACTTTGCTCAAGGCAGTGAGGAAAATCTTCGGCAAGGCCGGCGACTCCTGAGAGATCGGCTGAGTTTCTGCCAAAGTGCCTTGATGTAAGATCAGTTTCTACACTTTTTTGGGGGGTCACCTGTCTCCTGGACGCTTTCCCACTAGGCAAAATTGAGAAGATAAAATGGGAATATAACAATAAATCTCGTTTATCTGATGTTAGAAGAATTCGTGGTTAGGAAAAAAGGCACACCCTAAATAGCATCTTGCATGGATTTGTGTAAGAAAAGATATAATCTATGTGCATATTAATTTTAATTTGAAAAATGTCTTGTCTTGAAATGAAACAAGGAAAATTTGCCTTTTTATGTATTAGGAGTAGTTTTGGCATGTACCGGTCATTTCCCATCTCAAATCAGAAGATAAAAAAGATATTGCACAATGCTCCTAAAAGGCAGAAAGATTAATATTTATTAAATCAGAAAAATAGGATAGTCATGTGACACGCAATCTGTGTCAGCCGGAACCATTTCTTGTTTGTCTTGAGAGACTGACAGGATCTTCTCACCAATAATTATTAGCTAAACTCTTCAGAAATTAATTTCACATACAATCACAAACACAGCCAGCAGGAAAAAAAANAAAAAAAAAAAAAAAAAAAAAAAGGATGGCGGATATCAAATAAATTATTTGCTGCCAATGAATGATAATGCTTTTTCCGTTTCTGCTGTGCTGCCATTCTAATGTTTCCCCGAGTACCCTGAAAGTATCGGGATGAGATTCACACACTCGCACAAAGCCCAATTAAAGAGGCTTCATGCAGAGCTTTCCACAGAAGACTGAATTAACTCTGGTGCCCCTGTGTATACATGATGTGTGAGCAAAGGGAGGGGAGGAGGACTGCAGCAGGACACTTATGTTGTAGTAGTCCCCGTAGCAAGTTGGGACAACATTTCCAGGGGTTTCTGACCACAGATTCCAGTAGCTTTGTCACCAGATTACTCACCAGCTCTTCTATGTGATGTCCTGCTTGGGCCTGGAGGTGTATGGATTGCTTCTCGGAGGGGTGAAGTCATCGGACACCCCTCATTTCTAGCCCAGCTGTGTCAGTACAGCAGGAAAAGGCCATACATGTCACTGGAAAAGTCTCTGCTGGGTCATTCCTACTAAGGTCCCTGTGCAGTGGGGGGTAAATGCAGCCTCTCCATTTTGTGAACCTGGAAACCAGAATGCTGAAGTGACTTGACCAACATCTAGGGAGGCTCAACTGGGAATAAAACCCTTTTGGACTTGATAAATAGAACATCTTTTCTTGCTAAGCAGTGACTGCTGGTGATTTTTCCTGTAGTATGGGCAGTGACTCTCTGTTACCAGCGATGTGGCATTTGCCTGTTGCTCAGTACATCATTCACTCTGCCATGGAGGACTCTTCATCCATTTTGCCCTTTCCACAGAATTGGTTTTGCTACAGAAACCTGTGTCTCTTACACAAAGTGGTTTCTTCATCTACTGTGAGGCTACCAGATAATGTAATCCTCAGTGTGCTGCTGAGAGGTTTTACAGCATTGCTGTCAATACGTCTTTGACAAGCATCTTTTGCAAACTTTGGCAGAGGAAGCGTAGTTTCCGTATCTACCTCTAAATCTAGTTTGGTTCAGTTGAACCACAGACTCCCTGTGTTTTGGCACTTAGTCAGCCTCAACTCTGTCCACCTGTGTGCAGGAACACTGCAGTAACTTCCCTGCTAGTCATCAGATGTCATCTTTGCAGGCAATTAGACCCACACTTGCGCTTGTCTTTGGCGATGATTGTTATCCCTCCTGCTGGAGTCACCACCGTTACAGCTGATTTACAGTAACAGATCACACCAGTGCTCCGCAGTTCAGGTCAGCGTAAGGCGTGCGGATTTAACCCGTCTTCTTCAGCGGTGGACCGAGAAGAGTGGTGTGGTGTTAGTCGTTTGGAGCGTTATTCACGGGGGCCTGGCCCAACGCCAACAACTCAATTCACATTATTGGCTGAAAAAGAAGAACGCCACTGATGTTGACCTTGTCCTAAATTCGCAGCCCCTGTCCCAATGCCACCGGCTGTCCGGACCAGCCTTTTAAAGACTGATTATATCTGCATTCCGGTTGCTAAAATTGTTTGGCGTTTTGTTATTTCAACGCTGCGGTCTCAGAGGAGCAAATTCCTCAATAATTTTGCTTTCTCATCAGCGAAAGGCTCCACTCTGTGCTGTGCACTGACACGGCTGGAGAACAAGGCTGTCTTTAAACGAGAAAGCCCTGCCTTTCCCTCCTCCCATGCGTACAAGTTCAACATGACTTCTCGCTTCTGTCATTCATCCTATTAAGAAAACCCCGGACTGCCAAGTGCAACCTCGTTTGCCGGTTTCCCGGGGATGGCGAGCATTTAGGCCTGAATCATAAACCCCGGAGGAAGGGCCTTATCTGATGTGGTACACCAGGCTTAATGGGCTGGTATATGCAGCTGCATCACCTTGGGTAAGAACTTCAACAGAGCCTCTTATAAATAGCGTGCCTGATGCTACATGCATTCTGCCGAAGGACACAGGTGTTTATATTTACCGACTTGGTACTTAGCTGCTTGAAGTGGTTCTTCGGTGGTAGGATCTAATTGAGCAATATTCTAAACTGGTTTGATTCAGTTTGAAATTCCAGCTCTGCAGCAAGATTTTGGGATCGCATGCGGTTTGACCAGTTATCATCGTCTCTCGGCCTGACTTGTAGGACGGAGATGCATTGATGTGTCGGTGATGTAAGAGCGAAGGGAGACTTTCTTCACTTGTAGCCATTACTGCTGAACAAGTTGTTCTGATGATTTACCCAGAAAGCCCTAAGTGTCCTTATAAATGTAAAATTTCCTCTTTTTTTTTTTTTTTCCTTGAGCAGATGGAAGACTTAGATGGAAAGGAATAAAAACATAATTTGCCAGAGCCCTCAATTAATCATAATCAAGTTTGTGCATGTTATACTCTACAAGGGTAACAACAATGAAACACAGGGAGAAAAGGATGCTTTCCTCAGGCAATTCTGAAGACGTAAAAGCAATAAAGAAGCATACTTCAAAATAATGTGGAGATATATGACTGCACTAAATAAAAATGCTTCTTTAAGGTACTGTAAAAATAAAGATGTTTAGTTAGATTTATCATTCTTGTTACAAACACAAACTCATCCCCTGGACTACGCCGTTGGCTCTGAAAGCATCCGAGGGATGGTTGGGGCCCACTATGTTCTGTAATTACTTAAACGTTGTTTCATTTGTTAAAGAGCTAACTGGACTATTCCTTCTTTTTACTCCAAGGTAATAAATGGGACACCTTGATGCTGCAGATACAGATTTATACTTTTACACTATACTTAAGCCATTTTTTTAATTGGGTATAGCGAGAGGAATGGTGTGCTTATTAGTCTGCATGAGTCACGTCCCAACCTGTGGAAATACATGTTTTACACTAGTTTTGCAAATAGCAACACATGTTAATTGAAAGCGACCCCACTCCCCAAATCCTCACTCGGTTGACTTGGGAACATTCAAAACGAGTGAGATTCATTTCTGCAGCCTCATTCAACCATTGCAATGAGCAAATGAAACAATTGTTTTATTTGTAAGAGGAGATTATCCCTTGAAGGCAGATAGAAGGATACTGCCTACAGAACCCCATTTGCAGGCACAAAGAGCGCTTAGTCAATTTTTGGCAGTGATACTGAAGCTATTAGTTTTGGATATGAGTCCACTGATGTTCAGTGCTGTAGATTTCCAGTTAGTTCATGAAGGGCCTTTAAAATTACACACAGAGCTTCATTAATTGCCTCAGAAAAGAAGCAACAAATATCAGGCCCTTGAAGTGTATGTGCACAGAATGGCCATTGATTTAAATGAATATTCCCCACTGGAGGACTGGTCCTACATCCTGGGAAGGCAATCGGGGCTTTTCCAGTAGTTGCAGCAGGCACTGCCTCCAAGTACAGGGGCTTTTGCAGGATCAGGCCCCATTAGCTGCTATCTGGCTATCTCTCTAATTATCTGTGTACATGGCTTATACACACACACACACACGCACACTCACATATATATAATCCTGATTGAGTGTGTTAAAAGTGTAACAGGTATTGGTTTATCTCAAACCGAAGACCAATACAAGATGCCCCAGACAGGGTCTTTACAAAAAAAACCCCAGCAATCCAGCTGTGTGGTCTTTAAGGTTTTTTTTGTTGTTTCCTTTTTCCATTTGATAGAGTAGTGCCTGAACATTTGTTCTCCAACTAACTATCCATAAAGGAGAATTTTCCTATGCCTTTCTTGCAAACGGCACAACCCCATGTGATCCCTGATCACAACACATTGATTTATTTAAATAAAAATAATGATCTTCTTTCCTTTCTCCAGCCCCAGCAGCAAAATCCCATGTAACCCTGATCAGCAAATTGATATACTTATCTTCTTTTGCCCTCTTTTCTCGAACCCAAACAATACCACCCTGATCCCCAAGTAATAAGAAAATGATTTATGCAAACAAAAATAATTATCTTTCTTTGCTCTCCACCCTCTAACTGTATAATCTCAGAAGCTCCTTGTTTAACAAATTGATTTATTTAAATTAAACAAATGGTGATCTCCTTTTGACCTCTATAGAGCGCCTCTGTGGCACACTCCTACCACTGCCACCACCTTACCCATATAGTTAGAAGGTTGTATTTTAAAATATAACGGCATTTCTAACTAACCTTGATACTTTGTGATTACTTTAATCAAAGCTCATGGACGCTCTGTTATTGTGCCATGAAACTAGGACACATCTCCTCTGAAAAATAATAAAAGTAAGTTAAATGTACCTTCCTCCGTATTTTTTACGGCAGGGACAGTTACTCGTTTAATTCCCCAGGAGGATCCCTGCAGTATATGGCTGTTTACGGTTTGCCTGCACCCATCTCTCCCGTTGTGCTGCCCATAAGGTTCTTCGCAGACAGAGCTTTAACGCACTGGCAGACTCGGTGCTCAAATATGTGCTATGCCACCTCACCTAAAACACTGGGAGCCATCTAGTGCCAGCCTGCTCCGTGACAAACACCAGCGACAGCTGATGGATGAGAGCACGAACTCCAAGGGTTTCATCCATTACCTTTAAGGATCTCTCAAACCACAATTAGTACTGTGAGGACTCTGGGCCTGTTACTGTCAAAACTTCCATTGGCGAGAAGAGAGGCAGAGTCCGGCTTAAGAACCATTAACGTGATCTTTTTGTAAAAACATTCCACGTTAGATAGACCTGAAGGTATATAAATACATATATATGTATATGTATGTGTGTATTTTTTACTGTGCCGCTTTTATTTAAGATTGTATTTTCTGTGCTGTCCAACCAGTATCTCTGTTTTGTGCAGCTGCTACTTAAACAGTCATTTTGGCATTATACAGAATTACATAATTATATGTGCCATAAGCAAAAGTGCAAATAGTCCCACTTAACACCTAATCATATGATATCTGTTGTGAAATGCTGGCGAAGGAGCCAATAGATATGACTGTTACTTTGCTATTAGCTCTGGTTCTTTGGAGGCGAGTACGGGCTGCAGCTGGAATTTGGCATAGATGGAAGAGGGATTAAGTGATAGTGGGAGCCTGAGTGTATTGTATATAGAAACATTCTTTCCTCAACCAGTTTCTGTGGTGTGTAATACTCTGAGCAGGACATTGGTGTTAACCAGTGTTCCAGATTTTGAAAGATTCTGTTTTTTTGCAGTTCATTCACACTACGTGTCTGCTTTGGTTTCAGACCCGCTTGTGTTCTCCGACAGAAGACAGTGACATGACACGAATGGTAGCGCAAGGCTCTTACTGTTGCATTCAATAATTGATTCTCCTGGATGGATTGTGACTCCCCAGAGGCTGCAAAGAGAGGTAAGAATGATTGCACAGCATCAAAAATGTTAGTTCATTCCAAACCCAGAAAGTTTTCACTCCCTTGAATCCTCTTTGAGGTCCAGCACTCTTTGTGACTCTGGAAATGCATGGGAAAATCATTAAGATAGGCTGGTTTTCTTAACAAGTCTTTTTCTTCTTTCTTTTTCAGTAACTTTAAGTGGGTTTTGTAATGTTGAACACTGAATTAGGAATCACCATGTGAAAAACCTGGTCGTGTCCATTTATATGATTACCACAGACTCTCCGTAGGAAATCCAAATGAAAGGGGAGAACGTTGCAAAAACTGGTCAAGAAGTTGCAAAGTAGAAATATAGATACCTGTGAAGCTTCTCAAATCCCACCCTCTTTTTTTTTTTCTCTATTTTAACTATATATTTTGTTCTTCCAAGAGCCAAATAATTGAGGTTTTTGCATCTGAATACCGTTGGAGATATAGTCTCAAAATATGCTTGGATATTTGTTTCAGAAAATTCAGTTCCGTGGAGCTTTGGGCTCTGCTCCTCACCTTGTGTTACCTTTACTCTTGACATGCAAAAGTAAAAGCGAGATGAGACTCAGACTGTAAGATTATGCAAAAATGTTCCGATGGAAAAAAGTCTTGTTTTGGAATTATACACGGAACATTATAGCTGCAGCCTTTTAAAAAATTTGGCCCTCTCTATTGGCTTGCCAGAGAGGCGAGTATTTCTTCTGCAGATGGGATGGAATTAGTAGAACATGAAATAATGTCAATGGTAGAGGTAAGAGGATTAAACAGCAGTTCTGATGTTATTGAACGGTTTGCAGAGCCCATATTAAACAGCCACATCAGTCCCCAGGTCAGTCCTGCAGTTCTCCTGCTAAGCAAACACAGATGCGGAGTTCCCTTTCATGGTCGTCATTTCATGCCTTTGACATATGTTAGGCTCTGGGGACCCCGTGGCATATTTACAGCTTGAACATTAAAGATTCCTTTTTTTAGATTATTAATGGACACCGACGTCTAAATTGGTAAGTAAAGGGAAAAAGCAGGAGCTCAGGACACTGGGGATGGACTCCAGTGCAATACAAAAAAATAAGGGAAAAATTAAGCTGCTAGAAACTTCCCTGATGAAACACTAGGGGCGTTTTCAGTTGCTGACAAAATTTGTCCTTCAGAATACAGCCAGTTTGAAATCTCTTTTTCTTTTGGGCTGATCTTCTCCGTGTTTTGCCAAAGCTGCCTATGAAGCTGCGGTGGTTGAATTTCACAAGGCGAGAGGAGCTGAGCTCGTGTCAGCACTGCCAGGCCTCGCTGCTCGTTCAAAGTTTGTGCAAGTCTGCTGGGACTACAAATTGGCCAGAAGAAATTGAGGGAACAGTCTGTCTTACAGTATTCCTGTTCCTTTTCTATTCCAACAGAATCTTTGGCAGTTCGTTAACATTTTCCTCAGTATTTTGTTTGTCTGATACCAGGAGTCAGAAATGAAGACAATAAGTAAAGCAACTATGTGATAAGCAGAGGTTTTTTATAATGCGTATTCTTATGAGTGTGTAGTGAGGACATGGTGGGACCAATTCTTCTTGTTTATCTGAATGGTTTCACCTGGCTCAATCCTAAAAACTCATGCAGTTTTCAAATAAAAATATAAATACAGATAAGCTATGTGTCAAGGTAGAGTTCCTGAATGTAAAGGTTATTGACAAAGAATTCTTATAGAAAGGAGATTAATCAGCTGATAAATTACAGAGCCTTTGGTCTATAATTGTTTAATATGATGGAAATTTTAAGTGAAATTTCCAGCATACAACTGCTCCGCTTGTAGCCGCTTCTTCCTGCTGGAGGAAATAAACATGCAACCAGAGAGTGTAGCAATGAATTACATTCAACCTCAGAAATGCTTCAGCATGTCTTCAAGAGCGACTGCCTGCTTCAGTGATGGATTATAACTTAGCATGGGATCCCACAGGCATGGCAAGGTATTTATGTAGTGTTCTGATTGCTCAGACACTTGGAACAAATGTACAGTCAGTGCTAACAGAAATCAGAGTATCGCTATCTCCCACTTTATTTCATTTAGTTATATTTAGCAAGTGCTGGAATATTGCAAACCACCAAGCGCAGCTGTAGCTGGAATATAGTTCCCAAAGCTTATTTACAGTAGCTCTTACTCACAATAGGTAATGCTATATTAGTCCATAAGTAGTTCCATTGATTTCAGGGGGTCCATTAGAGAGCGGTTCCATTCGTTGTATGGCTGAGCGTATCTCAATTTGGTCCCGTGTTTGAAAAGTAGAAAGAACTCCTTTACCGCTATGTTCGTAAATGCGTGAGCAGTTGGAAAAAAGCCCTACCCTTAGCCCTCACCGAAAAGCTAAGAACAGGGCAAAATACTGGCGAGGCTGGTGGGATGCTGGTTTTGCGGTATTTCATGGCGTTGCAGGAAATGGTGCTACATGCTTTTCAGTTAGTACATAGATGGATGTGCATTCCGTCTGCTGTTTTCAGCTCCATACTTAAACCAATCCGGAATTCCAAAGAGAAAAGAAAAAGCTGAGATTCACATCAGTAGCAAAGAGCGTCAGGTGATATTGATTTAAAGAAAACATTAATCAATCCCGATTTGCTTGGAACTGGGCCCAGGCTCACTCAACAGGTTGGTGAACCTTAGCAAATCTTTCTGTGAGTCTGTTCTGTGTTTTGACTCTGTAACGTGATCTGAAATCATCTGAGTTTCATGTGGTTTTGTTGTGCACGTTTTGGAACGCTCGTGGGGCGAATCCAGGGAAACACAGATGCTGTATTTTGCATGATGCAGTAAGGTAAACTGTGTTTCTCTCTTACTGACACTCCCCAATACCAAATTGAACAATGGTTGATGCTGTCAGCGTAGTTTTAAAAGAGGAGACAATCACTGTCTGTCAGTGTTGCGTCTACAGTAGTCGTTACTGCAGAGCCAAGAGACAGTCTTCAAATTGAATCCTAAATAACGGTATCATGAGTTGTGCAGTGTTATTTTCTTTTTCCCTGTTTCTGGTAAATGTCAGAATTTTTACTGTGTAGGCAGGTTCTGGAGTTGTGAAGAGTATCTTAGGTTTCTTGACATATACTGGTTTGAAGAAGTTATATAGTGCTAGAAAAAAACCAGGATTTTATTTTGAGCCTGTGGGTGAACATCTTGTGTTTTAACTTCATTTGGTTTGTATCTGAATTCATAAATAGGTGTACCCGACCTCCATAACTGAATATACAAGTATTTAAGATCCATCTACCCCAATCAGGTCAAAAATACGATAAGATGACATTTTCTATTCATTTTCTTTCTAGTCCAAGCTGGAGCCCAAAGCAATAGAGATGTGAGACACTCAGCACAAGAAACAAAATCTGATTCATCAGAGAATGCCAAATTTTTCATTCCTTTCAGAGTGACCAACAGAATCATTTTGCTGGAGTTGGGATTTTGGAGAGAAAGGCTGGTGGGAGGAGCTATTTATTTTTTTACACTGATTTACTGCCCCATAATTGAGATAGATGTGTAGATCAGTGTTATGGCAGGTGGCTTGGAGAAAAGAAGGGTTCACAGAGGATGGGTCGGTGAGTGTGGCTTAATGGCCTGGCATATATACAGGGGCAGACTAGATGATGTAACTGTCTCTTCTGGCCTTAAACTTGAGAAATCTCTGAAGGAGGAGAAATCAAAGTCTGCAAAAGTAATAAGTAAGAAAAAAAAAGTAACAGGCTGGAGTGTCCTTTGATGCCCCCGAGGTTCTGCCCCCCCAACACATCAAACAGACTGTGGCAGAGCCACAAATTGAATGGTCCTGTCAGTCTGTTCAGAAGTACAGTAGGAAGGAAGAACAGTTTGCCAATAATATTCAAGTTGAAGCTGACATCTTTATTCTCCTCTAGAAGAGTAGTGTTTGCACCCGCTTCTATCATTGCATTTTTCCACTAAGGTTGTCTCACTGATTTAACTTGACACGCGGAGCACCCCTCAGAGGTCTTTGAGATTCAAACCAGCATTGGAAGTGACAGTTCAGATAACGCAGGTAATCATATCGGACCTTGTGGGACTGCACTGACTACTTTTTAATTGATAATTCCAAGTTTCTGTAATAAATTTATTTCTTAATTACACACGCCATGTCATACACGGTGGCTAATGATTACCACTAGTTTAAGTTTGCAGCCTGGAAGACATCCTCCTCCCTGCCATATAATCACGATTTTCCTTCCAAATTAAGATTTTCTGAGAAGGAAAAGGAACAAAACCTGCACGTTAAATCCAATTCCTTCCAAATAAAGGAAGGTAAATTTAAGGTACTAAACTAGGTAAGTGATTTTAATGAGTTGATAATTTCAGGAAGATCATAAAACATTTAAATAGCATTGAAGTTATGTATATTTTAGCAGTTTTATGGAGAATTAAAGGCTTAAATGGTAAATTTAAAATGTAAATACAAAAGTCAATGGAGGAATGTTAATTGCTTCTCCTAAGTTTCTCACATGGCCTGGGATGTTATGACAGGTATCAAGAATTACTTTCATAGTAATAATGTGCCCACTCCAAAGCTTATTAAAGTCCTTGGAATTTTTCCACGGATTTTACCAGTCATTGTATGAAAACAATAAATGCTTTTAACTGTGGAAGTCACTTATATGCCAACATTATATATGCGATGTCAATATTCTAAAATAACTATAAATTTCTAGTTTAAGCTTCCTTTTAGAAGCCGAGAAATTTGAACTGACTTTTAAGAACTTATCCAGTTCCCTTTTAAGCAAATCGAATTACATTTGCAGTAATGGACATTTTACACCATCAGATTAGTTTACATCGAAAGAAAAACTTACATACCAGGGAAAGCTGCTATGATTGGACAACAAAACATGTCAACAAATTGAATTATCACGACTATGAATTCTCACACGCTTGTTCATAGCTCACTAATACTCTTACATTACTTTTGATTCAAATAGATCAAATTAAAACTTAATTTTACAGTTTGATAATAATCAAGTGCATAATGTTTGAAACTAATGAAATGAAAATCAGGGGTAGTAAGGCTGAAAAATCATGATGCGTATATTTGTCTAAATTCCTCGTTGTAAACCGCTTGGAAATGAATATCCCCTTGGAAGAAGGGGCACAGAAAGTGGACCTCAGCAGAGGGTTTCCTTGATTCCCTGAAATGATTTGGTCTTCTGGGAGAGCCTGGAAGAACCACATCTTTTCTGGTGGCAGTGCCAGGATCTGGATGGAAGCGGTCGCCTTCCATGCAAGCATTTTACTGCATGTAGACATAGGAATCACGTTGCAGGGGCCACTGTTCCACCAGCAGTCAAAAAGAAGTGGGATTGCCATCATCTGGGTCACCTTGTGACTAAATTGTTGTAGCTGGTATGTGCGAGGAACAGGTACTGTAAGGGACTGGTAGTTCCCAGTGCCCAAGGAAAAATCAAGACGAAACTGTTGGGTTTTTTCACCAGAAAAGGTTCACCCCCACCCTCACATGATTTCTTTCAGAATTAGGTCATAGATTAGAAAGTGCGATGTTTGTTTTTATTTGGTCAGTAGCGAGACAATTCCCACTGCTTTTTATATGAAAAAGATGTCCTGGTGCAGACGAACGTCCCCGTTCCGCCGGCAGGTAACCCGGGGTGAGGCGAAGCGTTGCCCACGCGTCTTGTGTTTCAGCGGCTGGCGGGGGCGATGCCCGACCTCGAGGGCTCTCTGGAGCCACCACGAGCATTTCTGGGACAGGGACGTGCGTGCGTGGCGGTAGTTCAGCCTTGCGGAGAAGCCACCCTGCCAGTCCTGGCAGAAGCGCTACGTGAGAGAAGGGGTGAAGCCAACGCAAACCCGGGCTTTGCGTTTTCTTCAAAGCAGAGCACATCCACATTACGCACAGTCCGAGGCACGCGATCTAGGATGTTGCTGTGCCTCTGTTTCTTCAGCTGTTGGACGGGGAGATTATTATGCTCTGGTCTTGGATGCCGAGAGGGTTAATTAATTATGTTTATGAAACCCTTTGAGATTCTCAGATGAAAGGTGGCTTTAGAATTGTTAGGTGTTATTATAAGAAAAAAGAATGATTTTATTGCTTCATGTTAATGGTTAACATCTGCACCACAAAACCTGCTTGATCACATAAAGATTCTGCTAAGCATTTAATCCTAATTTGCAGGCTGATGCATATTCATTTTATTTAGAAGATTAATTTAGTCATCAAAGGTTAATCTGCCTCGGGTTTGTAATTAGACAGAGCAGTGACTTGGCGTCTCTGGGCTCACCCAGGTTGCACTGGGTTTTCTGAGTAGGCAGGGCTGTAACTGTCACCAGTTTTCACTTCCAGCTAGCACTGGGGGAAGGGCTGATTTTTGGAGAAGGTAAATGGTGAGTGGTGAAAGCCTTGGCCAGTTCGAAGATTGCAAAGGAAAAGAGAAGCGCAGGCAGATGAACAACCCCCACAGTAAATCTCAGAACGCTGGTGTAATTCGTCCCTGGCGGGTTTACTCAATGAGATGTTGAGGGATTAAGCGAGTTTGGGGGTTTCTTTTCATATGTATATATAAAAATGATGAACAGATTTCACAATGCTTTGCTGCATGAATCCCGCCCCTCTTTCAAAACTACTGATTAGCAGCATGCAGAAGGTTTCTGACATGGACGATTGTGAGGCTTTCTGCTGAAAATATCAGGTCTGAACTTTTAGCTGATGTTAGGAGACACTGTTAGAAGGTTATACAGTATGACCTGTAGCTGCTTGTCCCCCTGAAAATTAAGCCTTTAGTGCTCAGGGTTGGCTCCTTTAATCAAAAGTCAGTAAAGAAAACGCGGTCCTTGTGGAGAACAAAAATAATGTTTCCTTTGCAGGTACACCAGAAGGCATCTTTAATTACTGTTTATAAAGCTGGCTGTTACTTAAGTGTGAAGGATTATTAGTGGTATGGTATTGTCTTTTGAAGTAAGGAAGAACAGTTGCTGCTTCTTTGTCATGTCCTCACCTTTTCCCTGTTGCGAAGTTGTTGATATAAGAGGGTGTGTGCTGCACACTGCTGTGCTCCAGCGACGGCGTCGGACAACGAGGCGGCCTCCAGCTGCGGACACAGATTGGGTGATGGGAGGCCAGTGTGACACAGAACGTGCTCATCCTCGCTGTGTTAACGTGTCTGTGAAAACGCTGTCAGCGGAGATAGGGTGGTCAAAGGGTGGCTGTGGGACGTGGGGATCCCACTCGCGCTGGGTCGGACGTGGGAAGTTCAGTGCGGTAGATAGGACTGGGAAGTGGCAGGTGAAAACCTTGGAAATTGAGAATTTGTCTGAAAAATAGTGTTTTACCCAACATGAAATCAATATGTGCTGTAAAATAAGTACTGTAAATGAAAATCATGATACTAGAATTTAGGAAGTTGGCCAGACTTTTACATTTCAGTGCAGCTTGGCTTTGGTTAAGTTCAGAATCCAGATTCCAGGGGGTTTTTGCTTTTCTTTCCCCAGCACAGTTCTCACATCTCTATTATGATTTGCCAGTTTCCCCCTCCTCTTTCTGGTGCAGAACCTCAGAAGCGTCCAAGAAGGGATTTTGGAGATCATAAACAGTTCTTAATTGAGAACAGCCCCAAATCAAGTTAAGTGCCAGCTTGACTATCAGAATATAAATGAAACTCTTTTATTAAAGCATTGTATTTTAATTATTATGAAGAACAAGTGGCCTAACGTGAAAAAGCTTTTAACATAGCAGTTACTTGCTTGATAGCTGGTAAGTTCATTTTGGATGGATGATTACAGCTATGGCTTCTTGTCTTCTTCGCTTTCATTTTTACTTGATCTAATGACTGTTCACTGATTTTCATTTGGACTTGAGGTGAACTTCTAATTCAATTGCTAATAGACTCAGATTGGTTGAGGCCTGTTATTGAAATGAGATTTGCTATTTCCAGTTTAAAAGGCCGGAGAAGTTTTCCTGGTGTTTTGAAGGAAGTTAAAAGTGTTTTGGACTGGTGATTGTCAAAGCTTGGAGCTGTTTGCAGGGTGACCCATTACTAGTCAACTGTAAGCACTTGTCCCTTTGCTCTCACAGTGCAGATAACCAGCCGTGCAATGAGTGTACGTGATGGCAATTCACTACAACCGGGGTGAAAAAAAACCCCAAACAGCAAGAATACATGTCACTCTAAGCAGATATTGAAAAACAGTGTTAGTTACTGTTACATCGTTTAAGCCGTTCCCTTCTAGCCAAGAGACTGAGAGTGGAATTAAACACACGCACGTTTGCCACGCATTTTAGACTGTTTCTGCTGTTTCAGTTGTCTCCTCAACCTGAACCTTTAGCGTCTTCGCTTGTGTCTTAATCTTGAGCTGATTTGTATGAACGGTAGATAGGTACCACTAAAACGTGGATCGTGAGCTTCATCTGTCATCCCCGCTGCTGTATCATTGACTTCCGTGAGCTTCCAGAGGAACGAGTCTGGCCCACAAGAGGATGTGAACTGTCAAGAAGACAAACCTCTTTCTCATCCATTTGAAGTGTTGTGGGAAAGAATGCCCTAAATATTTAGCAGGTTGTGTAATTTGAGAGGCAATGCAGGTGTTTTTTTTATTTTATTTTTCTTCCTACCTTTCCATTTTCTTTATTAAATAGAGGAAAACCTTGCCTTAGGCCCAGGGTGCTTATGACAGGGAAAAAATATCTGCCAGAATCTCCATTATTGCTCAGGCCTGTATATATTGTTATTGCTCTTGTATTTGTAATAGCAAAAGGTGACTATGCCTCTTATGAAAAATTCTGTTTGCAGAAAAATACCCACTTCCCTGCACCTTTTCCAAACCCAGCACGGTGCGCAAAGAGTCCAGGAGGGTTTATGTTAGTTAATGCAGCAGGGCTCATAGCAGCGTGGATGTAAGGACTGGACACGTCTGCAGTAGCTGGGCATTGCAGTGACGGACCTGAGTGATGCAGCTCTTGGAATCAGGAGGAAGCGGAGATGTTTTAAGCTGGTTTAGCTTCCTCTCCCTTGCACTGTTTGGGGTCACTGCAGCTGCTCAGGGAGAATCAGTCAAATCTTCTACAGCCCCCCCTCGTTTCTGGTGGACAGAAGACCTAATCTGGAACTTCAGTGCTGCAAACTTGAGATATCCCCACAATAGGTCCCCTATTTCAGCACTTCCGAAAGGCAGCCAGACTGATTGCATGCATCAACCACCAACAAAGATCTTGCCCCTTCATATTTCGGCTGCAGGGAGCTGCAGTGACTCAGCCTTGGGTGGAGGGGGGAGATCCTCCACCCAGATTGCCAGCTCAAGCTTGCCACTGGTTTATCTTGTGGTCTTGGGCAACGTGTTAGTTCTGCTTCTGGAAGACCTCAGGGTTAAACTCCTAAAGCAAAAGCACAGCCCATCACCATTATATATTAATGGCTGACTGCTACCTGTTGGAGCCATGCGTGCACTAGAGAGGCACCCAGGTCTGTATGTTAACTGAGGTGGTTTACATTTGATACGTGAACAGGCATGGCACAACGCTCTGGAATAATGCTGGCTGTGGGAATATTCTCGCTGCTCTCATGGGGCATTTGTATGGGTGCGTAATGGCAAGTTCCCAGTCTAAGTGTATGTGTAAAAGTTCACATTTATGCACCATTGAATTTGCATAGTACTGTCCACAGAAGTCAACATTTTAAGGCTTTTAGAGCATTCTTAGCATTCCTCCCTTGTGCAGGATGATTCTGAGGCAGATTCTCGTTGACTAGGATAATTTCGGCTGTAGGTCCCCGTCAGTGGTGTCCTTCCCTCAAATGAGCGTGCCAGCTCCAAGACCGGTTGCTGGTACCTTCAAAGGATGAGAAGTCGGCACCTCCTTTGGCTGGCAAGGCTTCTGCACAGCGGAGTGCTGCTCTTTCCCAGCAGAAAGGACGGTGCTCTCTGCCTTTGCCCTCGCCTAAGGCTGAGTTGTCTTTATTACAGTTACCCTATGGGCGCAGGAAGCGATATTATATAAGAAATCGTTTTGCAACCCTATTTCTACTAATCATTGCCACTCCTACCATAATAACAGACAGATGCAATATACACGATTCATGTTTCTATTATTTTTCTGCTACAGTTTGCATGTGTTTTCCATTTAATTACAGTACATGAATTTCATATCTCTCATTTTTTCCCTTCTCGCATTCAAAGTTGAATTTGATATCTGTGATATATAGATAGGCCTGTGGTAAATCGTTTGATGCACTTTACACTCTTAGCTCTGAGTCTCTGCAAATCTCTTAAGTGCTCTGAATACTTTCCAGTTTTGTTGGTGATGCAATAGTATCTGGGATACTGTTGTAGTTTCTGCACAAGACGGGCGAGTAGCTTGAGCGTTTAAAGAGACTTCCCTTGACAGCAGTAACGCCACCAAAACCAATCGTAACCATTTAGAGTTGTCAAAGAACTCTTTGCACCATTATATCTCAAAACAAATTGCAAAGGACTTCTCGGGGTGGGGGGTGGGGGGAAACCGAGGTGGGATGTTAAGAGATGACCAGGACACTACCAACAGAGTAGTGACAGTACTGAAATAGAAACCAGATTTTTGTGACTGATCTACTCAACGGGAAGCACGTCTCAAGATAATTTATGCTTGAAGACCTTGTGGTGTGCTACTCGTCAGATTCTTTCCTTACCAACATGTATTACCACGGTTGAATTTAGCACGCTGTAAAACTTGAGAAAGGAGATTTCAGTTCAAGTTTGACATGAAAGAGGCCAGCTACAATAGAGAGGAACAGGATTTTCTGAGAGCCTTTACTAAAAGTTTGTTCATATTGTATTTTAAACTGAATTATTGGAAATCTTACTAACAGTGGGCTCTGCCTCCTCTGTCACTTTCCATGTATTTCAGAAAGAGTTGAAGTATGCTGCCACTTACCAAGAAGAAAAACCAGCGTGAGAGCATTGGTTTAATGGACGTGCTTTGGATTGCCACCGGCATCCTGAAAGCAGAGTTGTCCCCTGGTGATGTGGAAGTATCACAGTAACTCTCCCCAGGTAACGTTCAAGTCTCATTTTTTCTGAGCGCGGTGTCTGATTGTAATGACTTCTACAGACTGATCCACTGCGTAAATGACACGTTTTTAAAAAACTGGGTGAATGCCTACTTAGTTTACACATAGCCCACAAAGGTTTTGAAGGTTTGATGTGCTCTATTGAGTAAATAGCTATAAATAAAACAGCCTATTAAAAAAATCTTTAAATGTGCATTATGCCATCAAACTATGCTGTTTGGAAAGAGCTGTGGTGTTTGGGAAAAATGATACATGTTTTTAACAACTGTCCAAATACATATTTGCACATACTTTAAGATGTACACAAAGCTATCTCCATGGCAACTCTTGGGGCCCAACAAGCTTTATTAATCATTCTTTGAATCCAGTATTTTTAGTAGCTTAAACACTACAAGTAGACACGAGCCATCTAATCATAGGGAGAAATGCTGATTTCAAGGGAGCAAGAATATGAAGATATCTTTGAACCTAAAGGTCGGGACATGTAAAGTCGCTTGCAACTTACTTCTCCCACAACTATCAGTAGCAAATGGCAAAATACTGATATGGGATGTATGGAATATACCTTTGTGGTGAGTGGATAGAGGTTTGTAGATCATATAGGCTTTTAGCACCTGGTTGTTTAGCCAGCTGAATAAAGAGACGTTTCTCTTGCTGAGAACTCTCCTAGGTCAGTTCCAGCTGGAATTTGCACTAAGGCTGTTGTCACTGAAATTTTTTTTCATTACTTGTATGTCATCTATGACCTGCAGATATTTTGGGATTCTGAATTCCCTAGACTCAGAATATTAGAGACATTCAGTGTCCTCATTCCTGTCTGGTCCACAAGGACCAAAATCTGTGGTCTCCTTCGGGCTTCATTGTTTAACGTGGGTATTTTATGATACTTGAAAGACAAAATTTCTTTAGATAAGAAACTTCAGAGTAGGGACCTTGCTTTCCTGCTTGCCTGTGATGTTATCGAGCAATAATCCTTGTTAAGTAAGGATTAATGTTCAAACATGATCAGGCTGGTGAAATGTCTTTTTGGCTGCAGAGGCGATCTGGCAGAGTCTCCCTCTGCCTGCCTTTGGATCAGTTGATAGACCTTATTTACATCAGCCACTTTACCTGTGAGTGGGGTGAGGGTTTGTGTATGTGCTCATCAGCTTCTCCCGCTACCACTGAGGAACGTGAGACACCGTCTCGGACTGAGATCTCACCTGCATCCAAGAATAATGCCCTACAAAAGCACCTTTTAGTTGTAAAGCTCTGGAACCGAGTTCTCTGACTGTGTATCAGCAGGAAGGTTGTTTTGGATTTCACCAGCTTGTTTTATCACATGCTAGAGAGCTCGTGTGTTAAGGAGACTTATCTTAAGCAATCCTCTTAGGGTTCCTGTGAGAGGTGGTTATATTTTAAATACAGTAAGTCAATCTGTTGTCCGTCTCTCCTGGTCAACTTGATCAGGCCCCATGGGACAAAATTAATAGAATCTTGTAATATCTAAAAAGCCCCTTTACAAGTAGCACCGTTTACTATTCGGTTGTGCTGCTTATGTGCTAATTCCCATCTCCTTGCAAAACTTTCTAGGTACTCCTCTGGCACTGAGATTTCTTTATCTGACTTCTTAGGAGTGAACATGGCCCTTAAAGACTCCTTTATTTTTGGACAGTTGTCAATTTTACCAATTAAAAGAACGTCTTTGGATAGTTATCAGAAGCTGGAGTTGAAAACATGTTTGCAATTACTGATGACATAGCTGTTTCTATTTGCTGCTCTCTCTTTTAATTCCAAAAAGTGATATTTTTTTTGGCAGTAGATATGAGAAAATATGTCACTGTGTATAATTACAAAATGCTGTTCATTTCTGTCTTGTAACTGTGGGGGGTTAGTTGGTACAATACATTTGGTTCATTCTTGGCTCGCTCAACTGCATGACACACATTTAGGTTTATTATTAATTATCATGTTAATATTCATTAACATGTTAATTTCCATGGGATCATATAATTCTGCATGCCCCCAAATTAATGTTCAAGTGTATAGGCAAGCATGAAAAAAACCCACGGAATTATTTCCTAGGACTTTATACTAAGCCTTAAATAAAATCACATTCTGTAATTTTCCTCCAGGAAACCTGGGTTTTTTCAACAGACTTTAACCCCACCATGATATTTGCTACAGAACAGGATTCATCCCCGTGAATGGGCTTTGCACAAAGCTGCTTCAAATGTTCCTCATGCTTTCAACCAGATTCTAAATACAAATCCACAGCACTAGCTTTACTTTAATTTCCTAGGTTGCATCTGCCATCTCATCACAGCAATCTGACTGTACCGTGCACTGAAGAAACTGCATAATATTTGTAGTGGCTTGGATTTTTCACTTGATACATAACAAATATATGAATAATGGCTCTATAAGTATTTGTGAATTTTTCAGTAGATGGCAGATTGTTTTGCAGGAGAAAATTCTATGAGAAACAGCGACTTGGAAACAGCAAATCTCTGGGATAAGAGGTGAACCTCAATTTAAATGCCTGTTGCCCAGGGATGTGAAAGAAAAGGTTCGATACAGGTATTTCGGGTTCAACCTACTGTAAGCACAGACCATCCTTACTTGAAGCCTCCTGAAATCAGTGGGAATTTTTCATTGCTCTTGAATGCGTAGCAGACTTCTAATGCATGTGTCTGTATGAAAGAGAGAGGGCACATAACACTCGAAATGCTCTATTTTTTCCAGAAAATAGGGCCATCCAACTCAAATGTGTCCATTTCTGAAAACACTTTCGGTTCTGAGGCACTGCATCTGCTGCAGTTTGCAGCTGGTTGGGTTCTCCTCGCTAATCCTGGTGAAGTTTTGTGAGGTTTCAGACACATTCATTATCCACTTTTACTTCTTACCTTAGAGCACACACAGCGTTCAGGGAAGAGAGAGGGTGGCTTTAGCTTCGTGCCTCAGCTGGGGGGTTGTCACTCCAGCGCAGGCGTAAGGGCGATGACATGAGACCGGGGTGGGGACACAGCACTGAGGATTTTATTGTAGTGTAAGAACAGCTCCCTGCCAAAGTCTCTGCAGAGCAGTAGATTTCAAGGTCAGGTATGCTCTACAATCACCTCAAAACATGCATGTAAATAAATTGTATGGGCTTAGCTCTGCTGTCATTGACGTTTTGCCCCGAGTGAATGCCAGGGCTGCCGTGGAGAAAATTCCACCGACTAAGAAGCCCCACATCTGAACAGACTTAGAGCTGCTCTTCTCAGCTGGGATTTGGTAGTCTTGGTTCTAGGTGGCAGCATAGCCCTTCTCAAACCATCTGAGTCGTGTGGAGTACACCTACCCTCTGTAATTAAGTGCGGAGGTATCTGAGTTACTTCCAGACAGGCTGGCTCTGGAACCAGCGCGGCTGCATCGGCCTCTTCGGAAAGCAGAGCACTGCTGCACCGAGAGGTCCCTGCTGGTGTCCGTGCAACCCTGTGGAGACACATAGGCTTGTTCTGAGAGAGCTTATTTATTTGTGCCGAAGTTGCATATTTTTCTGTGCTTCAGCTTCACTGACAAGGGTAGGGCTCTTCTGCACTGGCTCGTTCTGTCTGATGGTAATATAAGCAGTTTCAGGCATAGATGAACTCGTATCAAGCATCTGGCTATTGCCTGTGACAGGGAGCTCTGCTCTTGTAAGACACACCAGCATGCTGCTGCATCACCATCATCATCATCATCATCATCATCATCATCATCATCATCATCATCATCATCATCATCATCATATTATTATTATTATTATTATTATTATTATTATAGTCAACAGGTTGTATTCAGAAGTCATAAGGCTTATTTTAGGACACCACGCCTGTTTGAACAGAGCCATTTAGAAGTGTGAGGTCTAAATTAATATATTGATAACATCACATTAGGAGGGATATTTTGAACTTCTTTTTAAGCAGAAATTAGCATTTTATCTGAAAATAGTAATGGGAAGAAAATTGCGTGGTCCACCAAGGTATATCATTTAGACCTGATGATAGAATAATTGTTTTCCATCAAGCAAACCAAAGAAGAATCCATAATAAAATTTTACAAGTTAGCTGCCACCAAGAATAAACTCAAGAGCACTATATGAAATGAATTGGGTGTTTTAACTGAATCTTCTCTCAGGACAATAACTCTAATGTAGAGCCAAGGTCTGAGGAGGTCACCTGCAGAAAACCCTCCTGGGGCATTTCAGCGGAGAAAGGAAATATTCTTCTCCCTGTCAGGTTCACTTCTTGTCCTAATATGTCTGAGGATGTGCATTGAAAACGTAATACACAGCCACCATTCTGCATTGGGGTTTAGATAACAAGGGTCATTAAGAAACCTCTGAGGATGACAAACTTAACCCTGTATGAACTTAAGGATCACATCCCGCTACTAATGCGAAGAGCGAGTCTGGTTGATTGTAATTGTGACTGAACAAAAATGTCACTTACCATTAGAATCAATTTCTTTTTTTCTTTTTAAATTACAGCATGTCTCAAAAAATGTATGTGAAAGATCATAACTGGCATCTACTGAACATAGTCTATAGTGACCTTTTGCAGTACTACAGGAGAGAACACCTGGATTTCCATATATTTCCAAATATTTGCTATATCTAAGATTGTGTTTGCAGGAGTGGAGCGCGGTAATTCATTGCCGGATCCCAAATTAAAACACGTATTGAGAAATCTCTATGTTTGTCATCCCAAGTATGTTTCTAGCTCCACAGCTTCTGCTGAGGCCCTTCGGGTAAACCAGGGTGTATCACGACTCTTCCTGCGTACAAAGGATGATGCGTGCTTTCCGAAGAATGCGCAATACTCCGGGGTAGGAGCGGTCATGTTTCCAGCGCACTGCCTCACAGCTGGATGCACCAGGGCGAGGTGCTCCAAACGTGTTTTCGGGGATTCCCGTGTTAGCTGTGTGCGATATAGAGTGGAGAGGGTTTGAAGTTGCCCTGCCAGTGACAGCGTGAATTCCTCGATGATCTTCAAGGTCCCTTCCAACCTAAACCATTCTATGATTCTATGATTCTGTGATTCCTGACTGTTGGCCCTATAAAAATCATTCCCTGAGCATTCTCAGCCCTTTGTCAAAACGGCCCAGTCTAAGCCTGCCTGTACCCAGCATGGAGCCCACTTCATCACCCCTTGCCTAAATCCCCGCGCTCCATCCCACAGGCGTGCCTTTCAGCCTTGAGCCTCAGCTCATGCAAATTTTTATAGCTCCATTAACTGCCATGTCATCCATTTGAACAATTACAAATTACAGTGATATTAAAATATCCAAGCAGCGCTTGCCAGACGTCAGCAAGGACGGGAATCGTCCCCTTCCTCGCTCTCCAGTCGTGCTGGGGCTCTTCGCTTGGTTCCTGCGCCCCGTGGCTTGCATCAGGCAGCCAGGTTGGCAAAGGTCTGATTTGCATTTTTGCTTCCTCGAACTCCTAAAAGTTGCTCATACCAGTGAAGGAGCTTGGCTAAGCGTAGAGTTTCCAGTATATTGTGTTTACTTAAGGAGATTTAGGTACTTAAAGAGAACGCCGTGTAGATGGAGACTAACTACAGGGATTATGGGGGAATATTTTTTTAGCTCTGCTTGGAACTCAGTTCAATGCAGTGAGGCTTTTTGGCTTGATAAGCTGTGGAAGTCTTTTGTTCATAGTAAAAAAAGAAAAAAAAGATAGATCCTATGGGTATCTTCCATGGACAGGAATGATAGAAGGAGCCTTCTTTACTTTACAGCAGGTTCGATTCTTTGTGCCCATTTGTCAGTCGTGTCCATCTCTGCTCTCTGAGCTGATGTCAGGGTGCTGCGCACAACAAAGCCATCTCCTTTCTCCTGGGATCAGGCAGAATTTTTGTCTCATCGGATTTTTTCCTGAGAAGCCTCTATTGATGTCTGATGATTGGATTGACTGGCTTTATAGCTTCTTTTTTCCTCCTCCTTTTTCTCTTGGTTTGGTCACTGGACATAATTCTATTCATTTTCAGAGTGGTCCAAGCTGTAGCAGCTAACTGAAGGCACTGTGCTGCGTAGTGTCTTTGGGATGGTAATAGACACATAATCACCAGGGAGGGACAAATTCGAGTCCCTGGGAGACGGGAAGCCCTGCGTTTTGGAGGACTTGTGATGAAATAGACTCGTCCTAATCCTCCTCTCAGCACGATAAATCAGGAGTGATTTCCTTGGGCTAAAAAGGGGTCACAAAGAGATAAAACTAGTGACAGGAGAATCATTGCCCTTCTCTCTTTAGACCAGGCAGTTGGTTAAATTCCTTTGCTCCTCAGATAGTGTTGAATGTCATGCAAGTGACCGTTCAGTCTGTGGGGAGTGGGATACAATCAGGATGCTAATGCGCTGCGAGTGCAGCTGTTTCTGCCTCCGTGTCACCGTGCTTTGACTCACCTTTGCTGCCAGACTATTTGTTCACTGCTCTTCATTTGTAACTCAAATCTATACCTACACGCATTTGCAACGGAGATTTGTAAGAGACAATTTTATGCTTGAAAAGGGAGAATTACTTTACAGCTATACCTGTTGTCTGTGCAAATGCTTGACATCCTCGCAAGAATTCCTTTCACTCTGTGCCTCCGGTTCTCTTTGTCAGTAAGAAACAGAACTTGTGTAGTTCTAAGTGCTGAAAATCAAATGCTGACGTGATATATTAGCTTCTTTTTTTTCCCCCCTCAGTGTTCTAAATATGGCTCTACTTTGAAATTAAGTGCACTACAGAATATTTGGTTGCAGCACATTGCTGGCATACAGTTTATAAATTGTTAGTGTTTGGCAGCCCTTGGTTTTTAAATTCCTACTGATCACAAGTAGCTGGCACTAATCAGCTCCAATAGAGTTATGGTACTGTGTACCTTCTTAAATGGCTGGAGTGGAGATATATATCTAAAACCCCCATATATAATAGCCACATGCCAAAAACACTTTACTCTGAGCAGGGGTTTTATTTTACTTTTTACTTCTCTCACATTTTACATCTGGTTCAACAGTTCTGAGGGAAACTACATCTGATGTGATAGCAGGAGATCTATATCACACATCTCAAAACCTGCCAGAAATGCAATTTAAATATAGTTTTGGACAGAGTAAAAAAGTATTATTGGTATCAGATGTCTGGGCAGTGAGAAGCTGAGCTCCGTCTCTGCTTGATTTTTTTTCGTACAGAAGGAAATCATAAGGTGAAATCCTGTTTCAGCTAAAACTAGTGAGAGCTTTGCCGCTGCTTTCAGCCATCAGAGTTTCACCTTGCGGCTGTAAAGTGGCTGCCAAGTTCCAGCGAAGCTGTACAGCCTGAGCCGCAACGGCCGACCTGAACGGGGCCTTTGCAGAGATGCGCAGGGTTTGGTCTGGTTTGTCAGCGTGGACAACTATCACCTGCACCGTGTCACAGACTTCAGAGACACCTTCTCTGGTATTTGGATTCACCAAAATTTCGGGCAGGGAAGGCCGGTTCCGGTGTATGTCACTTTATTCCAGTTTATTTTCCCGGAGCGAGCGTAGAAATGTCTGAAGATAATCTAGTTTAAACCAGTAGGAGTTCGAGGCCTTGGTCACCTGAGAATGCACGTACCACCCGAACGGAGCTTCTGAGGTTGGTGGGAGTCGTTCGTCAGGAGCGGACGGCAAAGGCGACCTGCCAGCTGCCTCTGTCACAAATTAGCACCTCCTATGGCTCGAGCCTGGGGGGGCTGCCCGCACGTGGCACTGGGTTTAGTTGCTTGGAAATAAGATAGCCTATGCGTTCGAGAAGTATAATTTTAAGACTGTTGATACTGGGGGTTTGCTAAAATCAGACCTCACGGGTCCAGGACACTGGATCCTGCTAATAACGTCTGTCAGTCAAAGCCTCGGGAATGTACTCGGCGACTTCTGCGTCAGCGGTATGCCAAAGCACCTATGCAAGGAGCCCAAACGCATGTCCTTCTTGTGCTGGGTATGTAAGATATGTCGTTGTGCAGAGTCTGGGACCGTCTGAGCAGACAAACCACGATTCACTTTGTTATTAGGATGATAATTGTTATTATTTTATCACTCCGGAGCCCTAACGAAGGACGGGGGCCCCAGTGCGATAGGCTCTGTACAAAGATGAGCTTCGGCTCTCGCTTTGAAGCACGCTACGTTTTTGTCTCATTATTTCTGATCATAATCCGGCACCAAAAGAAATCAAAAGCTGTCTCTGAATGCAGCGAGAGCTGAGGGCACAGGAAAGCTCTCAGGAAATGCTTGGTGCGTTGTCAGGATCAGGCCCGTAATGTGTAGCTCCAGCCTCGAAAACTCATTTCCTTTGAAGCTCAGTTGAGTGTTACTACTACACATCAGCATGTTGCACCACACAGAGTATATCAAATTTGATGTCATTTTTTTTTTCTTCCTTTTTCCCTGGGAACCTGTAAATATCCTTTGGTAGCAAAACCAGAGAGGAATAAATTCTCCTCGATGTATTTACAAATGTGAGAAGCTTTTCAAGTTGTATTTGCAATTCTCTTTCTTGCAATGACCTCTATTTTCATAATCCTTCATGGAATATCATGGTTTAAAGAGCTTTCTCTCCCTGCTGTTTTTGTTAAAAGGTTTTTGGTGTGATATTTGGAAAGTCAAATTCTGCATTTAAATGTTGTGTTTTCACAGATACAAATGAAAGAGGCCATATTTCTCTTTTTTCCCTCTTTCCCCCTTTCCTGAGAACATCAAGCAGTTCCACTCTTCTGCATGTATTGTGAGCTAAACCGTGAGAGCATACAGCAGCTTTAATAGTAAAGCAATTGCGATTACATCTTGCTTGTAATTACACTGATTTCCTCACATATGTCCAAAAAGGCAAGCATTCGTTTGGCCTGTATAGGCATGTGCTAATGGCAGGAAAGTCATCTGGCAGCTCGACAGCGAGGAAAATAGCTTACAGTCACTTAAAGTCTTTCATGTCACGGACACTCGCAAAGACTCCGAGCGCTCAGTTTTTTGCTCGCGTGCTTTTAAAATCGATTGCGTTTTGAGAGAGGGGGGATTTGTTATGTGCTGTGGATTTGCATCTAAATAATCAAGATATGCAGAGGTACCAGTGGCAAGGGATGGGTGTGCGGTCGCAAATATGAAAAACCCAATAATGGTACTCTACGGGACTGAGCGACAAACTGCGGTGCCCCAGACTGGCCGAAACACCGGCAGCTGGCTACGGAAAAAAAGGTGGACAAATAAAGAAATAGAGAGTCCCTTGTTCCGAGGTGGACTCTGAGGCAGTTTAATTGGCTCTGTGTGTACAGGACAGCACGATTCAGAGTGACCCACCGGGTCACGAGTCGTTCCTGGTAAAACAGGGCTTCGCCGGCCACCGGGGTGCTGGCACAAGGTGGCCACAGCCGTCAGCATTCTGTTCGCTTTGTAACAAAAGTCTGGCTAGAAATTTTACAGACTGATTTATGACAAAGCTGAAATCACATGCCTATTCTCAGTGAAAAAAAGTTTCTTATCTGAAATGATAATGTGTAGTTTTGCTTTTGATTTCAGGCAGAAAGTTTGCAAGGATTTTCAAAAGCTGTGTATAACATTCAGCTGAGCAGTGTCCGTGGTAGATCCCGAATGCTGCCTGGGAATAGTATTTTTCACGGTTCATGTAAGCCACAAACTAGGCCAATTTGCAGCAAGATCTTCCGAAATCAGAGGTACAGTTGTATGTTCAGTCTGGTCTGCCTGCCTTCCTCCACTCTGGCTATTGGGAATCTCAACCAGTTCACTGGTTTCTCCATTGGAACGAGCGAGTACCCAGCCAGAAGAGGAAAGCTCTCAGAAGACATGCCTTGATCCCACCTTAGATCTTTCCCAGATTTGTGGGCACACAGGAGACATTTGATTGCCAATATTCGTGGTCTCTGCGTACACAAATTATGGCCACAGCTGTAGAGATCATTACTGAAAATTTGTTCCTGAGTAGGTAAATACATGACCAAATGTTGATCTGCGCACCCAATTCGGCAACTAATTGCACAGTCTTGCAAATGTGCCCAATTTGCTATTTTTCTCGTTCGGCTCGAGACGAGATGCTGCGTCAATCCCGTAGCCCCGTGCCCGGTGATGAGACAGGCAGGCAGACAGACAGACGGACGGACAGATGGAGCTCGGCTGGTATAAATACACCTACCTTTGCGGAGGGGGGCTGGCAGTCGCCGAGTTATCGTTACCAGATGAGGAATCAGCCCACTCTTTTTTGCTGAGTAATTAGGCTGGGCAGCCACAGAAATACTCAGCCACAGCCGGTTCTGCCCTCCAGGCAGCGCGGACAAAGAAAACAGCAAAATAATAATAATAGAAGTTGTTTACTGGGTCTGTTGCTGCTGTCTATGAGGATAAGGCATTTTCCAGTTTTCTCGGGGCAATAAAGCTGCTGGCGAGCGCCGGGCGCACTTCTGCTGGCGGAGTTTGGGTCGTCTTTGCCGACGTCCCTCATCCTTCAGCTGCTCGCAATATGGGCGGTCATTAAATCTTTGAAAATGGAATTTGTGAGGGTAGCGGAGAGGCACTATAGGACTAAAACCCAGGGGGGTTTTGTTTAGTTTTGGGGTTTGGCTATTTTGTAGCTTTATTGTGTTTATTGTTCCCTGTCTCTCAAACCTCCCATTGAGCTAAAAACTTTCAATAGCGAGAGCACAGAGTAACTATCTTTATAGTTGCTAAATGCCTTTTTCGTCCTGGAGAAAGAGCCTAAGCTTTCTCCTCCAAGCATTATAAGCAACGATGGGATTATTATTTGCCATGGCAATGAGAGGAGGAGGCAACAGGGGAATTAGTATGGATACAATGAGAAAATAAAGGTGGACGATCTGTGTTATGCTGCAGAAATGAGGCCTCTCTTCTGGCTGGAGTCGAGGTCAAATTGCAACAGCGGAGCACTGGGGGAGGAAAAGCAGAAGGTTGGACTGGAGTTTTGGTCTGTTCCCCGTGACAGAATTTAGGGAGTGCGGAGAAATCTGGTTTTAGATCCGCTTCTGGATTTGTATGCTGTGTCTCTAAGAGTTATGTTAGCTTTTTCCATTCTGCCATCTGAAAATGTTAATATTTAGGGGATTTTTTTTCATAAAACCGGCAACAACATGGAAAATATTAACAGGAAACATTTTAGATGCAGGAAATTACAGCTGTGAAGAGTGTTTCATATTGTATTAGCAGAAGATTGAATGAGGCTTCTTCCCATCCAAACTTTTCAATCTGTGAAGAGGAGGAACGTCTCTGAGTCCATGTACCTGCCCCTAAATGGTATGAAATCTATAAAGAACGGGTATTATTGTCTGCTCTGCTTTCACTGGCCAGGGAGTCAGCAGATACACTTACCTTTTAAGACAGCTGAATTGCATAGTTCTGGGAATCGAGAATGTAGTGAATGGCACGTACTAGTCACGGTTGACAGTCTGCTGTCCCCCTCTGAGCACTGCACTGCAAGGGGTGCTGTCAGCGGGACACAAGTGTCCGCAGGCCGTGCCTCTTCGCTCCTGCCTAGGATCCTGCTTTCCGAAATGGAGGATGGTCTGTCCTCTGTCCCTCACATCAGGAAGGGCAGTTGGCATTTCAGAACTGCTCTCATGGGACGAGTGGGCTGTAGAGCCGCCTGAGACTCCAGGTCACCACCAGCCTAGACCTGGCAAGTTCAGAGTGAGGGATGAAGCTCCCCGAACCGCCGGGTGAATGAAGCTCGGCTGGACTTTGTTTTGTTAGCTAGCTAGCATAAGTCTAGTCTGGTTATTTCAATATTAAATTTGCAGTTTCATAATTTATATCCCTCAAGCATTATTGTGACTCACATCAGGTGACTGGTTGACTCTCAGATCCTGCCCATGTTCCTACATATGTGGTTTATTTTCTGCCTTGGTTGACCTAGAGAGAACATTGCTGCTGGCTGAGCCTTTCCTTGAGAAGACAGCGTGCTTGCTTCATCCTGTTCAGAAATCTCCCTGAACTTAATGCATAGAAATAGCAACAAAAGAAAAAATAAAATCGGGTTATTTTGAGAGAAATCCTGTAGTCTGGAAAGTGCAGAAGATGTCCCTGTGCCGGCGTGAGTGTAGGGAACCACCAGAAGGGTGCCTGTGAGCTCAACAGCTTTGCTCTGTTTGCAGTCCCCAACCAGTCACTGCGCTGGAGAAGTCTCCACCGGCAGTGTGGGAGTGTGTAGGGTTCTCATCGGGATCGCCTGCCCTCCCTGTATATCCACTTTCCACACCCACAGGGTGGCATCAATCCTACATGTACTCGTATCCCCAGAACTGCTGCGCTCTGCAGTCTGCAAGGGGCGGATATACCTGATCTGCCTCAAACTAACAAATCCCCCTGTGCTTGGAAATAAAACAAACCTCAGAAGGGGGAAAAGTTCCCTCTTCCGCGATGATCAGATGCTATAATACACTTTCTTTTGAGCCGTATTCTGTTGGGCAGAGAGCTATTGATGTGGTCCCCGTTGTCACTTAGGTATTTGGTCTATTCATTATTTTCGTTTATATTGTTTATGTAAAGCACCTAGAGGCCTGTGATAAGCAAATTTCACCAAATAAAAGAAGCCAACTTTAGTAGGTCAATTAGCATTCTCCAAAGATCATACATTTTAGCAGGGAGCTTTGCAGTTTACCACTGTTGTCTAAGGAGAAAAATGGAAAGTAGACCCCTCCCCTCTTACACGGTGTCAAATATGAACTCTAAATTAGAATGTTACTTATTCTTACTGAAACTGGGAATTGGTTGCATGAGCTGAGTAATCACAATGCCATGCTCTGATTTCACTTCTGGAGTTCATCCAATGAAAACAGCCCGTTTTTACCTACTGGGAAGAAATAGGCAAATACAGTCATGTCTCTAATATGTGTACACAGTATATCAGCGCTTTCCAGGTTGCTTGCTAAATGCAGCTTAAGAACCTTCTAAGATACAGACAGGGAGATTTGTAATGAGACCTATCCGGTGTATTTCTAGTGTCCCCTGTTTGCTTTATAGTTGTCAAATCAATAAAACTTCGGTGTACCAAAGAATATAGCTCAGTGATTCAAAGATGCAGGCTGATGGAAGTTGTCCTCATGGTGAATTTATTTTAAATTTTAACATTATGAGCTCCTTCTTTCCCTACTTACACAACTTCTAGATGTTTTACTGTCCCCTTCCCTTCACTTGGTTGTCCTCTTTAAGGAGTCCTTTGAGACGCTTTTTTCTTCTGCTTAAGTTCTTTTTGGTTCTTTCATGATGTGTCTCTGCTTGAAGCCCTTTCCTCATTCTAGGTATCTTTTGACTATGATTTTTTCACTACTGAGAACCCTAACATAAAACCAATTTATTAGGTAGTGCTGCCTCAGAGAGACAATACAACGTACCTATTTTATGTGCCATGCTATGGTTGTGGCTTTCATCTCAGCTTACTAAGGTCAAGCTGCCTAAAGTTGGGTATTCACCTTTATAACTCCTCATCTGAGTACGTGGTCTAATTTTTACTCACAATTTCTCTGACTTGTTGTTCTTGACTTGAGGGAGCCTGTTGATGTGTTTCTGCTTTGCTAATTTCGGCTTAAACTTCACGTCATCCTCAACCCGACCGAGCCGTATGAGCTGTCTGGCGTCGTAGTCTGCCTCCTGTCTGTTCTTGCTGTAGGCTGTATTTGTGAAGCCGACCTTCCTAGAAATCAACCTCAAAAACCTGATTTTTATTTTCTCTTTGGCTAAGCTGGTTCTGCCCGAAGGGCGCAGAAGAGGTGTATGAGTGGGCAGAACGGTTGGGAGAGAAGAACAGGGGATAGTAGGATTGCCGCCGCCTGGACTCCGGCGTTCAAGATTCAAGATCCTGGGAAAATTCCAAATACACCCCAAAGTGGAGTGTGGGAGGAACTGTGCTAGGGTATGGCCAAATTCGGGTGCTGGAGTTCAGAGGTTTAGAGTCTAGAGTTGCTGGAGGTTTGCCCGGGAGGTTGGAGGGTAAGCGGCCAGCAGGTCTGCGTGTTAAGGAGAACTTTATCGTAACTCTGGCACTGCGGAGATGGCCAGTGATTCTGGGGCCTTCAGCACAGGGCCTGAAAGGTATTTAGGTTTCTGAAAGCAGTTGATTTTGGTGCCTTCAGTGATGATGCAAACATGAATCATTAATGAATCGGTGAAATTAGCACAGCTCTTGTTGGTCGGAGGAGAAAAACAAGCTGAAGGAAGGAAAGCCACTCTTTTAAAGATGTCCAGAATGACTACATGAATGCATCAGTGTGAAATATTAGTTTTTCCAAGAAATAAGTGACACAAATACCTAAAGGAGTTCTCACTCCAGCAAAACCATTTGATTATTTTCCCTTGGTTGCTGATGTTGTTCATCAGCCTTGTCATACAGTGACTATTTCTCTAAACCAGAACTTTTCCATTACAGTCATGGATATTTCTGCTTCCTACCTCATTTGTTCACCAGTCATGCAAAAGGCATCGTGTACTACATTGCAATCCAAATATTCCGTCTCCAGTGAGAATACATAAATTATTTTGATTTGTGATTGCTGTAGACTCTGAAAGCTTGTCCTTTGCTCGTGCCACAGAAATCGTCCTTAAAGATACTGCACGCTGCATGTAGGTTGGAAGGTCAACTTTGGTGGTGGTTTCAGAACTTAATGATTCTTACCAGTGCTGAGAACCAAACTGAGAAAATCAGATACGTAACAACCAGCTCCAGCCTAACGACATCGCCTACATCCAAGTGCTCATACCGTATTGGTAGGCTTTTAATCCCGGAATGTAAAATACCCAACCCAAGTCAAAACAAAACTGAGAACCGACTACCACCCTAAATCTAGTATGGTTTTATCTAATTTTTTTTTTCCTGGGATATAATAAATTAAACATAGTATGAAATGCAAAAAGGTTACATTGAGACATATAATATTTGAAGGTTTAATTCATTTTTCTAGTGTATAAGACACAAGGCTATTAAATTTTTAAAGCAGTGATCTCCTGAAGTCCCTACTTTATGAGGGCTTTCTTCATAAAGATAAATGGTTTCCTTGCCAAATCAAATGCAGATTTGAAACAAATTAAGTTAATGTTCAACGGTACAAGGTAGAATGGATGGGGGAACTGTTTTATTTTGCATTGTAATAACCATATACACCTAAATCAATAGCTGTGGAAAAAAAAGGCAATAATATCACGTAACTGCAGGAAATGAAATATAGTGAGATGAAGGGGGGAGCGGGTCGCAGAATGAAAGGATTTGTATTGGAATAATGACATTTCATTAAAAAGGGAAGGAGTGCTATTGAATATAAGTCCATACCAGTAAATTCTATTTCTTATAATAACACTTGAGATGAGTTAAAGTTGCCCAAGTATTGTGATAAAGCATCTTACTGGATTCCTTTCTTATATTATGCTGTAATTTTATGTTAAAAGAAAAATTTGAAATGTTAAAGAGGCCGTGCATGTTTTTTGAAGTGCTTTCTATTTCTTCTAATGTTTCATTTAACTTGTTATATTATCCTGTGCTCCTGCGATCGGAGCAGGAGGAAGTTTATCAGTTTCATTCTTCTGTAAGCTCGTATTAAAGGAACAAAACAAAATGCGAATCCGGCGGTGGTGAAAGGTATTGGATCGAGAGTGCCGGGGATTAAAGCCCTCTCTTTATCGGCAGCACAGGCTCAGCCTGGTGAGTAACAATGCGGACTGATAGAGGGATGAATCTGTCCTCCCTGCCATACGGAGGATCAGATTCTCAGCTGGTGTAAATCCGCAGGAGCCGGCGATGATACACTGGTTAACACTACTGAACAGGGCTGGCTGCGATCTTTTGCAGAGTATCGTAGAACGAAATCTTGGTTCCCCTGGAGTCAGTGCCAGAAATCCCACTGATTTCAAGGCGATAGGGATTTTAACCTCGGTTATTCTGTGTGTCACCCCTGAAGTCTCCCCTGAAAGACTCACCAGGTACAAAGGAGAATGTTCCACTTCAGTCATTTCCCTCAGTCGCTTCATTCTTTTGAGATTGCCCACAAAGGGCCCAGTCCCTCCCACTGGGCAACTGAGAGATGCGTGTGACTGCGAGAAATTACGATGAGCCGTACCGTTTATGTCCAGTGTGTCAGATCAAGAGGAGCTCATTAGAGGGACAAGTTCATTTTGTACTTTTGCATGAAGAGTACCTGCCGGAACAGGAACTTGGGTGTCAGTGTGTGGGCATCTCAGCTGAACCTCTGCCAAGTGATCGTCTGGAAAATCACTTGTGGTATTAAGAGGTGTATAGGATCGTAAAGAAAGTAAGATTGACAGTGTCGTAATACCTTTATATGAGTGATACAAACATTTTGGGACGTGGATGTCAGACAGCTGTCTCAAAGCTTCTCTCGACCATTCCTCATATCATGTGTGCAGACTACATCAAAGGGTTATTATCCCCTTCAGCTGTTTTTGAACCCAGTCGTCTTTTATAAAAAAAGTCATAAAAATGCCGTGGCAGCAGGGGCCATACAAGATAGCAATAGAGCCAGACCAGTATTTGTGTGTTAATGAAGAGAGGGTTTGGAACTTAACTGTGGTTTACTGAGTTGCTCACTGTTGGGGGCAGGTTAAAAAGAGGAGCCCATCACCGTGAGAACATGGTACCTCTTTGATCCTTCTCATGCCGTAATATCAAGGCTTCTGATTCTTGTGGTCTATTTCTGGCAATTACAGAAATCAGGCAATGCTTTACTTAGATTTCCTGGACTAATTATACAAAATTACTGTGGTCAGGAATGCAGGAAAATTCAGAGGACATTTGGATAAAACTTGGCTTATCATTTAGGGCCTGCAAAATTGTTGCAACTTGTCTTCTCATCATAGAAGAGGCACTTTTGTGCAGAGCTTGTGACTTAAATTCTTTTGAGCAGACATCTGAACAACATGTGCACAGTTAAAGGACGAAACTTGTCCATAGGTACACAGCTCTGCATCATCGTGTCCCCGGTACGATTTGCATCTGTGCTTGTTCCTGTTCATGCCCCGCAGAACCAATGAGCCGTCCCTGTGTTAAGCCAGCGGGGGGGCTTGCTTTGAATTATTTTTATAGTCATAATGAGCTATGTGCTTGGCTTGTTGGTTCATTTGTTTTAATAAGGATAGGTCAAGCCTTCTCAAGGCAATTTCAGTCCTCATTCAGTTTGAAGAGTCTCTTCCCGAAGAGCACTCTAAAAACGTACGTAACTGTACTTGAGGTCATCTCAATTCCTTAGCCTGCTTCAAAATAAGATCCAAAGAGGAGCGCGCTGAAGCAAATCCAGTTTTCAGAACTGCGTAATGTGAAATTGGTACCCACCTCTGTCAGGAGGAATTGATATCATCGTATTGCTGAACGATCCAGAGTTATCTGGATTCATGTTGATGTACCTTACCTGAGCACATCACGGGCCACACTTTTCATGCCAAATGTATCCGTTTCAGGAACATTACTTATAGTCTCTCCCTTTGTAAGTTCATCAGTGAAGACGTCACTAGATTTTTGCCAAGGGGCCAGGGGTGACTGATAGCACCTAAGGACTTGGCTGTCTCCCACTCAGGAAATGAGTGAAATTGGTGCTCAGTGAAATTAAATATTTTTGTAAAAATAAAATAAAAAAAAGACAACTGAATACATCTAGGCTCTCATGTAAAATTCCACACGGAGTTTCGTTTTAGAATATCTACAACTCATCAACCTCTGATTTGTGCATTGCTATCACATCTTCTGGTCTCTGTTTCTTCTGGATAGGACACCTGGGATGTGATCCTTTCAAATTACCTTTTAATTTTACTCCCCATGAAATTAATTATTGACAAGTCCTAGAATCTGAGCCACTCTAAACAACTGTTCATGGATTTGTCATGTACGCTTACCAGTAAAATTCACAAGTCACGCTGTACTATAAATTCTATAAGTCAATTGGAGAACAGAAACACTGCTGCATGGTTTATCTAAATAATAAGCACAGTTTTAATGGTAAACATTCGCTCTGAACTTTCCAAGAACGTCTTGTAACATAAAAAAATTTACTGCAGAAATTCTCAGATAGTGATTTTAGATAATGGTTAAATGTAAGAATTTCACTGTGTTGCAAGAACAGTAAAAAAAAAAAAAAAGATGGAGTATATTGAATAAAGATTTTATTGTGAGTTATTTGCTCAGCTCTGTAGCACCATCAATTTTTTCTCCCTATATAAAAATAATGAAGTCAATAAATGTGTTTAGGTGACCTCTGAGACTTACAAAAAGGATGTTATGAGATGGGTGAATACTGGATACAGTATTTCATTCAGATGCCGAACAGCTGTTGTGGCAGACAATGCTGGCATCCTATTTTTCACCATTGATGCTAACGTAACCCGGGTTTTTGATGGTAGGGATATTCTATCGTACTGCGGGAATGGGAAAAAGACTACTAGCCTTTCAACCCTTCCGGCCCTCCTGCTCATGCAACTTTCTAAGGTGTAATTAGGGTTAGCACGTGAGGAAGCGTGGTGACCAGTATGCGAGCCTGCATACGCGTTTGCCCCGCCGTTGCTGACAGCCCGCCTGGCGGCCGAATTTGGCCTCTTCCTAAAACCCATTGGGCCATCCCGTTGCCCTGATGATTTCAACGGGCGTGCGACAGCGGTGTAAATGGATACCTGTTCATTTTTCCCTGGGAAATGTAGATTTTATTCAAATGCATTTGTGAACATCTGGACTCTATCCTGACCCTGTCACTGTGGGCTGTTAATTGTTCCATCTCCTTTCCAAACGAACGCTCCCAGCTTGCTGCACGTCACGTCAGAGACTGGCAAAGATTTGTTGGGGCGCTGAATTGCTTGTGTCTCTTACAGAAAGTCTCCCGTGAATCACAAAATGGGAGGGGATGATACTACGTGCTTTCCTTAGACGCGTGGTGCTCCTGTGAAGGTATCTGCCTTCCTACCTGGCTTGCCGTCCGTGCCAAGTGTTCACAGCAATTGGAAAAATATTTCTCAAGGAAATATACAAATTAGCACTTTAGGACTAATTCTTATGCAGATTTAATATTTATAGACATTGTGCATTTTTCCTTTGCAGGACGATGAAAAACAGACGAATTCTGCGTTAACGTTAACAATTAACAACATGATGAGAATTCTTTGTTAGCTTAACCACATTGTCTATATATTTTCTTGGAGTTCAGTCTTTATTTTCCTTTCAGTCCGACAGCTGTTCAAAAGGAGGTACACACCTTGTCAATTACTGAATGACCTCCTTTGTAAATTGACTGAGAGTGTGCGATTTGCCCTAGAGCATCTTTTTTAAGTAATTAGTGTAAATCAGTCAATAGATGTGTGTTAGCGACACCTTAAAAACTGCAGTCGTTTGGAAAATGTTGCACTCTATTATATTTTATCTCTTTTAAGTGCCATTGGTTTAAAATGCGAGAAAATTACCCATTTTTAAAAAGAGATGGGTAGCACTTTGATTATGCAGCTTTTGATTTAGAGGGCTTTATGCATTTATTCAGTAAACAGTTGACACCGTACCTGCCGTTTTCTCCTTAGCTAAAAAGCACTTTCAAGGTATTGCTCCGTAAACTGCTCACACTGAAAATAAGGATATAGGAGGAACCTTTTGACTTGCATACGTGTGAGCTCTTCCGAAACAAACTTGCCCGCGCTCTGGGATGTGCTGGCAGAACATCCCACTCTATACACACTCTATACACTGACCCTTTTGCTGTTGCTGAGCTTTGGTGGTGGCGACCCGCGGCGCTGCTCTTGGTGTGGGAAGGAAGGGAAAGGTGCTGGTTGTAGGCAAGGGATTGAGCTGAATAGGGTGTTTGCTACAGAGGGAGTTTGCTTGGGGGCGATGGGTTTGTTAGACAAAAGAGCAGTCTGAATGTCCATTTTTAGTGAGTCACTGGTGGCTGTGAGACCGCAGTGGCTCTGTAGCTTCTCGGGTGCAGCTTTCATCTACAATGCATGGATGCTTTTTTGCCCCAGCCAGCTCTTTGCCCCTCACTGGATTCTCGCATGTGGAGTCCAGCCTTTTTTTTTTCCTTTTCCCCCCCTCTCTTTAACGGAGGGGGATATAATTTCAGTCGCTGCCTCTGTCAGATTTTGTGGTTTTGCAACTCTGTGTTTCTGTTTTGTTTTCAAAGTAAGTCTGCCCTTCAAAACCGCAGGGAGACTGACTCCAGTGAGGCTGACTGCCATGAGAAGTGCTCTCAGAAGTACATCTAGGAGCCTTCACTCCTTCATATTCATATACTAGAGCCCTCTTATTTGTTACTTGTATGAATAATTTAAAAAGTTTTTTTGAGTGGTTTAGAAATTTTAATCAAAACTGAAAATAATCGTAGACCCTGAATAGCCACCAGCTTCGAAATTGCTGACGGCTGTAGGGCCGTCATCCCCAAGATGAACCTCGCCTGCCTTTCTAGCTGTGCACAGAAAACAAACTGTTTAGAGAAAAAAAAACCAGTTTGTTTTTTTTTTTTTTAAAGAACTAATTAAGCAATCATAACAGCCCTTTAAATAAACACAGCTTGCATTTACATTTTACCATGCACTTCTGGTGTTTGTTTAACTTTATTTCTTTTTCACCCCATTTTAATGTAATAGAAAATCTCGAGAGCGGGCTTTCTGAATGCTTCCACTCCTCCGGCCTGTCACAGCCTGTGTGCTGTTCGTCGGAGCCCTCTCCAGTCAGCCCAGACTCCAGCTGGCAGGATGCCCAACGTTGTCACCCGCCTCGGAGAAGTGGGTTTAAACTGAGAAGCCAACCGTTTAGAAAGATGCATTGTTTTGCCCACCCCCAGATCTGAATCTTTTTAAAGCAATTAAAACTTAATTGTGATGAGAAACCACGTATGTTCGTCTCAGGCCTCGGCTGCATAAAGTTCAGCGTTCCCCGGAGTCAGAGATCTGGGCTGGTTTTTCAGAAGAGCTCAGCACGCACCAGCTCTTGTTGAGAACAACGGGGGTGCTTCTCGGGATTGAATGCCTTTGAAAATCTGATCATGTCACTTTATTTATTTATGTAGATTTGTGTATGCACAAATATATACAACATGCCCAGAAACGAGCGCGCACGCATACATGACAGCTCTAGGGTCTGGATTTTCAAAGGAGCTTAGGAGAAATCAGGGAGAGATGGGTGCCTAATTAAAATTCATACCCTTCCTGCCTTTGGCATAACTTAAACCTACAGCTAAATTAATACCAAAACATGACTAAAGGGCAGCGGGATAATTCAGCAAAACCCACAAGAAGCAAGCCAGGCAAATTAGCCTTCCTTTCACCAGCCTTACATTTTCCCATTTCTTATTTTAACAAAGATGGGAAGAAAACAACAAATGAACACCAAATCTCCTTAAAATACTGCCCTTAGGTGGGCTGCTTTAGATTCTCTGGGGTCAGGACCTGTCTCTGGTTATGTGTTTATATAGACAGCAAAAGGGGTCTGTTTTTTTGTTGAGACTTCAGTGCACGGTTGCACCGGTGTATGAAAACCAGAGCCAGGTAACAGAGCACTCGTACTTGTAAAATCCTACTGTAAGCTGTGAAATCAGAGCAGAAACAGCGCCTCCTCCCCCTTCAGACGAACAAATAAACAAACCCCTTGGTTGAGGATTCCCCAGAATCTTGTTCTTTATCTACATGTACAAAAGGAAAATCCTGCGTCCTGGAAGATGATTTACCAAAGCAATAGCTCTTATGATAGCGCACAATGCAGTTCCCATTCCGGCCTTGGCCGCGGGAGGCGGGAGGACACCCGCGCTCAGTGCCTGGTGTCTCCGCTTTAGCTACCGCGTACACTCCAGGCAGCCCACCAGAGTGCCAAATAGAATACATTCAGAAGAAAGGCTTTTACACCACCATGAATCTTTGCTGCCCGGGACATAGCCTCAACAGGTAGTTTGGAGAAAGTATAGAAGATGATAATTTTTCTTCTCTCGAGACCGCCGTGGGGAGGGCGGGAGGGGTTTGAACACCACTCTCTCCTAGCCTGGGGGAGAGCCAAGTTAGTTTGCAAGCCTAGATCAGAATCGCTTCTCCAGCCGCTGAATTTTAAAAGAAAGTGGCTGCAAATACATTTTGCAAGAGATGTGATCTCTCTCTTTCTGTTTTCCTTAGAAAAAGCTGAGAGGATTGGGTCTCTACGGAGTGTATGAGAGGATTTTTAATTCCTGTGTCCTGCTCAGATCTAGTAAGGAACAGGTACTGCACGAGTCCCTCCTGAGCTGGTGCGTGGATATGCACACAGGCAGGAATCGCGGTCTGGGGTGAAGTGTGCGGGCAGGTGTGAGTTTGGTACCTCTGACCAGATGTGTAGGACCCCTGGAAGGGATGAGAGCCCCACTCCCAGGTTTGCGCTCGTCCTCGTGGGTTCTGCTGGAGTTGTACTTAACCTGGGGCACCGAACCCTGACGGAGAGCGGTTCGAAACTGTTAGGGCCAGATGTTTTCGTCCCTGTTTGTCAGTGTCAATCTGTGCTTTTCTCTGTGAGCTGCTTTATAGAGTTAGAAAGAATGAATCCCAAACCACTTTCTTTTCCAGAACCGGTCAGGTTTGCTGCAGTTCTCTCACTTGCGCTCTCGGATGGTACTGACAGTGGAGAATGGATTTTTAATTAAAGGGAAAAAAGGTATTAACAAATACCTTACATCAAAGCGACTGGTCTCTAACCTAACTAGCCTCGGATGCTTGCCCCTGCTAGGCTCCTGGACAAACACACTTCACCACTGTGATCTTAAGAGGCTGAAGTATCTTTCAGACAAGCTCATTCCTTAGACTTAATTAAAACCTAGTTCACTCCTTTATTCAATTTATGAGGCCTAGCCAGTAGGATTAAGCGATTACAGGCAAAAAGCCCCATTTGTGAAACACTCATAAGCTCAAGCTGCTAGACTGCTCAGTTGTACTCCATTAAATTAATAAGGAATGAATAGACTGATCCATTATGAATAAAGCTGTGGGGAGCCTCAGCATTGCCTCAGACTCTCTGCACACTCCTTAGAGAACATTTGTGCAAAATGATTATGTTCATATTCATTCAATTGGAATTCTATAAAAGTGGAATGCATAAATTACTCTAAAGATGGGGAGTTTATCTTAAACATTAACTATGTGTGCGAATTAATAAGACTATTATAAAACCATTAGCATTCAGTGTATTTACCTACGTATGCTGCATACCTAAACTAAATTCAACAATTGTGCCTAATTACTATTCTTGTTGTGTGATCAAGCTGTGGTTCATTTTCCCTTGTAGTCATAATATTTACGAATTGCAGTTTTTCCTGCGAAAACTTCCGAATCCCCTTTTTCCCCCCCAGCTTTACATTTGCTCCTGTAGTTCTTCAGAATATCATAAAATACTGCGCCATTAGCGTGTTGGGAAGAGAAAGATCAACAGATGCTTTCAAGTGCGTTAAAATACAACATCGAATAACACCTACGAGCATACACGCCACCAACCAAACCTTTGTCTTTTATAGAGTACTAGACGAGGAAGGATGGCAGCGACTCCCGGGAGAGTCTTCCCTGAACCTACTGCGGTTCTGCGGGACCCAGCAGAATCCCACGCTTGAAATACAGAGGGGCGCAGAATTCGTCGTGTTGTGAACACGCGCAGCCTGTTTCTCCTGGAAGAATTCCAAGTGACTTGAAAGGTAAAAAAATAAAACAAACAAAATAAAACAAACCCACAAACCAAAATGAGGGGCTGGGTTGGTGAAAAAATAAACAGTTTGTAGAGGGCTTGGCAAACGAGGAGTTAAAATCAGCTAAGGCAGGTTGGTTGATAAGGTTATGGGAGCAAGTGCTCAAACAGTGAGTAGTAGGGGTGCGCTGCGGGATGAGAGAAGGGCTCAGGGCCGAGCTGCTGGGCAGACACTTTGAGCAGGCAACTTCTCCTCCTGCCCTGCTTCTCCCTTTCTGTCCTTTGCCGCTTTGTGACAGCGCGACCAGAGCGGTAGACCCTGTGGGGTTATTGAGCTGATTTTTCCAGGGACTGGGCTGAAGCAAAAAAGACTGCGTTGTTAGGACTGATCCGATGTGATCTCAACGAAATGGCAAGGAGGGGTATCTAGGCACGGTGTTATTTTCAACGCTGTTCCTGCGCGGAGCGAGGAAGTTACGTGTTAACACAGGTTAGCCAGCACGTCTGACCTTCATTGTTCCCCGTGGAAACAGTGACAGTCTATTAGTCCTCCACGAGGGATATCACTGTCTCACAGCAGCTCTGAAATTCCCCCAGGACACTCCTGGAACAACAATAATTCAGCAAGAGTTCACACAACGTTAGAGCTCTGTGAAATGTTTGCAACAAATCTTGCCTGGATGGAGAGGGGGATGTGGTAGGAAGGGGGAGAGGGATCGTTTTGAACTCGGCTGCGTTTGAGAGGAGACATTAACCTTTGAGGCAAGTCAGACCAGGTGGGAGTTTTGCAACAGGAAAATCCTGCTAATTCTCTTGAAATGAAATAGCCACATAGATAAAAGAAGGTGGAAATTAGTTTTTTAGCTTAATCATGCTTCTGAAGTAGAATATCAACCTCTAAATCTGAAATTTAAAGTAAAAGACAAAGAATTTAAACTAGGAAACTTGTAGGGGCTAGAAGCCAAAGAAACCAATTTTCGGCTGAACTCTTAGGAAACGGAGTGACAGAGTTTTAATATAGCTTATAGAAAGTAGTAGTTGAATCAAAGTGCGATTGCCTTTGATACAAAAATAATGCTATGCATGGGGAAGCAAATGTGTAGATTTTGACCCACTGAGTGGCTGCTAAAATCTTTTCATGGCTGCGCTTTTAGAATAAAAGGGTGGGAGTAAAGAAACTTTTGGGTCAGCTGCTGGATTTCTTAGACCTGATCTTCTCATCTTCAGTTACACTGACCTTCCCAACACGTCACACCTTTCGAATATTCCTGTGCCCTTTGGTCTCTAACGCGCTCGTGTGGTGTGTCATGGCCTAAAATGGAGCACAGCCGGTCAGCGCTCGCAAAGGGACGAGTGATGCCTGTAGATCCAGGTGCCCTAGGAGGACGCCGGGGTTCAGTAAAGATACCACATGGGCTATGTTCAGGGGTAACCTCTGCTTGCTGGTTTGGAGATCTTTCGACTGGGAGGCCTATCTCAAGACACAGAGTTACTTGATGTCACTAGGGCCCCTGGATGGCTTAATCCAGGCTTGATCGAAAGGATTAATAAATGAATTCTTGACTGAGCCTGCATGTGAAGTCTGTATTGGAGAAAGGCTTATTCTTTGGCCCAACTCCAAGAGAAACTAATCATCATGAACTTCATGCAGATTTACGATTATTCTTTCTGTGGAAAGGGTTAGGCCTGCACTCTCTGGCAGTAATGAAAAGCCTGCAGAAAAGGAGAAAGCCAAACATACACAGAACGAACATTGTATATAGGTTTGTTTCCTTGAAATCCTTCCCGTGGATTTTCTACATTTTCACAGAAAACTGATGGAGGAGTACTATCATGTATTACACCAGATCGAATCATTATGCTCATCTCAGCTCCAGGAGGCAGAAATATCATACAGTCTTATTTTTTCGAGGGAGATGATATCGTGAAATAAAGTGATAAGAAGGAAAGTTACCGTGATAGTATGAAATATGGCCACCGGCTGCCTTCAGCTCAGTAATCTTTTATGTTCCAACTATTACTCAAAGTACGGATTACTGAAACGCTGTTCTTCTGTGGCACTCTCTTGGGTGATCTATGGAAGCCTGGAGAAGTCAGTGAAAAGAATCCTATCATTTCTGGTTGTTCCTTAAAAAAAGGCAATAAAATATATCTATGAAACTTACGTTCACATGTATTGGAAATACAGTATGATAGCAAGGATTTTAAAAGGTGCCGTTTAATAATCAGGTTTCTAATAAACTTTTAGAATATGCAGAAAAAATATGAAAGACTGCAACCTGCTCATCCAGGATTTTGGGCTTTCTTTTTTTTTTTTTACTAAAAGCGGGCTAAAAACGATTTTGTAATCTATTTCCAACACTGCATTTGCAGATATGCATGGATTTGTTAGGTTATCTCCTAATCATAGGATTTTGCTAAACAAGGTTGTGGAACAGTCATTAAAATGAAAACCAAAGCTCTATGCCAGAGATTTTCCGTGGTCTTGAGACAGCTTTTTGCTTTTTCTTTTTAATGCTAGATTTTTCGCATTAAAGCACGATTTTCCTGCCTCTTACACAAAAAGGACGTAGTGGGGTCACAGAGATAATACAGGGGCTGTAGAATTCATTCATTTTATAAAGCAACAGACCAGTGGTCTGTAAGATCCAGTATCTATCCCAGAAGAAGATAAAAATCACTTGCCCAGCCAGGCAGCGCAAGATGGCAGCAATTCTTCTGTGATCCTTGCACGTGATTAGTGTGTTTCCAGAACCGTGGGGACTGTTAATCCTTGTGACTTAAGCTAAATAGTCTAACTACAGATGTTACTGCTTTGTAGATTCTGCGTTATTTGGATCTCATTAACGTGTGACATGGTTTATGAGCTACGCGATGGGTGATGTGTGAATGGGTGTACAAGGACAAGGGAGTGCCTCCCACTTCTGGGGCTGTGGAAGGGCCGAGTTCGTTTTGTGCACGTGCAGTGAGGGTGAGCGTAAATCTCCTTAATTCGGGAGCGTTAGGAAACTGCATGCTTCTAGCCTGGCCTTGCCTTAGAGGCAGAATGGAGCGTGTGGTTAGAGCACAGCAACAGCTAATTTTACATTACTGCTGATGCTACTCCAGCTTACTGGAGGTGGTTCATGCCAGTGTGGCCATTCTGAGGGCACCAGGCAGCCCTTTTCTCCTGCCAAAGCCCTTGCCCCAGTGTTGATGTCTGACGTAGCATTCTGTGTAATCCAGAATATCTGCAAGGGTATTGAATAATAACTGGCGGAGGAGAAGGTGGTTAGTAATGGACAGTGGAGGAAGGTGGGCACCTCTCAAGACAAGACTGTCAGGACTCTCAGCCTAGCATTCAGTGAGATGCTACGGTGATGTGTCTGTTAGAATGAGTGCCCTTGTGCTGCTTGGGTCCCCTCACCCGTGCAGTCACCCCTACGCTGACAGCTGTGGGACATCTTCAGGTCTCGGCTATGTTTGATTTGAAAGGACAAATAGCGATTTGAGCCCTGTTCCTCTGTCGTAGACAGCAAATACTTCATGGTAGTGTGGGTGATCCCAGCCTGGGTATCATTTCTCCTTGATATGAAATCTAATATCAACTCTTTGAAAGACAGAAACGATAAATGATAATAGCAGATACCACGAATAATACCTACATGAGTATATATGTTCCAGGGTATCTGGTTTTCCCATGTTGTACTGATATTTATGGATTTTGTACGCTCAGAACCACTTCTACCACCATGCCAATGGAACCAGAAGCAGCTACTATACATGAAACTGATGAGTCATTTCCTCCTATACTCAGGACAGGTATTTATCTGACATCTTGTCATGGAAAATGAAGCAAGGTGGTGTTCCTAGTGTTGAGAGGAAGGAGAGAGACCTATTTATTCTGTCACCTTCTATAACCTTTTTGGTCAATACGGGTCAGTTGCATTTCTTAAGATGCTGTGATAATACATTCCTGTTCACCTTCCTCAAAGAGATTCCTTCCTTGTCTCAGTGAAGCAACAGGTAATGATATGGACACACTTATTAGATTTGCTTTTAGATGTTTGCATTCCAGCGTTAACATATCATAGAGATATCTTCCCCCTTGAAAACAAGCGAAACACCCAAGAATAGCACCACCCATGCTTTAAGATCACAGGAGGAAACTTCAGTAATAATGTTTGCTTTCTTGGATGTATACATTTAACTATATGATTAGCCTGGGAAACTATGAGAGGCATAGAAACTCAAACCTAGTGGAACGAACCTCCCTCCTAAATGTCAGTCCTCATGAGTGCAGGCGGGAGCTGAGATAGAAGAAGAGGTATTTAATGTGCAAGGAGTCATAGAATCATAGAATTGTCTAGGGTGGAAGGGACCTTTAAGATCATCGAGTCCAACCATCAACCTAATGCTGCCAAAACCACCACTAAACCGTGTCCCTCAGCACCATGTCGACTCGTCTTTTAAATACCTCTAGGGATGGTGACTCCACCACTTCCCTGGGCAGCCTGTTCCAATGCTTAACGACCCTTTTTGTGAGGAACATTTTCCTAATATCCAATCTAAACATCCCCTCATGTAACTTGAGGCCATTTCCTCTCATCCTATCACTTGTCACCAGGGAGAAGAGGTCAGCCCCCACCTCTCTACAACCTCCTTTCAGGGAGCTGTAGAGAGCGATAAGGTCTCCCCTAAGCCTCCTTTTCTCCAGGCTGAACAACCCCAGTTCCCTCAGCCACTCCTCATAAGACTTGTGCTCCAGACCCCTCACCAGCTTTGTTGCCCTTCTCTGGACACGCTCCATCACCTCAATGTCTTTCTTGTAGTGAGGGGCCCAAAACTGAACACAGTACTTGAGGTGGGGCTTCACCAGTGCTGAGTACAGGGGAACAATCAATTCCCTAGTCCTGCTGGCCACACTACTCCTGACACAGGCCAGGATGCTGTTGGCCTTCAGTGGGAGGAGTCAATAGGATCATCCCAGGAGCTGGCACCCTTTTTCTTTGTAATGTTCACCATAGTGCTTGGTGAATTACAAATCAGTGGGAAGAGGGTATTGACTCCTTTCCTTCTAAAGTGGGGCTTGAGTGGGTCTTCTAATAAATCCACCGCTCTGTTAAAAAATGATTTCTTATGAAAGCGTAATGCAGCCAAGGTTGAGAGGGCTAAAGATCAACTTGATAATAAATGATAGCTATATAACAGTCTAGGAAGAAGTTCTAAGGTTTTCCAAAGTTTGAATGGGGATAAGTGGCCTGTTAGGTAATTTTCCATTTCCTGTAATATCTTGCCTTTTTTGGCCAATTTGCCCTCTCCTTACATGTTTTATTTTGGCCACATTCCCTAAAAGCCTGCTAGAAACTCAGCGTGTGCTAAAGGTCTGCAAACCAGATGACCATATAACAATGACTTTCCAGTTTCCATCGCAACTCGCGCTGACTTCCCGTGGTACCGGCTGGATTATACTGGGTACCCAGCATGTCACGCCAGTCCCAGTGCGCTGATGTTCTGTTGTCCTGTGGCTGTATCATGAGTTAAGGGATGAAGCTACACTGTCTCTTTTGGTCTGCAAGCATGTAATTCCAATAGGCAGTATCCCCCACAGGGTAATAAACTCTTTAATAACAGTAATGTAGCAACCACAATAATGAAAAAAGTGATTACATTCTACATAAAAATATAAAAGCTCATTTGATCCTGAGGTCCCCAGTGGCACATTAGCTGGACTTTTATTTAAAATACAACATCTCTTACTTACATCTTATTCAGGTCCTTTGTTAACACTAATATAAAACACCAGTAAAATTGTCATTGGAGGAATTTAATAAGGAGTGGGTATGGCTCAGTGGTCCATGCTGCTAATTCTGAGTCCTTCCATGAATCCAGTCTAGAAAAGCGCGAGATGCTCTGCTTGAGTGTTTCATTACTGAACCCCACTTTGCATATGCAAAAGGAGTGAAGGCAGAGAAGAAGATCCCTTCTTTAAAAAGTGGGTCTCTTTCCTCTCCTAAAATGGTAATGCCTCTACGAGCACTTAAGTTGCATGAAATGTGAGAGTCCCTTGTTGTGCTTTTACTTGCTCCTCATTCACGATGGTTTCCCTGGAAATCCAGACTAACTCCAAGGGTCTAGAATGACACCAGGGGATTTTCTTCCATGTGCATGTCAGGGGACCTGAGAGCAGAAGCCAGCTACACCCTGCTCTGTAATCTACCATGCTCTATTTCTATTATGTCTAATACCGGGAGGAAAGGAACCCTGCTAAATACTGCGTGCCTCCCAGGATAGATAGCATAGACGTGACTGAGCCTGTGGGCAGACTTCAAAAGAATCTGAATTCCAGCGGCAATTTTTTGCGCTGTCCCTTCTTGTAATCTGTACAGTTGAGCAGAAATATATTCAGACTTTTTCCATTTCCTCCTTTTTCTGTCGGTACCACATTATTTCCTACTGAAGGCTCTTGCCTTCCCGTCATGTCACTGAGGAATTAATCCCCTGCGCTGTGAGTAAGAACATATGGCAAGCCATTAGTCATCAGCCAATGCAATGGACACTGTTTTGTTCTAGAAAGTGTGCTGGCCAAGAGGGTGAATGGAAGCACGGGGTTTTTAATGGGAATTATGTTCTCAAATCAGAGACGGAGCTGAAGATTTAGAAAGTGCGTTAGCAGGTAAAGTCAATTAGCAAATCCCCCTGTGAGGTTTAGCAAGGGCGTTGTGGTGAACTTTGAGGTTGTGATGTAAAATAAGCTTCTGCTTCCCTTTTCACGGACTTTTCCCTTTTTCTGTGTTCTCAGAGGCCGGGGACCTACCTTCATTTCTAAGGGTGCAAATCGCTTTCTGTCAAATGGAAGCAAACTGATTTAGGTAAAGAAACACATTGCTTCTCATTTTTCAAGTGTATGAATGTATTGACAGGCAACCCAGGACCTCCCTCAAAAATTTGTGTGACCATTTAACATCATCTCTACCCCCCCATTGCATGACACAGTCCCTCCAGCAGCTGGCGAACACACGGAATGTGTCACATGTGTTGAAACCCTCTCTAACCCTGTTCTTACTCCCATTCTTTGATCATATCCACTTCTTGTCTAACTTGATGTCTACGGTCAATCACAGTTCTAGGGCGAGGATTGCCTCTTTGCTTTCCATGCACATAGGTATGTAATGCAACAGGACTGGTGTTTCTAGGTGTTAACGCAAGATAAGTACATAATGGTAATCAAGGCAATAGACTGCCTAAAAGGAATGTGATAAAAGATGACGCCTTTTCAAAACAGTATCTCCCAAAGATCCTTTTACCTGAAGAGCAGGGAAAAGTCCCGACGCAGAGAGAAGTCATGTTGCAAAGCTTTCTTGGATTCTCTTCCATGGAGCTGACTGCAACATCAGCCAAGATTTTAAAACACCTTTGTTTTTGAAGTGATGAGCCTTTTAGAAATAATATTGCCTGGGTAGCCCTAGTGAATAGGAATTGAGGGAGGCACGTGCTACCCTGCTTGTTCTCTTACTAGTCATTCACTGGAAACGCTCACAAAAGGAATAAAAAGTACATTTGCCTTGTTAATACAATTTGTATTACATATTCATAAACCATTTTATAAAGCTCCCAAGGAAAAATTCAATTGTACTGAAAGCACATAATGGTAGAGCGGCCATACAGAAAACAGGCAGCATGTTACAGAATTAACTGCACAATGAATGAAATGCTATGTCTATAATAAACCCATTCAGATATAAATTATGGGAGAGTAGATGAAATGTTTGTTAAGCAATAAAGCTTGCAACCGTACATGTGAAATTGAATGGGATTTATCATAAAATATTGTGGAGGATACAAGCTGAATATGTGTTACAAATTGACCGAATTAAAAATAATCCAAGGAAAGCAAGCTTTTGGGAGACTGAAAATTTTAGGAAATGAGTTCATAAGCTGTTTAGCTCTGACCCAAAGTCCCCTGATGCCAAGAAAAAGAGGCAAGAAAATAAGAACAGAATAATTTCTTAGAGGACCACAGTTATGTTGTCTTAATTTTAACCTCCTAAATTTTGTCAAATAATCAGACTCCCTGTTGAACAAACAGCATCTCACTGGAGTGGAGGGTAGAGAATTTGGCCCAGCAGTGTTTGGTTAGTATGATTTACAGTGGAAGATTTTTTTTTTTCCCTGAACTATTTATCTCAGTAAGGCTGTTGTACTGAGGGCAGGATAGACGATATTTTGGTTGGACCTTAAAGAGATATGTGGTATGTTTTCCCAAAAGACCTTACCAGATATCTCAATACAAACAACAGAGTTGCTAAAGAACACATTCTGTGGGATCCCATATAAAGCTTGACTGAAGCCCACTTCTCAAAATTACATACCCCATGCTTTCGCCCTTGTTACTTCTAAAAATTGAAGATATTTACAGTTATTACAACATGATGGAAATATAGTACTTAGGAACAACACGAACAAAAAAAGCATCAAAACTTCAGAATTAGACTTAGAATTCAAACAGATGTTTATGGGATACAGGATAAAAAGTGGGCAGGATAATTTTCAACCCCGAGTAACATTTGTAGCTTTGGAAATGTAGGACAACCTAAGAAAAAGAGAAATAGGAGCTGTAGAATCTGTGCCTGAGAGGGTTAAGAGCATTGTCCCTGTTCTTAAGCTTACCTAGATGATTTTTAGGGCATCTCTCTCCTTTCCCAGCAGTGAATAGTGACCCTTTCTCAAAGTAGTTAAATGTAGGCAAACAAGTCTGGAAGCCAGAATACAAAGTGGTGTTTCTGTAGGGGCTTTAAGGTGGTTGTTCCGATTTACAGATGGAGGATTGTGCACGTAGAGTGAAGATGAGTGTAGCCAGGTGCCACAGACGTGGTTGACATGGTCTTTAGGTGTCTGCTGACCCTACGATCCCTATTTCTGCGGGTGTGTTTCACTGTGGTGACATTCTGATAAGGTTTGTGGGACCGAAGGAGTCAATACGTAACTTCCCCCTGATTAACACACCTGACTAACCAGTAGATGTCCTTTCATCTCTTTGACCATGCAGCCTAACAGAATCCTTTCTGGTTTGCCTGTGCTTGCTGTTTAATAAATAAAGGGATTCCCCTCCTCAGAGCCACATGGAAAAAGCACTTTGAGTTGTTATCCAGCAGCGTTTTAATTTCAAGAGGTAATGCTGAGCCATTTCTATGGAATGGGAGCTGTTGGACCATTATTGCAGAGCTAAATATAAATAAATGAGGAGAAATTAACTCAAGTAGACTCCATTTTGCTTCCCTGCTGAATGGATGTAGTTTCCCCATGTAGAAGAGATTCTGTGGATTTTTTTGTTCCCTTTTTTCACTGGAAAAAACCACACGGAGTGCAAACATGCATTGGCATCCCGCAGTGTATCAAGAGGGGCTGGTAATCTTACCCTTTTAAGAAACATGGCATGTGCCCAGCACTTTTGGATTGCGTTTAATTCGTAGGAATACAGGCTACGAAACCCCTCTTTCCTACAGAGGAAGAAAAGCCTGTTAACTTGTCAGCCTGCATCTGAAAGGCCAAGGGTTCAACGCTGCTCATCGGTGGTGGTTGACATTCCCCCTTAGTGCCTTTGGAAGTATCAAGTTTGCCAGTTATTGACTGCATTGCTGAGTTATCTGTTGTATAAGCACAATTTCCATAAAGGACATAAGGCCAGGGACATGTTCACCATGCGTTTTAAGACATGGTTGATTTGATTTTCTCATTTCTTTTTTTCTCTAAACATATTTCTCTCAAATGGTAAATTGTAACAATATTATTGATTGTGTACTGCTCATGGAGCAATAGCATCTATTTGGCTTTTTTTTTTTTTCCCTTAATGATTTGCTTAGAGGGTGGAAAGAAGTAGTGGAGGTGAAATACCTTTGTCCCCCAGAGATGAGGGCTTTCCGATCGAGGTCAGCGACATGACAGTATGGGATCTGTTAGCACCTTAACAGAGTCCCCGAGCGTGAAATCTTTCTCTGCACTTCAGTAAGAAATTCAGGACTTCGCATCTCGACTTAATATTGAAACGCCATGTTTTTTCTTCGATTAACAACTAAATTCCCGCACGATTTGAATAAATCTGGGGGAGAATTCTCTAGGAGCACAAGAATTGTCAAGTCAGTTGAGGGGAAAAACATGCCGTGTATAATCTGCCCTGGGCAAAGAAAATGCATCGGGCTTTGAAATGCTGAGCGCAGGCGATTCAGCAGAAAGTGAATTGTGGACAGAAACACGGCATTTTGCTGGTAGAACAACAGCGAGGATGTCTCAGTCAGTTCTGTCTTTTTACTGTTTACTTTGTGTTACTGTAAGTGAAGAGGTAATATCACTGAATGAGGCAAATTTCGTTCTTAGATGCATGCGCATAATTATCAGTGACCCTTTATATCTGAGAGAGAATTGATTTTGATGAGAGCTCTACCTCCCGCTCTTAGGGCAGGGCCTTGCCCAATTTGTTTTACATGCTCAACAGTCATTATTTGGATGAACCAATCATGGGGATTGGCTATTATTGATAGATCTTCCAGGAAATATGTCAAAGTTAAGTAAAAGTAAATAAAACATGAAATTAACACGAACGTGTGTTTTTCCTAATCAGATACCTGTTTCAGTAGCTCTTGCTAAAGCGGCACAATGTAGCCAGCAGGATGCGATTGATATGAAAGGATTATTAAGAAAAGCAATTCAACAAATACGTTCTACATAGGGCAGTATTACTCAGGACAAACTAATCTGGAAAAATTAAAATGATCCTCCAACAAATATTTGTCTATTGCAAGATGCGCAGACCTGAACCAAACCTTCTTCTAAGATTCATCAAAATGTTATAGGAAGTTTTTGCTATTCTGAAACAGATCTCCTCCTGAGGAAGTGCCAGGTTTCCTGACACGCCGTAATAGGAGGTCAAAGGACTCTTATGACACATATATAATGCCCATTTAGCAGGTGGGAGAAACAAGAAGTGCTCAAGCTCATGTGTCTAGTAATTTTAGGTGTCATGATTAAATGCTGAGTCCTGCATCTCTGGAAGGATCTCTGTTGGGCACAGGAGGAGCTCTCAGCTTTCTGACTCAGATGGAAGAGTGCTTTGTGTCTTCCTAAATGAAGGTCCAGATCATGGTCTGGACGGTTGACAGCAGTGTGGTGTGTGCCAGAGTCTCCCTCTGGCTTTATGAAAAGCGGGAGGTGCTCTGCGCCTACATGTCTCTACTTGTTTACGCCAAAACTTTGGCTCCCAAAATTAGCGAATGCTTTTCAAGAATTTTGTCCAAACAGTTTGCTGCGGTGAGTCAGTAGCAGAGGTATGAGTAGAGCCCAGGGCTCCTCACTCCTGGCCCCATGCACTAACCACCAAGACCATTTACTTTTCTAGCCAGGGCCAAAGTGAAGATGTGAAAATACCACAGGCGAAATTTGTGTTTTTTTCTTTCAAATTTTCCACTCAGTTTTGCAGACTCAGGAGGTTTGGTTAGCTCTCCATGTTGAGCTAGAGGATAATATTGGCTTTGCCATGGAGTTTTTCACTTCTAGATGTATGAAAGATGAATTTTCCCTCTTGCTTTCCCCACTGACCTCAGCTTGAAGGTGAGCGGAGATGTATGTTGAGTTATTTTTCCTTTGGAGAAACTGGTACGGAAAGAGGGGTGAGCGTGGAGAACTCAGCCAGTCGGGATGAGCTGACCTCAACCTCTCATTGGCAAAGGGAGCGAAGAGGATGGGGAGAAGGGGGAGGCCAGGAATAGCAAACGGTCGCCAGTCCTGGGCTGTGCTGTTGATTACAACCTCTGGTGATCCAGCCAGGGGATCAACAGGCCGGTTGTGCCCAGTCATTAAGGAAAGGCATGTCTGTAATTAATGGCAAAGGGCCTGATACAATAAAAGGCATGTCTGCCTTCTGCATCGCGAAGGCCGCATTGGGCTCAAAAGACGCCAAAGAAAATCAATGTTAAGCAGCTTGTATGGATTTGTGCAGACCTATACAGTGCCAAAGTCCAGACATATTTCTCATTGAGCTGAGTCCTCATATGGTTTATTTATAATTTAATGCTAAAATTTATGAAGGAGATGCATGGCAGAGGGAGAACCCGTAACCTTGTCATTTCTTTTCTTAAAGCAGCAGCTACTAGATCTAGGGAAGAATTACGTCCTTTTCCTTCTCCGACTCCCCAACATAAAATGTAACGTGATAGAAATTCTCTTCACTCTGAGTTTGTTTTCCCGGAGTCGCTGTACAGCTCAGTTGCCGGTTGCATATCGTGCAACAAGTTTTTATCAAAATCGCTAACTGCCAGTCACTTGCTCTAAACTAAATCACCTCAGATGTTATTCATCAAGCGCACCGTGTTACATTATAGACTTTCATAACTCAGACACTTAAGGTATGAAAGAAATTAATTGCCTGCATTATTTTCCATAAGAACAAATAAACAGCGCTAGGTGCCTTTTTAAAGTCAATCGCAGGATTGATTTTAAATCAAATTGTATTTCACCATAGTTGAAGCACTCACCGCTGGAAGCCGTAATCTTGGGACTTCTTTAAATATGGATACTGTAATTTCAGAATGTCACATGCTTTAAACATTTGTAGTGAAATTTAAGCCATTGCCGTAAGAAAACAAAAAGAGTATACATAAAAATGTATTAAACATGACAGCAACATTAACAGCCCTGTTTGGAGGGAGGAAGGATTTTCACAGAATACAGTATTTGCTGGTCGCTTTGCTGTTGTTCCGCCATGATGTCAGAATTACGCTTTCCCTGAAACTCTTCCCCTTCTGACATCAGCCACCGTTGCATTAGGAAGCTCAGATGAGACAACAAGGTGCAGAATTTCTGCTGGCGTACGTTCGACCAGCTCAGCACTGCAGAGCTAGCCGAGCTTAATTGAATTGTACTGGAAACCTAAAAAAGAGGAGGCTGCCAGGGAAAGAGCACAGGTTCCTGCACGGGAGAAGAACTAATGACAGGAGAACCTCAACATGTTTTGTTCCGTTAAATTGCCAAGAACAGGTAGGAGTCCAAAACTCACACAAGACTCCTGGGTAGGGATCCAAAAGTTGCGTATATTTTTGTGTTCATTTGAATTACCCAAATGGCCTGGTTCAGCAGAATCTGAGCTCGGAGTCTCGGGGAAACGGCTGTCACATGAGATGTCTAGTTAAATTTAGTTAAACAGTTAAATATTACCACTTTTATAAGCAAAAGAAAAGAAACTCCACCTAATCCAAAACATCTCACATTTTCTTTAACAGAAACATTTGTTTCCTCTTTTATCCGCCCCCCCCTTTTTCGTGCCATAAATATGTCAGTTGTTTAAAAGATGTGACTGCCCTTATAAATGTATCGAAGATAAGCTAGGTTGTAAAGGATTCAGGTTCATGAACTGTGTTTATACAGTCTATTGTTTAGTACTCATGAATAATTGATTCTTGTCCTTCCTGCACAAATATTCAATCAGATACCATTCAAATTGATAGCAGGTGTCTGATCTAGGAAAAAATGGCAATGTTCTTTGACTGGAGATGTGATCGTAATACAACTCAACTTCAGCCATGGGGTACGGAGGAGTGTCACACGTTTCAAAGGGGACCTGTTGAGAGAGAGACTTTCTGATTAAAACAGCGTACCATGTAATTGTCTGGTATGTTTTGGGTAATCAGCCATCCCAAAGCACATTTTTTTGCATTTTATTTTTATGTGTACACGTGTGAAATGGAGAGCGGATCATAATTTTTAAAAATTGCTTATTCTCATGAGAAGTTAGATTATGCAGAGAAGAATACAGTCCTATGTAGTCTGTAATTCTGTAGGATCCTTACTTTCCCAATATTAAAAAACTGACTCTGATTTCCCCAGACCATGTGATGACCAGGAGACATAGAATAATTGCATTATGTGATATATTATTTAAGATCCAGTAAGAAGGTGGCTGTTCCTTAAAGCGCAGATTCTTTTCAGATGAGTTACAACTTTCCACTACTGGAAGCTTCCTGTAAGTCACTTTATATACTGGAGGAAAACAAAATGTGCATAGAAACAGAGCAGGGAGCAGGACCTGCTAGTGTATCCTTGAACCTTGGAGCAGCGCTCAGTTCTTGCTCAGGGAGGTTTGTTGACGTGAACCAAGTTATGCCTGATATGGAAAGAGTAGCTGCAGAGTGAATATAGATATATAACTGCAATTTTGCTCCCAGGCACATGAAAATAAGTCTGAGGAGTCAAAGGTCCGATATGTTCCAACTAAAGCGAATACAAGTTCGGTCATTGAATTAACCAAGACAAAAATCAGTTCTTAGTTGGTATTGGGAAATAGAGAGTATTTTCCATGTGTAATTAACTGATATTAATAGGAACTCTTTGGAAGAGCTGTTGAGCAAATATGTAAATACTTTTTATTTTTGTACATCACTGTCATGCTGAAAATGTTCCCTTGGGAGACCTGAGCCTTCTGAAGGGCGTGGAAGAGCAGGGGAGTAGTGCATCAGTGCTCGTGTGTTTTGCATCAAGGACCCAAAGCACTGGGCTGTGATGAAGCAAAGCGCTTCAATTCATTCTCGTGGCTACCCACTGCATGGGTTTCCTCGCTGCATTCTGCAAGGGTGTTCTTAGAGTTACTGGTTTTATTTTGTTGTGCGTCTTCCTCTGCTCCCTCCCACCCCCTGAGTTTAATGCTTAAAGACAGAAAATTGGAAACTCTGAAAATTATTTTCTTCTGGTTGCCAGTGAAGACAGTTTTCCATATTTCTTTATTTGCAGCACTTTATATTTTCATCCTCTTTCCTACCAAAATGGCTCTGTAGGTGTAGAAAAGAGGTTCTGTTGTATAGCATTCATGTCCGTTCAGTCTTTGACCGCACACATTTGACTAGCAACGTGAAGGGTAATGTTGTTTACAGGTGGGACACGCTCAGACCACAATCATTAGATCAATGAACGTGAGGTCACGTGAGGGTAAGAGTTTTTTTACAGTCCCATAGGATTTATACATTTGAACTAGGCAGCTGTTGGCACTGAATAGTTCTCCCGCATCCTTCAGCTCACAAGCTCTCATGTATTTCCAAAAAGTTAATTCAACCAGGGAGTGTTAACTCTCATTGTTTATTTGCATCTTAAATACGGCTGGCAATTCTTGAACGGTATCGGGTACCCTCCCGCCACATCCCTCTCAAACATTCAGGTCTGTCTTACAGCCCTCCGTGCGCATGATCCATGGAGCGTGTCCAGAGGAGGGCCACGAGGATGATCCGAGGGCTGGAGCACCTCTCCTATGAGGAGAGGCTGAAAGAGTTGGGGCTGTTCAGCCTGGAGAAGAGAAGGCTCCGGGGAGATCTTATTGCGGCCTTCCAGTACCTAAAGGGGGCCTACAGGAGAGCTGGGGAAGGACTTTTTACTAGGGCATGGAGTGATAGGACGAGGGGGAATGGCTTCAAACTGGAAGAGGGCAGGTTTAGATTGAACATTAGGAAGAAGTTTTTCACTTTGAGGGTGGTGAGGCACTGGCACAGGTTGCCCAGAGAGGTTGTTGAGGCCCCATCCCTGGAGGTGTTCAAGGCCAGGCTGGACGTGGCCTTGGGCAACCTGGTCTGGTGGGAGGTGTCCCTGCCTATGGCAGGGGGGTTGGAACGCGATGATCTTCAACGTCCTTTCCAACCTAAACCATTCTATGATTCTATGATTCTATGATCCATCCGGTCCCCCAACACATGAGGATTTCAGAAAGATGCAGCTTTCTGCTTGAAGTGGGGAGAGGGGGAGAGGTACTGACTGCGTCTGCTGCGCGAGCTGCCACGACCAAGGTGTGTTTTAGAGAGCTCTGCTCTTGTCGGTTGAAAAGCCCTTTTTGGGTTGCTTATTTGGGTAAAGCGGTTCTGCTCTGGAGTGGCTTAAAATGTAAAAGTTCTCTTTCTTTTCTGTTTTTGAATACTAAGCAACTGTCTGTTTCTGAAGGTTCAAACAAATGCTTTAGTTATACTCTGTCTGCTCAGCACTCCAGTGCACAAAACCTGGTATTTTTAGGGAGCGCAGACCCTGAAGCCAGTAGCACACTAAAATGCTCAATCTGCCATAAATATTACCCTTCCCCTGACCTTCCTTCATTTTCCATGCTGGATTCCACTTCTGAATCTATTCATTTTGAATAGGCAGCAAAATCCTTCCCTGGAATAGACAACACAGATACACCTTGCCAGCTGTAGCAGTTCGTAATGTATATATTATTGAAATCCTGGCAGTGGTCTCCGAAACCACAACCAGAATTAGTTGTACCCAGAGAAACATACTTTCTTTCAGTGGCTCGAGTAGCCAACAATTACTAAAAATATCCTCCTCCTTTCTATAATTTCAGAAGATAACATAGTATTTAGTGCACAAGTGACATAACACATGAATCAGCTCTTCGTAAAGACTTCTTTTTCCCATGGTATGTTAAAAATACTCAGATGGGGCGGCACACAAAGACAGCGATTTCTTTCTGTTCTTTATTAAGAGCACTTAATGCTTGCTAAAGGTTTCAAGTTGCCTGCCTTCCACTATTAAAGTTTCTCTGCAGCTAAGCCCAAACCTGAAATCCATCCTACAACCCCTTTACTGGTGTGCGTAACCTTCAGCACGGGAGTATAATATAACCTTAAGCACGGCGGTGTTTCTAACCCACTGGTGGAAACACAGCGGGGAAGTGGTGGCAAGACTGGGATGAGATGGTTGGGCTCGGTGATCTTAGAGGTCTCTTCCAACCTAGATGATCCTATGATTCTATGATTTTAGATCCCTGGCGCTGGGTCTCAGTACCCTCTCCTATTCCTTGGGCCACCAAGGGAGAGACAACGGTGTTGACCAAGGTGTGTCCTTAGTGTCCTTACCGTGGTGCCCGTGGGGGAGTGCCAATCACTGGGGGAGGAGTGCAGACAAGGGCAATTCCCTTGCAACTCAGAAAATGACATTTGCATTATTTTGTCTCGCAGTCTCTACACTCTGCCCCAGGAGCGGTGTAGGGCTTGACAACTGTTGCTTGAATCGGTGTGCTTAAAGCTTCGAGGGCTCTGAAGAGTTGTCATACGTACCAGTTTTTGAGTGTTTATGAAGTTATTTGTAGGTGATATGTATTTGCAGCAATGAACTGGCAATGTGAATGATACGCTGTGCTCTCTAGGAGCAGCCGGGTTGGGGCGCTGGTGGAAGAGAGTTGTTGGATGGAAGGAAGTGTCTTGGATCACTGCAGTGATCTAAAAGCAAAAGTCAAAACTTCTGGAGATCTGGACTGTGCTGGTATTCCTTGGTTGGGAATTCTTCATGTTTTTGCTGCTAATAAGCCACGATTTGGTGGTGTCTTCCTTGCACTTCTTTGGTGAGATACCACTTTATAGCAAAACCAATTTAATAATCGGCAGCTGCTGGAAGGAGTGGCTCTGCTTCTCCATCCCTTGATACCCCTGACCTCTCCTCTCCCTTGAGGCTCCACACTCTGTAGAAAACATCTGTAGAAAATGTTTTTTTTTCCTCCCATACTTAATTTTCTGATAATTTAACTCCCTGAATTTGCTCATTTTTCCCAGGAGGTGCACAGCAAGGAAGCAGACATGTATATGACCGGGTATGTGGGGCACTGCTTTACCTATAATGGGAAACTTCACCTATAGATTTGCTTGGGGTTGGAAGTCAGGCTGCTCCTGTATATTCAAATTTAATTTTTAAGAAGGTCCAGCTGTTTAGTTCTCCAGGAAGGTCTTAGAATGAGTCCATCAATTTATCGGAAATGAAATAGCAGCATGCATTTCGAGTTAGCAAATGCTAAATGATAATCTCTGAGAATTTTAGAGGATGGGGGAAGCCCCAAAGCGTGAGAGGAGAGTAAACATTGTACCTACCTTTTTAAAAGGAGAAAAAGAAGGGATCAGGAATGCATAAACCAGTCGGCCCAATAGCTATTCCTGGAAATACACTGGAACAAATGTTAAAAAGAAAAAAAAATCTTTCTAACTATTCAGATGATGAGAAAATTGTAAAAGATAGCATAAGATTGAAGTGATTTATTCTCAGCAAATCCGTTTGACTTCTTTCTCTGAAAGAATAACTAGCCTGGGGAAAGGGGGAAGATGTTGCTGAAGTATCCTGATTTCAGCTTTTGTTTTTGTCTCACATAATGTCCTTGTGAAAAATTAGGAAAAAAAAAATTCCAGTAGAGTGCACAGCTGAAGAACTGCATCGGGCACCACATTTTACATATCAAGAAGGCATATTAAATTGAGTGGAGTGTGACAGGAAAATCTGAGATTTATAGAACATGACCTATGACGAAAAGTTGTGGGAACTGATAAACCTACAGAGAAATCATCATGATAGTCTTTCCAATATGCGAAAGTTACGCAAAGGCTGGTGCTTATTGTTCTCTCTCCACTTGAGGGAATTCAAAAGAAACCAATTTAATTTTCAGCCAAGATGCATTAGGATGACTGGGAGGAAAACTTTCTAACCACAAGGGGAATTGAGTAATGATGCAGACTTCATCAGAGGGTTTCCAGAACAGGGTAGACAGATGTTAAGGGGGGTCTGGCACTTCTAACGATTCAAAGGCTGGGGAGGTCCTATCCAGGCCGACGTTATTACCTGTGAAGAGCGACCCGGGAGGAAAGAGTAAAAGCTACTGCCAAGAGACTGTGAATGGACGGTGGGTTTATCAGATGGTGATAAATAACTCCTTCTTAGACATGGGGATGATATTACTTTCGAAAAAAATAGAGTTCTTTCATCGTGAATTGAAGGTGATATATGTGTTTTAATACATATATATAGGAAAACGCAATGTAAAATGTTATAAAGGCATCGCATGTGATAGTCTATCCCAGACTCTGTTTATATATTGTGATAATAGCCCTAACTTCTTATTTTAAACATCAGTTACATTGTGATCTAATAAAAGATTAGGGTTTTTTAAAGTGACTTTTACTAGACTCACATACAGTTTTAGTTCACATACAAAATTTTGTGGGCCTCCTGAGAACTTATAATAATAGGACAGGAGAGAATGATGCAGAATTCATTTTAATTTGCTTGTCTTGGAATGCCCTTTGCTGTTTATATTACAAATTTCAATATACATCTCAGAGGATCAGAGCAAGTATAAATATCTATACCAATTTAAAAATGTACCATTTTTAGAACCTGTCATATATTTTCTGGTAAGGCATGCTATTCATCATCTTCTGAGGACCATTTTTCTTAGAAATATGTAAAAATATATATACAGCTAATGTACAGGATCCCAAAAGCTGTAGTTGGGAACATAAATTAAGCCCAAAGTGCTCAATTTTAAATGTACCTTGCTTTTCTACAGCACTCGGCTGTCTGGATCTCACAGTGCTTTCAAATTTGAACGAGATGAGTTTCGCAAAGTTCCAAAGAAGGTGATAGTTATTATTGGGTTTGTGCCTATCATTCCATAACATCCTCCTCCAGAGAAAATGCTGGTATTAAGATTATTACCCACCTTGCTTCTGAAGCCCAAACTGAAAATCTGGTTGCGTGTCTAAGGTCACTTAAATGTTTATGCTCTTTCTTCCCCCACCTCCTTACCTCCCCTCACTTTTAGCACTGATAAAGAGAAATACAAAAGCAACAGAGGTTGATCTCGAAGCTCAGTGTTCAGTGAAAGCCACCGGGCATCAGTTAACTCCTTCTTGTCACGCCTCTGCCATACACAGTCCCCGTTTTCAGAAGTGAGCGTCCTTCACCCGTGTCTGTGTGAAGTCTATGTGTATATTGTGTCAATGCTTGTGGAGAAAGTACCAAAGTACCGTTTCAAATACCTGTTTAGAAGTCCAGTCTTCTTAGCATGTGGGAATGATGTATCCACTCAAATTTGGGATGTTGGAGCTGTAAAGCACGCTTTGTCTTTCGGACAGCCGGGATAGAGGCACTGCAAACAACCCTGCCACCGCCTCCCCGCTACCCACAGCAGAACGACGGGAGCATCGTCATTTCTGGTGCACAGAGATTTTAACAGTTCTGGATCACTCTCGATGAGTCTCTAGGTATTCTCAGAATCATACCCAGGCAACGTGTCCTGAGGAACTACTCAGTTGTAGGGTATTACTTTGGGGTGCTGTCACTTGGCTGTTCTCATTTCCCCCTGCTCAGCGGCAGTGACCTGTCTGCAGTCTCAGCTGAGCTGACCTTAAAAGTTCTATCAATAACAATAAGCAGAAGCACATGAAAGGAAGTATAAATTATTGGTAATGGTGGAGCTCAGGAGTGCTGATCTTTTTGCTCATTTACTTAAACAGTTAAATATTGCCACTTCTGTAAGGTAAAGAAAAAGGAAACCTCACCTACTCTAAAACATCTCACATTTTCTTTAATAAAAGCATTTGTTTCCTCTTTTATTCCCCCTTTTTTGTGTGCCATAAAGGTCATCCTTGGTGTGTGGGTTGAGATCCTCAGCAGCCAAAATGTATTAGAGCTGCCACTAAGTAAATTAAATTGACTAAAACCGTGTCAAAAATGGCTGGCGGACCACTCCCGTTGGGTTATTTTATGCTATGCCGCAGATTTTAAACGGTTAAGAAAACCAATTAGCATCAAGCAAGCGTACAATACCATTTTGTTCTGTAATTCTACCTGTCACTTTTTTATTTCCCATTTCATTCTCATCTTTCTTCATAATTGGATACAAAAATACTAAGCTGTAACTACTTGTGCGAAGAAGGATGGGAGACAGACCCTGAACAGATCAGCATGTGCGTTAGAAGCTGTGCATTGTGAACATCCAAAATCAGTTGGAAAGTGATGATTCAACCAATAATATACAGTATGATATATGTAACGAGCTGGGAAGCTGGAAAGAGCTGAGTTGTGTGGCTTAACTGCTCTAATAGGCACTGTTTTGCAGACCAATGCTTGAACATCTGTATCGGGTAGTTTCTATTGAGGAAACAGCAGTAGCCATAAAATACTCAGCGATATCCTATATATAACAATGGAGGTTTGAAGACAAGGACACCGGGTTATGTATTGCGTTCTTTTGCTTTACTGAGAACTCGAACAACAACAGAAAGCAGGCGGACGGGCGACTGATGTAACGTCGCCTTTGACACAGATTGCATTCCAGCATTTTTAATAACTCGTTTTCCCAAGGGTGGGGTGATGGGGATGCTTTAAATATTCCCCGATTATTTTTTTTTTTTTTTTTTAAAAAGACATTTGACTCATTTGTAATACATCTGTTGGTAGCAGTTCGGGATTTCTTGTTCTTTATGTCATATATATTTTTAGATCTGATAGTTAAACCATTATTAAAAAAAAACCCTCAAAGACTGCAGAAACAGCTCAAGGAAAGACTGACTGAATAGATAGTAAANCAATAACCTACATATTTTTCACTTTTTAGATAAGTTGTCTTCAGAACTATTTTTTCGGGTTTTTTTATGTGGGGGAAGAGCAGGAAGGCAGAAGGTCCGATTTGTGTGTCTGATGCACTTTGAAACCCTGAAGGCACACGGCTGAAGGCACTTGTTTACGGGCATCTTTCCCAAATACACTTTGCCGTAAGTGATGTTTTCCTCGGAAGTGAAGTGTTGTTGTATGAAATTCTATTGTTGTGGCTCATTCCTGCAGTATATAACTGGTGGATTTCTGATTTTTCAAGGAAGGAAATGTCTTTCCCTATTTCTAATAGAAAAAAAAAAAAATTCCAACATTCTGTTTACAAATATTGAAGATTAAAAAGAGTGTTTTGTACCTTGGCCAAACATAATAGGAGCATTTGATAAATTCTTATTATGTTCTTGTACTTCTTTAATCAAATACTTCTATTTTTGGCTCCCGTTTCTGCAATTTTACTTCTGCTTCAGTACCTTGCACTGCACCGTAAGGAGAAGAACCTTGTTCTTTCCCTGTCTTTGTTAATCTCAGAATTATTAAATCTACACAACCTACACAGCTCTATGATCAAAATTATATACATAATCATTAACACACACACACACAAAAAGATTATATAGTTGCAACTATACTGTGAGCCTTGTAGGAGAGTGGGTGCTTGAAAACTGAATAATTCCCTTCTGTACGGGAAAGTCGCTTTCTGCTGCTCCCGAAGAAACAAAAAGCATGTGCCACTCTCCTCGTAGAGATTCCCTGGATGGCAAAACACACGTTTCTTCATCCAGTGGTACCAACAGCTGCATCTAGATTACGGGGTGGGTGCGCTGCATCCTGCGTGCCACAGACCCAGTCTTCTCCTCGCCCAAAGCAGGAGGTCAACCCATTCCTCATCCCACCCGGGCGCGCGAGTGTGTCTGTAATGAGAGGGCAGGCGGCGGAGGGACGGGCTGGGCCAGGGCTGGCTCTGCTGGGGACGGTGGTAGGGTGAGCACAGGGACAGCAGAGCAGGGTGATGCTCCTGCTCACCCCTCCCCGGGATTCACTGAGATGTCACCGTAGTGGTACTATTCGGGAATGGAAGTCAACAGGGAAGTTGTTAATGCATCCAGAGAAAACAAATGTGTGTGTGTCCTATTACACAAATTAAGAGTCTTAAGTTCCCCCATGTTCTTTCTGTTGCCACTTGGCAAATAGGTACTACGTTTGGTATCACAAAGCGTACTGATTTTGGTGGAATAGCTGTTCAGAAAGCTTTAGCAGAATTAGAAGTATTTGAGTCAAATCGATGAGATTTTGCACCCTCCCCTTGTGTCGTATGGCACTTGGGGGTGTCTTTCTGCGTTTTCCATGACATCAGCCTTGATGTTTCTCTCGTTTCTTGGCTTGCCACTATCTCTGGATCATTTCTGCTTTATTTAGAGCACTTCCCATCCATCCTTAAACTTCACCTCTGCCAGGGAGCTTCATGAGACTGAAGGAGGATATGCTTTCCCACCATCGCTGCGGAAACTGGTTTATCCCAAAACCATCTTTGCCTTTTCACAAACCTCTCTTCTGGGGTTGAAAGGAACATCCAAATGATAAGTCTGCTCTTTGGTGATAAGATTTCCTTCTTTGTCTTTTCTTGCATTTTGGAGTGTCTAAACAAATTAAAATGAATTAAAGATAATAAAAATAAACAATAACTTATGACCCACATCCAGATAGTCTGACTCTGCAATTGCTCATATATTTTTGGAGGTGACTTGCTTCTTCTAGGATTTCTTTGAGTCCTTAGCTGGTAGTGTAAGGAAGGGAGGGACAGACTGACATAGTTGTAGCCACAGCTCAAAGTCAGGGTAATTAATGTTATTTCATATGCAGTTTTTGCTTCGAAGAACTTGAAGGGTAGAGTCCCAGTTTAACCAAAGTACATAAATACGTCCCTAACTCAAGTGTACGAAGTCAGGGGGCAGCCGGCAGAGTTCAGGTTAAGAATGTACGTCGGTGTTTTTCTGAACTAGGGAGCACGCTTTTTCCCTCATAATATAATATTTTGCACAACCCAAACGTGTAGGTCAGGAGGCCAGAAAATTAGCACAAGCTGTAAGACTCTTGTAAAAAGGGGGGGTGGGTGAAAACAAAACCTCAGACCATTCATACGTTTTAAACGGTTTCCCATCCCTCCATTCATGCAATGATACAGAACAGCTGGTCGTGAAACCTGGCTGCATATTTGTTAAACGGGAACAGATTACTAAATCAAATTTGTTGACCAATTTTCAAGTATGTGGCCTTGAGATATTATTTTTTTTAAAATAAAAGGGAAAGAAAAAGGTTTGCGTTGCCTAAAGAGGAAGGGGTAACGGGCCAGTGGTACGAACATTTCATGCTGGTGGGATTTGGCAGGGGGGGAGGGAATCTAATCGCTAACTTTCGTGTGAGTACCCAGCTAAAACCTCAGGGAATTTTATATAGTGCATGTTGTCAGTATTTTAATCATCCACAGCTGTCAAAACTCTTGTAACCCGCCTCTTCTATTTAAAATGTGTCTTCTAGGCATAAAATAATTAAAGGTGCAGGACCATAAGGTAGGCTCAGAGCCGCTGCAATGTGACAAAACTCCACATATGAAAGGCATTATTTCAGGAAGTTTTAAATATAAATTTTGTTTTGTCAGAAGGCTGCAGGGCACACATTTTCTATACTGTCAAGCTTGATAGTAACAATATTTATATTTCAAATAAAAAGATTAAATTGCAGTCTTATGTGTTTCTGGTTCTCACATAGTTTTTACCAGTGTATCATAGTGTTCCATATCAGTGTGTCATCGAAACTTTTTTTTTTGCTGACACCAGTTTTGCTTTATTGTAATATTAAGTCTTGTACTGTCAGTCCCCGAATTGAAATAATGAGGGCAGACAGTAGTTTAGTTGACTAGCCTATATCTTCCCTTTCCTCCTGCCCCCCAAATAAACCTGAGAACAACACAAAACAAAAATGAATTTGTTCAGTTCGGCAGTTGTGAAGACGGAGGTTTGGAGGCTGTCGGTATAAAACGTCGTTGGGAGTGCGTGCGCCCGCGTGCACTTGTGCCTTCTTGTGCGATCTCTGGTGTTGCTGTGTGTCATCCTCCAGCTCAAGACCCCACCTTGCAAACTCCTGTTCGTCTGCCCACCCAAACGCACAGGGACTTTCCAAAAGGATTAAAGCTTAGTGTGAGAATACAGATGGAAGAGGAGGAGAGGGCAGCGCAATTTATGAATATTTTGATCTGCTCGATTTGTTTGTTTTTGATATTAAAAGAGCTAACCCGAAGAATGTGTGTCGTGGTCGTTTTGAGCTGTCTGGTTGGCAAGCCTTTTGTGCCACTGCTTGTTAGCTGTTATTTGGGAACTTTCTGTTAATGCCCATGGGCCCTTCGTGCTTCATTGTTCGGAGCTGCGCAGTCCCACGAGCCTGAGTCCCGGGGTTGGGTTGGTGTTGTCTGTGCAGCATCAGGGCTTGACAGAACAATGGAGAGGAACGCAAAGAGGTTCTGACTCAGGCTGATGTTGGAACTGCCAATTGGAGCCACTTACGCTGCCAGCTGGGGCTGGGTTTGCTCCTTTTAGGTCGAAATGTGAACATTTCATCACAACCGCTTTGTGGCAGTTTGGAACTGGCAAATTCTGGGCAAATTCCCCTGGTCTTACCGTCTGCATGACGGTGAGGATTTTGTCCCCAGAGTGGGATGGTGCCGGCTGATGCATAACAACTTCTCTGACCATGATGCGTTGGATGAACTGGGTGAATCAGAAAAGCAATTCAAAATTAGGGCGTTACAGAAAGTACTCCAGAATTGCTGTCAGCTTAGGCGCAATATGGGCTTGATTCTTCTCGCCGTGCTGCTGCTCAGTGGTGCTTCTTTCTGTCACTTTAAGCCTTTGGTCTGTCATTTGGTCAGTCGTGATTTTACTATAATGAAAATGAAAGTATACAGCACTAATGATGATGTGTGTGGTGGAAAATGAGGAGGCTGTGTTGTTAGGACAACTTGGGAGGAACTGAGTGCAAAAAGTAGACTTCCATGAAATTTCGCATGTAGGGACTATTTACTTCCTTTATATTTAAAACAGTGGCAAGTGTAATATAAGTTACTGGGTTTTATAACAGGGAATGTAAACTGCGTGCCCCAAATCTGTGAGCTAATAAGTGACAGATCTGACCGTGTAATTCTCATGGACATCCTTGTGACTACTCCGTTCTATTTTTTGCCATAATATCAACTCTAAGACAGCCTAGAGAATAACTTCCTAATAGGTTTCCTGTAGAAACCCATGGAGCTGTTGAAGTTATTTGAAAACAAGAGAGTTTTAAGTTTGGGGTTTTTTTTAATTGCTACTGATATACCTCAATAAACATGTTTTGTTTCATTCTGTAACCAGCCAAGAACTTTCAAGTATAAACTGGTTCGAAAGCTTCACAGATTATATGAAGTAAGTGAGGTAAAATATCAATAAAAAGATTGTGCACAGTGCGGAACAGCCGTGCCTTTTCCATGTATAAGTCCGTGCCTCGGTACATCAGGTTCCTAAATACTTTGCCAAAGTGGCCAACCTGCTGAATGAATCAAACTAGGGGCAGCAGGGCAAGTTATTTAAAAGCAGAGTTACATACCAGTGGAAGGCTTTTGTATGTAACAGGAGACAAGAGGTGGCACTACCCATTCTATATTCAAAAGCTGCCGTTGCCTAACACCCCCAACCTCTTTTTGGTTTTTTTTTTTCAGTTTGAACTGATGGATATACAAATCAGGCTATGGCAGCACACACGTCTCAAATGAGGGAGGCCTATTCCGATGGAAACATCTGGTTTCATTACACCAGGTAACACCTGCATGAAATTACATCTGTGCTGAAAGTCCTTTAACAGAATTTAGTAATTAAACTGAGGCAATCTAATCAAAGAAAGGCACGGAGAAGGTGATACATGAAGTTTCATTCTCTGCCATGTAAATAAGCTGCATTAGTATATTGGGTCTTTCAAGAAACGGTTAACACCAACAGCTTGCAATGGAATAGATTTCATGTTAAAAACAGCCTTCCATACTATATCCACAACATATATTCTGATCTTCCAAACAAATCTCCAGGGTGCTGTTTGGATTTATTGCACTTAATAGCGTATTGTTTGGAGTGTACAATGTGTGGGTCCGACCGAGTTTTACTAGGATATTCCGTGGCTCAATTTCCTTTCAATATGTAACTGTGTCCTTTTCAAATTTCGCTTTAAAGCCTTGTGCAGTCGACTGCTTCGGTGAAAAACCTTTGCTCTGTGCCTTATCAACCTATTTCTAAAATGTCAAGGCTAACCTTGCCCTGAGCACTGGCGAGGAGCTCCCTCGGTGCAGGGACACAACTGGGGTCTCTGGGAGAGTTTGGGGTTTCTCGACGTGTTGTCACTGTGGACTGCGCTGTGTCTGAGCCTGGAACTGGCCCAAAGTGGAGTTTCTGGCATCGATTCTTGGTTGTCTTGTGATTCTCACGCAAGGAGATGGTTTCCCCATCTTGGAGTAGGTTCTGTGATAGCCCTACGTAGTGTACAGGCACTTCTGGCTTTGTTTGCGTGAGATTCTACCATCTGGCAGCGTCACCTGGAAGGCATAAATAAAGCCATTGTTTCGCCGATTCTGTCAGGGGCTGCATATATTTTCCTTGTCAGAAAGTATAGAATAACAGATCCAGCAGAAATCAAAAAAATTGCTACTACTCTTAGAAACTGATAAAGGACAGCACGGTTAACGCTCCTAGCTTTGGGATGGGTTCCAGCAATTCTTTATGGAGCTGACTGACATTTTTTCACATACTTTTTTTCCTCTGAAAGCTGACTTTTTGGCCACGGTAAAAAAATGTAAGTGCAAAATTTTCATCTTGGTAATAAATCCCCTTGCCAAGATTAATAAGTTTTCCAGACCGTCCCTGGAGAAAGAATAGTCCTTGGAGCATAGCTGGAAGTCAAGGACTCGTGTTGGAAACCAGCTTTTAGGTAGACTGTTTCCCTGTCTGCTTTTGAAGCAGCATGTTGCTAATCACCTGACCTTTGAACAAATGCGACTTATTTGTTCGGGGCACTTTCATCCATGTTAATCCAGATGTGCCTTTTAAAACCGTATTCCTCCTGTTGATCGACTGATGTTCTCAGAATCCCTTTCCACGTACGTGCCCTCAAGGGTGGGCCACAGAGCAGTGCGGGATTTGGGTGAGCCGAAGGGAGAAGTAAGCTCCAGAGCTGAAAGGTCATCTTGTCAGAAGTAGTCTCCTGGTTGAAAGGGGAATGTTTTAAACCGGTCGCCTCTGCTGCTTGCTGCTGCTCTCCCTTGCTACAAGTTGAGGACCAAAGAGATCTTTTCATGTAAGCTGTGTTTAGAGGTAGAGACTAGAGCCAGGAGCAAGTTGTAAGCGTCCACGTGCCCTTGGGAACTCACCTCGTATCAAACGTGCTGTGCTTGTCCATTGTGAGTCCAACACGTACGATGCCTCCCTTGCGTAAGCACTGGCAACACGAGGACATCCGATGCTTTGGTCCGAGAGCCAAGGGAGTGCATGGAATGGTGGCTCGCACAATGCCCCGCAAGAGACTTTCCCTCCTTCTTTAGCATCTGTAAATACAGTTGAGATAGTTTACTAGTCACAAAAAAATAAAAAAAGTTAAGAAAAAAACAGAAGGCAGTAGCAGTAAACTTTCTGCAAAGCTTTAGTCTACCAAAGATTTAAAGGATTGACATTTGCATTACATTTTTTCCCCACCCAGTCCTCCTCATTAGCTGGGTATCTTTATTCTCTAAATATTTACCACCTAAACACAATTTACAGTTTAATTTGCTGCATAAAATCATTTATTGACTGATAAAGCTCATTACTAAGGCCTAGCCCAAGCTGGAGCCTGCCACGACAGTTTTAATTCCTGTAGCAGCAGGCTACTGCAAGAGAAAAACAATCCTGTCACGTTAACGGCGGGGGTCTAAATTATTCAAATACACTAAATCCTCCCAGAACAGTTCCCCTGCTCATAATTTGTCTTTTCTTGCCAACAATTAACTAGCAATATTCGAAGTTAACAATGCCAACTCTTTTGAAATCTCAAGGAAAATGGAAATATATACATGCAGCAAACGTTTTTAGAGAGGAAGACATTAAAAGGCCAATGCTGGGAGACTTCTAGGGAATATAATCAGTTAAATGGACCCACTGCTTTCTCCAGCTCACAGTGAATTTGCCGGATATTTGTGTGTGTGTACAGATGGGTTTGATATTGAGTTTTGGTGCCAGGTGGCATAGATTCGTGGTTACGTACACCTGCTGATGGCCCATTCCGTAGCACTGCTGTGGCTGATGTTTGTCAGTTCTATTGAACATAAAGGAAGAGTGTCCTCTTCCATCTGCTCAATTCTGTCTGAGCTTTTGCTGTCGTCATAATTATGAATTATTAGAAATAATTACAGTACTAAGTGTAACATACTGGGACAAAACGATGTAAGATGCTATGAATACAGTGAAAACTGAGAGATGTGGGTGGAGGTTGCTGATATAGGTCATCTTGCAGAAGCTGAAGGTCTGAATCTGTCCCAGCTAGGTGTCTCAGAGCTTTCTTTCCAAGTCAGCCCACTTGATTTGGGCTGGCAGGTGGTCTTGATACAAATCTCTGATTAGAACAATTGGCAAAGTCAAGGAAAGCTGAGGCTGTCTCATCTGCTTTGATTGTTGGCTCACTGCTCAGTTTGGTTTCAGTTCTCTGCATGTTGCAGAACATGGACTTGGTGTTTTCATACTTTGTGCTCTATTACCAGCTCTATTAGGTGGTGGACCCTGTCCTGCATCCCTGAATAGCCACACATATACACAGGAACACGGAGCAAAGAGGAGTTTGAGATCACTCCAGGGATAATGAGGAGGAGCTATAATTTCTTGTAAGGGACAAACAGGTTCATTCTACAGAGGACAATCCAATTCAGGTTTGTCCTTCCGTATGTACGACAACCGCAGGCCATATATCACAGTCAGTGGTGGGCAATAGTAAAGTCTTTAGCATTCTGATGTCTCATATAAATATTGCTTCTACATAGCACTTTACCCTGTTGCAGAACCGTAAGTCCATATTTCCCTCGTCCCATTCATTTTCTCCCTTCAATTTTTGTGGCAGTTCCAGTGCAGAATAGCTTCTTGTGCATGCCTTCAAAGTGAAAATGATGGCTCCAATTTGTGACCAAATAGCTTTGACATTGTCTGTACGTTTGCTTGAGTTTATAAAAGACTTTGGTTTTCTTATTTAATCCTTTGATGTTAGAGCAGTCTGAAAAATCAGTAATTCTTTCTGGTGTGCCCTCAGTAACAATTTTAACTCTCTCATGAAATTCTCAGTTTTTAAACTTATAATGTGTCTTTTTATCCCTTCCTATAGCACACAGAGTACTTTAATGCTGGGAAATCTTAAATCTCTGACAATGTGCATAAAGATAGGGTGAGGTTAAAATGTATAAAAAGAATACACAAGATTGTACATTATTTGCTACTCATCTATATCGGCGTTTCACAAAGTGCGGGCCACAGTTCCTCTGATGATGAACTGCAAAATGACTGAAATTCCCCCTCATTTCCATTTACTTCTAAAGGTATCTGTGTTTCTAGTCCACTCCCTGGGTGGTGGTTGAGTGGGCAGTAGTACCTGCTGGAACTCCTATGTCTGTATTTGATCCGGTATCTCCAGTAAGGAATGTATGTGCTGCAGGAACAGAGGGGTACTATAGAAGATTATGTATATGCTTTCTAAGTAGTCATAACCTTTCCCATTCTTATGGCCATAAAAGTGGAACTGGACTTTGGCGCTCATGCTCTAAAAGCACGTGCTCTGTTGCTGAAGATAAAAGGGAATTATCAGCAGGACTGAGGCTCCTGCCCGGTTTGCACCGGCCGCGTCAGGACTGATGGCCGTGACACGTACTCACCTGCGTGCTCTCCCTGTGTGCCGCACGTGCTGAGGTTCCGCCCGGGTACCTGAGAGCAGTGAATGTGGCTGTTCGTTGGGCTGCTTTGCCCCGGGAGCTACGGGCAACGTTAGGTGTCCATTCCTATTACGCATTTCTTCCACGCTTGCAGTGTTGCCCTGTGTGCTGCTGACGTGCTGCCGCTGCAGCTAAAGCCATCCTTTGTGTTTTCAACACAGCCGTGGTGGATAATCCACTGCAAACTGTTTCTTTTCAAGTGAAGGTAATTTTAAAGCATCACCTTTCTCTCATAGGAGTTGGAAGATTACTTACCATCTTCGTCTGTTTACATTACTTACGTGCTGTATATTTGATGGGTTTCTCATTTCACCTTTCTGGAATAGAAGTGGCGGCATCTCTTTCTTCTATAACAGCTTTATGGCAACGACTGTGTAGACCTTATGTATCTCTGAAACCGGGTGCCTTGTCCGACCTTCTTCGATCGTGTTTTATTAGAAGACATTTTACGCAGAATTTCTGATGTAGCCTTCTGGCTGAAGGTACGCTGGGGTAGCTTGCATGTAGCTCCGAGCTTCTAACTTCCTATCTCCTTAATTTCTCTTTCTGTAGGATCTCAGTCATTTTCTTGTGTTTATTTCTGGTCCACTACCTCAGAACTCAGGGCAGTCGCCAGACTCTTTGGTTTGTCCCTGGATGAAAAGAAGCATCTGTGTCACGTGCACCTGAGTGCTCCACCTGTGCGGCGTCCCTGAACTCCGTCGTGTTTGGAATTGGCGGATCGGATTCTCGCCGGTGTGAATCAATGCGACCGCAGCGAGTTCAGTAGGGCTGTGCTGATTTACACCGCCTTGAAGAGCTGGTGATGCAACCCCAGAGCAGTCATTTTGGGCTCCCTTTGACCGCCTGCCCTGGTTGTCGTAGGCTGGAAGGAAGCCGTGGGGAGCTTGACCTGTGCTTGTTTGTTCCAGATGTGCCCACAACTGCAATAAAACCGCGCTGCTCTGAACGCGCTGTTCCAGCTCCTCTGTGTGTACGAGGCTTGGAGACTGGAGCTGGTTAATTGTGGCGAATGTGGTTTTCTGGGACATCTAAGGGTTATGTCACTTTTCTAAAAATCTCTTTGATCTTGAATCAAAAGAAGGGGGTGGGTTTTTAACATCGTATTAACTGTGTGGCTTTTACAAATTAAAAACCTACTTGAAATTGGTTATACAATATGCGCTTGTGTTTCTCTAAGACTGATGAGACCACCTTTGACTCTAAGCTGCTTTTTCTAGCAGATCATCAGGAAAATTCTGGGAACAAACGGTTAGGAAAAGCTAGAGGGAGCTTTTGAAATAAGAACTGTGCTTTTCTCTGTGTTTTGCGAGCCAAGGCTTTAATTTACAATAAGCACAATAAGGACAGAAATGAAGCAGCTAGTGTGCTGTCTCATGTCAGTAAGCAAAGTAGTGGAAAGAAACACATTTTTATTCTGTCCCTGTCACTAAAATAATCCCAGTCTTAAGTAGTTAGTATCTAGGGTCTGAATCATATCCCACTGATTTGGCCAGAATCTTGGAATTCACTGAGCTTTTGATTAAACTGCCTGTCTCTTATTACCTTGTAGCTCTCTATATATTTATATAATGTCAGGACTTTTTTCTTAATTGTTTGCACCTTATCCACTCGTTTATGTGTGTTATGAGCTGAGACCATGTGGTTGAGAAGGTTTTTAAAGTAATGGAGGCCTTCTTGTAGATCTGATAGACTTAAATACAGCCAATATAAGCGTATTGAATACTGCTCTTTCCAGATTTCGCTGTAGATTCCTTTGGAGTAGTCTGTGGACCTCAAAATATCTCTGACATATAACCTGAAAACTACTTGTCTAATTTGTGCAATGGATTTTGCATTTTCTAAGCTAGTGAGTGAAATGGCTGAAATATTTGTCTCTATCCTGTTTGAAAATCAGGTTTTGTAATTCTAGTACCTGATAAAACAGGTATGAAGTAGAGCCTATGTTGCCCAAATGATGTTTTTGCTGTCATAATTTTATGGTAGCAATAGTAAAGACATGGATGAATTCCTGTTTTCTGGAAAGATGTGTTGGATGTTTCAAGTAGTTTGACAAATTTATCAGAGTTTTGAAAAAAGGAAAAAATAAATAAGCTTTCCTTGAACAATAATACTTATCACTGCCCCTATTGTCTGGATGAAACTAAAGAAAAAGCACTGGTGGTACCCAGCTTTATTTAATTCTTTTTTTGTGGAAGAAATGAGATTTCTTATTGTGTATATTCATATGATAATATGCTGGTCTGTTCTAGGCATAACTGATTGATCATGTGAGTAGGTTACTTGCCAAAAGACCTGCATACAGGAAAGACATTCAAATACTATAACTTTATATCACTTTTAGATACTGTTTTCAAAATCGCTGTATATATTTTATTTCTTTTATGTACAAAGAATCATGGAATCATAGAATACCAATCCTACCAATCATGGAATCATAGAATACTTTTTCCAAAGCAATCAGTTCTTTGGTACAATCAATTTTTGGAGGGATCACTACGAACAGTTTTAAGGGACCATATTTTCAGGGAGATAAACCCCCCTAACTTCTGGAAAAAAAAAATCCATCTTTTCATCAGGTCTCTGGTTTAGCCACCCAGAATCACTACTCAGTAATGGCAAATTTAAGCCAGAAGCAGCTGGATTAAACAAACAGAAGTTCAGAAACCAATGGCAACTAGTATCTTCTGAACTCTTTTGAAAGTGTGACTGTTTATTTTAATACCTAAGCAAGAACCGTTTTGAAAACCTGCCTGGTACTTTGCTCCATTTGCTAATGTGGGAAAGTAGACGACCTGGCTCTGCACCACTCCTGATGCCAAAAACCTCCTGGTCTTCCACAGCTTGGGATCTGCAGGCACAAAGTAGTGTTGAGATAAATGCCCGAGAGCAATTGCCATGATCTCATTTTGTCTCCGTTCGTATGACATACACTCGTTGGCTCCTGAAAGCCTGTTTGACTCAAGGCTACTGTATACATCTCATTTCTTCATGTGAGCTTTTAAAAGGCTCATCAGATAAGGTCTGAGTAGCTTATGTGCACATCTACTTTACTACACCTAAAGCTTAATTCTCTCTGTCCTAAATGGAACTTTTCTGCCGCTTAGCTCAAATGATGCTTTGCGGGGAAGTTGGTCTTCTGTTCCTATTATTAAATACGCGTGATTCTTTGGGGGCACATCACAGAGATTTGAGTTTTTCTTGGGTTGAATTCTGCCCTTGGATACAAACGTACAATTCCCAGAGTGATCTGCAGAGAATTAATCTGTCATTAGCAATATTGGGTGTAGTGCGTCTAATTCCCATGCACCACCCTGAAAATTTCCACCACCCCCACAAATGGAAAAGAAAAAGAGGACTATTCCATTTATTCTTTTTTATATGTAAATGAGACTTAAAATAATTGTTTGATAATGACATGGGGTTTTTTGTTGTTGTTTGGAAATATCTCTTGACAATAATTTATCCTGCAATTATTGTTGCTTAGTCCTATCCTTATAATTAAGGCCAAGAAAGTGTTGTTCATCACCTCATTAAATGTTTTCTCTTTCAGGATGCCTGACTCTCTTTAACACAGCCAAGAGCTGATAAAGCCACTTGTATGCAGAGCTGGCTGCCTGCAGATCTTTGATCTTTTTTTTCCCCTTCTTCAAGAATATGACTTTGTGAAGTAGTTGGTGCTGCAGTTTCAGTTTGTTGTTTTAAACAGTTCAGTTGCTATAAATACTCATTCACTTTGATTTTCAATTGCCCTTGTAAGACAATTGTTTTTTTGTTGGATTCCCACTGAATAGATAGCCCGCCTGCCTTTTTCTTTTTTTTCAATGTGATTAAAATATAACCCTCTTTTTAGGCTTTTCCACAGCTCTCTTCTTCCTGAAAAGGAAAAAATTCAGACCTAACCAGCACTAACGTCTGAAGAGTTCTTCGCACTTGTGTTATGCCTTTCCCTTGGTTTTAACGATGGGAAACGGGGTGAGAGAAATGTCCTGACTGAGGCCATGCAGGAAATCAGAAACATCTATTGGACCTTTGTTAGAATTATTTGACAGAAATCTCACTTCATTCTGTTGTACTTTTCCTTCTTTATGCATGTTTTGCATTGAAAATAGACCGGTTCCAAAAAATCTATTCCTAGAACCCTTTCTGTCGTCTCAGATATCAGGGGCCGCGCTCCTGCAGAGATTCATCCCCCTGCGAATACCTTTGTGCACCCTGAATCCTCTGTCATCACTGAGGCTAGTGGTTGTGGAAACCTTAGCTAAGGGTTGAGGAAGGGAAATATTAGGTATTTTTAAAACTCAGGTACCTTAAAGGTCCTTATGACCTTCCATCCCCAAAAGAAGCTCTCAAATGTGTGTGTAATATTGTAGTTCACACCTTTCCAAGCGTTATCAATTATATTTTCAATAGTGTTGTGTCTTAGGATGAATGAGTTCTTTGCTCTTTCAGGGCTAAAGATGATTGACAAAATAAAAACCTTCATGAAACTCTCCATAGAAGAAGAGAAGGGCACATCCTCTTTTGTTTCATCCCTCACCTGGTGGCCTTCATTCTGGAGCTCCTTTTTGTCCCTTTCTCCACAACTTCTCCCAAATGGAGCAAAGACCTTTACAAGTTTGAGGGACATACAAATAAGATGACCAGAATTAGGAAGAGGCCAAATCTTCACAGTTGTGCGAACATCCCGTTTGTGAAGAGAGGCAGAGAGGCCCTGAACACGCGCCACATAAGGTGTGTGTATATAGAAATGTGTGTGGGGAATGAAGTGCCCTCCTCTGGGGTATTTCCACTTCTGGACAGTTTAATAACAGAAGCTGAGATTGCTCCTTACACCTCTGCTCCAGCTTATCCCATGGTAAGACAAAGTAGCAGGCAGTGAATTAATAAGCCCATGGTGCTTCAAATACTTTTGTTCTATTTTTTAAAATTATTTTATTAGGGAAGTGCCAGAGTAATACATCAGCAATCATTTATTGAGACTTACTCAGTGCTTTGAATAACTTTCACCTGCCTCCTTACAATTGCCTATCAATGCCCAAGGATACAAAGGCAGCAGCACAGGTTTAAGGCCGTGAATCATCCTCCAGTTTTAAAGGGGCTTCTCACCCTCTGAAAGTTCACTTTCTGGTTCAGGGATTTTGATGAATTAGGGCCTAATAGCTGGGTGGAGCGGAGGGATTATTTTGGTAGCGATGAATGCAGGTAGGGAAGCTCCTGAAACCAAAAGGAACGGGCAGGCATTCCTGCGCTAAACCACTTAACTGATTAAAATGACCCAGTGATTCATTTAAATAAGAGATTACTTGCTCAGGCTTGAAGTGCCTAGTGGTAGTTGATCTTGGCTATTTGTTTAATCTAATCTAAGTGAATTTTGGTGTTAGCACAGACAGCTGTGTTTATACCTGAAAGACCGTTGTTTAAAATAAGAGTTAAAATAAAACCCCGTAGCTTTCCTTCTTACGTGGAGCACTCCTCAGGTAGAGAAGGCTTCGAAGTTGCTTCTCCTGCTTTAGTGAAATGCAAACTTGGCGGCGGGGAGTGAAACGAGGTTGTGGTGAACGAAAGAGAGGTCAGTTGTTCTGTGCTGCAGGAGGGCAGTGCCCTGGCGCCAGCTGCTCGTCTTCCCACGAGAGGTTTGTGTTCGCACGCTCTCGTGATGGTCCTGGTGTGGGCTCTGCTGTACAATTAGGAGCGACGTCTTCTGCCTTCGTGCAGCAGTTGGAGATGGTCAAGGAGGAAAAGCCTACTGGGAGTTATTATTAAATATGAAGTCACCACTTCCAGGTGAGGAAGGCAGAGGGTGGAGAAGGCTCTGTGGGGGTACCAGCAGCTGCCTCCCCTGGGCTCCTGCGTGCCACTGCTGCGCCTGGGGTACAGCGTCACAGGGACCTTTGGTCTTGTGTGGCCGTTTGTATGCCCCTGTGACTTCCAGTCTAACATTAGGTGGTTTTAACATTAGGTGGTTTTGTGTTTCATTTTCTGGAACACAAAATGAAATTACAGCTCGGGATAAAGTCCCAGAGTGGGGGAAAAAGTCCCCAGAGACTGTTCAGAGTAAGGCAGACCTTTGCCATCTCAGCTGCCTGGTGTGACGTACCAACCTGGAGGGAAGCGAACAGCAGTCCAGTGCTCTTCCAGACACGGAAGAGTACAAGTGACAGGGCAAACAGCAGGACACGGGTGAGACCCAGAGTTGTCGTTTCTTACCATGACACTGCTCAGGCGAAGGGAGCTGCCCTGTGGAGGAGCACTGAGGCTGTGGCAGCAGGAGTTTGTGCATAAGAAGCTACCTCAGGGTGGCGGGGGGACAAGCAAGGGCTGCACAAAGATTTCTACCTGGGAAACAGAATTAAACCAAAGGCTGTAACTGTAGGAAGCAGGAAAGTTTAACCCTCAGAGAGAAATTTTTGATTAGTTGACCCAAAAGCTGTATATGTACTCCTTATGGAGTGAAGAAAACACTCATTGTAATGAAATAAAAACTATGCATCTCTTTGGGATATTCCAGGGCCTCAACTGGTGAAATGCTTTAGCGTCCTGACAAAAATTCAGCTAGTCACGTGGGTTCAGGTCTGACCCAGTTTTGCACTGGGTGATGCAGAAACCAATGGCCCACTTGAAAGCAGGCGGTTGCTGCTTAGCTCCAAGCCTCATGCCTAATTTCATGGTGTCAACAAGTGAAGAAATTGGATGCTCCCATTTCAGGAAACAGCCTCTAATAGCTGAGGCCGAGGGTGACTTAGGCAGTTGTGCCGTGTTGCTCTGGTCCCATAGACGTCAGTGATCCACACGCTGCCGCTCAGCTCGTTGCAGTATCCTCTGTCCCAGACACTCCCTGAACTATACAAATGAAAGGATCTTCCGAATCAATGACTGGAGATCCTGTCTGATTATGCACCTCTCATAATGTGCAGCTGGCCAGCCTTGCTTTCATCACTAAAGCCTCTTAAATGAGTAGCTGGTGGTGCACACCCGTGCGTTTCAGTGGCATACAAATCCTCTAGAACTCACGAGAGCAGCTTAGTGGTAGCTACCTGGCAGCATAAATCTCTCAGACGTTAGTTAAGAACCACTCCAGAACAGAGTGGTGAATTCCAGATGCTCAAGTGCACCTTGTCGTGGACGTATTGTGCATGTAGAAATGGGACTGTGCTCCTAAGAATCCTCTTTCTGTCAGCTCATATGGTCTACACCTGGACTTTGTTGGCGAGGCAGCCGGCTGCATCTTCAGCTACGGAGGTTCACAGGAACAAATCTCAGCTGTCACTTTGCTGTTTGCTCGCGTGAATGTGTGAGGGGTACTTGTGTTTCGCAGGTTGGGAAACCCAAGTGTTCCCTGGTGAATTAATCTATTGCATGAACAGTCAGTTACTTGATCCTTTTTAAAATTTCTTTTTGCGTATTTAGGTTAGTAGGTATGGGATAGGAAAATGCAGAACCTTTTCCAAGGTTGGGTTTTACTGGCTGAAACCAAGCTAAATATTGGAAACAGAGTAAAATCTGAAGCACTGCCTCGGTAACTTAAAATTGAAATTTAGGGACTTGAGATCCTCAAACCTTATTCAGGTTGTTCCTTATTCAGATCACTGGGCAAGGGATTGTTCAACACCATCACCTGTGGCCTGTCTGTTGGAAGATAAAAGTAACCCCCTTTTTTGTTATTTTTTCATCTTGCATTTGTTGGCTTTCTGGCCTGCGGTCTCCAACATAAGAGCTGGTAGGAATGGTCTGGGGTTTTTTTCATAATCATTCGTACTCAGGTGATGGCATTAAAAATGGCTTCTGGCTTGGCCTGTGTTTATGTGCACCGTGATTAATAGGTTAGCTCGGGAAGCGTAACTGGAAGAGCCATTTCTAGCTGTCGAGCAACACGGCACGTCCATATCCCATATCCATGAGCGCTAGGCTTCGGCAGTCTGTCCTACCAGGGGAACGGTGTGTGCTGAATGTGGTGCTGACACCGGAACGGCGCATGTGCTTCTGTAATAAAATCAGGTACCGTCTTCATCGAACCTCCATGAAGCCGTGAAAACAAATGGGAAATGTTTAGCATTTTAATTCCTTTTTATATTAAGATCTTGGTTGTATGGGTATATTAATAGCCAAAAATGTGCCTTGTATTTGGACTCTGGTTCTCACTTGTCTAAACTGGTAATTTCCCCTAGAAGTAAAAGTTGCCATCCATCTGTCAAACAGTTGCCCTTTGACCATCAGTTAAGCAAATTTTTTGTGGGCCTGATTGCAATCTTGCCTAAATCAGTTGTACATAACCTTTGCTTCAGTTGTGTTAGTCCTGACTTACCCCAGTAGAACTGAGAAGAGGATGTGTCCTGCTTCTTTGGTGACCAAGACCTACCTGAGAGACGGGCGCGATGCATTTTCTAGGAATTTTTTACTGTTGTAAACAATGGCTTAGATTTAGTTTATTGAACCGTGTGGGTGCAGGGTGAAGCTGTACTCATTTCTCACACTGAGATACACCTCTCCACTCTTCAGTTTCATGTACGACGTTTTAAGCTTGTGAGCAATGTTGATTGCAGTAAAATGGTTTGTTGCCCAATGGGCCTTTATCATGTTAAGTTTTAACCGCTTCAAGTTTTTGACTGCTTAATCCTACATTCATTGAAGACAAGTGAGGCTCCCACTGACTTTCATGGTGCAGGATCAAGGCCTTACATATGGCTGGAGTAAACAGATTTGGGTTTTTTTTTCAGGTACATGCATGACTGATTCCTTGGTTATCAGACATGAGTGTTTGCAAAGTCTTCTCTCTTCATTGGGATTAGTGCAGCTGAGGATGTATTTGCTGAGGGACTGTTTTGAAGTGAGTTTGCTCGTATGGGTGGAGGCAAGACTTAGTTTCCATGCCAATTGGTGACTTCTGTGGAAAATGCCATTGCGAAAAATATATATGGGTCACAGGGATGCTGATCTCTTAGGAATCACTGGTATCCCACCAACTCATTTTATTTAAACCATTGAAGATTAATAAGAGTTGAGGCTTTTAGTTGTGATCACTGTGGACTGCACTGGAGCCAAAATTCTGGTGGCAAAATTCCTGAGCTAACTGGTTTCCACTTTCAAGTTAAATTTTAAAAACCATTATGATGATTAATCCTGGCTAATTATTGTTGTCATGAACACTAAACCAAGTGTGGGGCCTCCAGACTGTCTCATGTCATGCTGCCTCATTGATTATTTTGTTCCCTCCTTGAAATATGTTGTTCTGGGAACAGCAGCGGGCTATAGCCTTCATGACATGTCCTCAAGTGCTCCTGGAGTTAAACATCAATTTCTATTTAGATTCAGTGAAAAAAAAATAAAAACAAAAGGTCCAAAAAGAGAATAAACATAATCATCGAGGATTCCAAAGTCTGGATCCCGTGGTGCTTGCGGCTTACATGGTTTATGGCTTGTAGCGTACATGGGGGAGGAAAACAGGTCAAATATTTCTTTCACCTCTCAGTGCTCAACCAGCGTAACCCACGTTAATCCTGCTGCTCTCAGAGCCATGTGCCTTAATTATACTTCTTTTATGTAAAGCGTGCTGGAAAAGGCTCAAGCTGAAGTCAGAGTTTGCTTTTCCTGACTTGCCCAAAGGAGATGCCGCAGCGGAGGACGGGCCATTCCTTCAGCTGCAGACATATGCTCCAAGAGCCCCAGAAAGAACAAATGAGCTCAGCTTTCCCATAACGCACAGCCGTTATCCTAATGGACTAATGCTCTGTAATGACTTTGTATTGAGACAGTATTCTTTTCTCATTTCTCTCTTTTCCATTTTCTCCCCTCCTCCTTATACCTTTCTGGATTTCTTCTGGCCCTCCCTCTGTAGTTATCAGGTATTAGTGCTTGGTGTCAGACGTTGCTTCTGCTCATACCATCTGCCCTTCCATTTCATTCGTATCGCCAATGCCGTGTGCAGTTGATGCTGGAACAGAGTCCTCTCCAGCTTCGCCGCACTGCTGGCACACGTGCCTGAGAGTTTTGCTGTGATGAAAGTTGATTTAAAAAATCAGGAGGGAAAGAGGTGATGGACCGCTCCCCCAGCTGTGTCTGGAGCTGTGTCTGGAGCAGGTAGTTCAGTCCTGAGAGAGCCCGATGGCTGCAGGAGAGCTGCATCTCCTGGGGGTGTTGGGTGGTGGTGCAATCCGAAGGGCTAAAGTTGTATATTAGGTGGTGGAATTTGATCTTCAACATGTAGGGGCAGATTTTATATGTGGCACAGCAAGGAGTATGCCTGTCAGATTTGCATGACAATATTCCATTGCCTGGGAAATGTGTAGGACACGGATTGAAATACAGCCTTGGGGAAACGGCAGTTTTGTCCAGAGAAATGCAGAGATATTAATTTCGTATAATTGCATAGATCTTTAGTAGGTGCGACTCTGGAACAGGAGCCAGTGTTTTCTTTGTTAGGTCCTGTCAGTGATGACAAATCAATCACAGCGCACGAACTTGAATTTCGGCTGGTAGATCCTGTCTCCATTGCACCTGTGCTGTCCCTTCATCACTCCCAATAGAACATGGCACGTTAGGTTTGTTTCTTAAAGGCAAGCATAAAAGATGATACACTTAAGTAAAAAATGAAATTTAAGTAAGTATGAACGTGCAGTTTATAGTAATAACTTAGGTGTATATGCTCTCCAAATTAAACATTTGTTTGTCCTCTGGGACACCTGTAAATTAGGTAAACAGCAGAGGTATATGCCTGCTCGTCTTCCATTAGAAAAAATGGGTGGAAATTCAACCCTGCTACTTAACAGGGTGGCTGGTGCTGTAGGGCATCTTTATTAGTCTGCTACTAATGGGAGCAGTGATGGGAACCGGGGCGGGAAAATGCATTTTTCTGACTAAGTGAAAGATGTAACCTCAACTTTCATATATGGATTATTATAGTGAAGCTATTAGCTATTTGTCATTAACCAAATAGGTATTTAGCTGATCAGGGAAAAATAATTAAATTGTCATGGCATGAACACATCTGAAAAAAATTATGCCTAAAACCTAAAATGTTTTTCTCTAGACAGCAGACGCTAGGCAGGTGCTGTTTGGGAAGAGTAAATTTTTTTCTACTTGGTTTTCATGGGAAAGTTGTCGTTACCAATGCTTCTTGCTACTCAGCTCTTTCATTATTAGGACGCTTTCCTACAGACCGAGCTGCATGTCCTCTGAGCAGACTCTGTGGCTGGATGCCTGACATTTTCCCTCCAGCACCCAGCTGCAATGCCGATGGCCATTCCCAGAGGTTTGGATCTTACCGTGACCATCCTCCATGGGCCTGGGACCTAGACTGGTCAGCGTTCAACCAGATTATTTCACCAACAGTGGTACCAGGTAGCCCTAAGTGGCTGTGCCAAGAGAGATGCTGAATTGCCCTGAAGAGAAGCTGAATTGCCCCAAAGAGAAGCTGAATTACCCCAAAGAGATGCTGAATTGCCCCGAAGAGATGCCTGCCTTCTTTCTTTCCTTTCTATAAGCAGCACAGCCGATACACGGTGAAATAAGGGCTCTGCCACTCAGAGCTGAATTGTGTGGGGCGAACGCGGCACCAGGCATGTGGCTTTAAGAGATCAGCCTGCGTTGCCTTTGAAGGGTGTTACCTGTTGCTGCTTAGTGAGTGTTTGTTTCTTTTCAACACTAATCTCTCACAAAATATTTAACTTAAAAACCTCGGAGGCTAAGAGAACAGATAGAAACAGGCAGAGCCAGCTCAGGGCAGGCTTCGCAGCTGCGGCCGCCCTTTCCTGGGGAAAGGGGGCATGAGAAAAGGCTGCTTTGGGGAAGACACGCAATAGCATGTTACCTCGTTTCTCTCTGGAACACCTCCTGAATGCAGAGTCTATTCCAGCTCTGTGTGCTATAGTCGAAAGGGAAGGAGGAAGCCCTTTAAGTTATTCTTTAACTTCCTTTGTGGTAGTTCTCTTTGCTCCCCCAGGGTTAGGTTGGATCCCCAGTTGGGTGGGTACAGCTTGTCAAACCCACAGTGAAAGCAGGAACAGAGGATCTGCCCAGCTCCCAGACCGACCCTGCCCACACCTCACGTCAGCTCTTGCTGCCGAACACTGAAGCTTGAAGCCATTTGACCCCCCATCCCTGTGCCTTTGCACTCCAACGTCCCCCAAACTGCCGACCCCCCGCAGCAGCTCACGTCCTTTCTGCTGCTGCTTCTGCACAGGCCAACCTCCTCCACCAACAACTTCATCTTCTCTCCTGTGGCCTCCTACGTCTCCTCCTCGTAACGACTTCAAAACCCTCCTCATGTCTGATTTCTGCCTCTGACTGTCTTCTCACCGCCTCCTCTGTCTCCACGTCTTTACGTATGATTCAACTGTATTTCAGTCCCATCATCTAGCAAAATGGACAGATGGGGGTACAGAAGAGCTCGTGACGTGGCTCTGCGCTAATCTTAGGTTTTCCCTCTCTCTGCTCCTTTGTTCATGGTTACCCCTTACTGTGCTCCTGCCATTTCTAACACAGATGATAAATTTGGACAGTGGGGACTGTAAAAGATAAGGTAATAATAGAAATGAAATACCAGGCCAGGTCTTTAGCTGGAGTAAATCAGCGGCTGATCTAAACCAGCTGGGGATTTGGCCCACTCTAAAATGAAACTGTAGGATAGGAAGAATCCATATAATTATTCCCCAAAGAGCACTTTTGTCATGGTGCCAGACTGATGTTTCTATTCTTGTTTTTAAAATGATGTATTTTAGAAAGTGATTGTCTCACTATTGCCCACCTGTGGTCACAATATTGGTTCTTTCAAAAGTGAACGTGCCAAGTCCTCCAGGCACTCAGCGGTGGCTCTTCAAATGGCTCCCTTCAGCACCTGGAGTTTCTCTTAAAAACTGCTAATCCAAAAAGAAACAAGCCCCACATTAGTTTCCCTGCCTCGGTCTCGGCGGCGGCAGAACGCTGTACCTCAGGGTCTCATGATCAAATTCTGCCTTAAATTCCAGTGTGTGGGTTTGAGTTACCTTTTGCTACCTGCAAACTCACTGCAGTTTTATTTTGAACCATTACGCCCAGCCCTCTGCTCAAAAGGGCTCGTTGCGGAGATTAGGGAAGGTTTTGCATCATGGGGCCTAAGCGCTCTGTCTCGTAACTGGTACCAAAGTACCATCTGGTATGCGCTCGGTTCGTGGCTGCGGTGCTGCGGTGGGAAGATGTATGGATTTGGCTCATGTGATGCGCATATGTGCACCCAACAGGTAACGTTCGAGGTGGGACTCCTCTATTCTCTTTGAAATTTGGTGGAAGGCATCAGGTCACCCCTTTCCTTTTTCAGGAAAGATGGCATTTATAGTTATATCCAGTGTCACCCAGTTCTTGCTCAGCTTCAGATTATTTCTGCGTTCGCTACCTTGCACACGCGGACACGGAATGAACCCGAGAGCTCGTCTGCAGAGTGCTATGATAGCTGAGTTTTCTAGATGGCAGTCTGAAGTCTCCTATTGCTTGCGATCTCTATCAAAGTGCAAACCAAGGAGATGGTCGTTACCAATCATTAACAACAAGGCTGGCACAAAGGGCTAAGTCTAGTAATTGTACTTAAAAAAAATAAATTAACAGCTCTCACTGCAGGCTCGGTTCAGCCTCACCAGCCGTGACATGTCCTTTCTTGCACGCAGCAACAAAAATAGACCCAAGTACTGAAGGAGAGGGGAAAAAAAAAGAAATAAAAGAAAACCCAATTTGTTCCCTATTAAGCTGCTGAAAAGCTTAAACCCATTTCTATTCCAGTTAGTAGCTAAGTGAAAATGTAACTGCTTTATATATTTCACTAGAATTAAACTTAAACCTACAGAATTAGGTTTATTAATTTCTGTCAGTGCTCAATGGGGAAATAAGAGTGCCCATTCATTAAGGATACACAATTACTGCAGACAAAAATGAAGCACAGTGCTATTAACCATAATAAAAATGTTGAACACTGTGGAAATTTTCATTAAATAGAATCTATTCCTTATATGACTCTACTTAATCCTTTCTGTCTTTTTTTTTTCCCCTTTGTGTTCTCCAACTCATTTTATTTTATTACTTAGCTTTTATGTATGTTTCTTAATGTAATTATGATTAAATATTTTTTGGTAGTAAACAGTATTATTTCATTAAAAAAATCTGTCCCCACACTTACTTCAGTGAAAAGTAGTCTTTGGAAAACAATACAAGCATTAAGTAGAGTTTCATTATTATTTTAGCTCATGAACATGAAAGAGAAACCTACAGCAAATAAGAAAGAAAACTGTATCAGCCCATCCACTAAAATGCAGTTGACTTTGTGGAGCAGATCCATAGGTGGAGTACACTGGTGGACCAGAGTAAATCCACTGAAATCAACTGAAAATCTAAGTGGTGGTTATGTCAGAAAACAAAGAAATGTTCTAGGAAGACTGGATGTGCTTAGCCTTCGCTAAAAACGTTTAAGTCAGAATAATTATTTATGACAAAAATATTCTCAGATTTTCAGAATCTTCACATAACACTTTGGGAAGTCACAAATTCCCCATATAGACTGAATTCTTTATAACAAACTATATGTCATCTGAGGGACACAGCTTTAATTGCTTGAGAAGGATCATCAGTTAGTAACTATGATATGGATTAGCTGATGACTTCAGCTCATGAAACTCTGTTGAAGCCAATGGGATTATGATCATTTCCAATAAATAAAGGCTTATCTCCAGATGAGTTAAAAACGAATGTGACAGTGCCTGGTCCAGTGGATGACCTGTATTTCTTGCATAGAAGTAAATGAATAATAAATAACTGTGCCCTGTTGATCAAAGATATTTGTTTAACCCGAGGGCTACATTATTAAAGACCTCCTTAGGAATGTCAAAGAGGATTTTGCTCATGTTCTTGTACTCCGGGGTCCTGGGCAGTTCTCAGAGCGTCACTGCTGGACCCACAGTGCCAGCTTATCCATAAGTAAAGCCTGCGGGCTCGGGGACTGCAACCACAGAGAAACTGGGGAAGAAGGGATGAGGTGAACCTCAATGTTCATATTAGGCAAAGGAGATGCTGGATTTGAGGACTCCAGGTTGAACTTTTACTTTGGTTGACAGGAATCATTGCGAGAACTCACTGAAACCACACTCAGCATTGTCATTATTTTGGGTTTCAGAGCTGTGCTCTGGAAGTTGAGAGGCTGCTCTTCAGAGCAGTTGGGCCTTCATTTTGTCTGGGATCATTTAAACGATATGCCCTGATATAGCAAATTAAGGGGATGGACAGGAAACTATGTGACTCTCCTAGTATTTGAGCTATGTGAGGCAGGTTACCTCAGCCCAGCCAGAAGCATGGACCTTCTGGGGTAAGACTTCTGCTCCTCTGTTGGTGCTCACAGGTCTCAGTGAGGGATTGCAGTGCCTCACTGTAATTTGTTGTTTGTACCGTTCTGTGGATGCAATCTAATGTGAGCTTGAAAGATTTTTGACCAACTAGCTGCTTTATAGGGACAAATGACTCTTGTGCTCACAAGTAAGGTGCTCTGAATGCTACCGTCTGCACTTATGAAGGATTGTATCAAAAGCCCTTTCAGAGTTGGTCAGATAGGTTATTTATAGATCTTTTTCTTGGATGACCTGATTGATGATATGCAGATGGTCAAGGGGGCATTAGTGTATTCTAAAGCCTTATTGTGTCCAGAGCTGTTTGAAGTCTAGTTGCTTATTTCTCTCTATTAATAGCACCTTTCAATTTGGGCCTTGGTTGCAGGCTTGAATGTTCTGCTATCTTCTGTTTCTTTATCCCATCTCACCAGGGAGCTGAATGGGACACTTGTTTGACTTTCTGGCATTTAAAAACTGGAAAAAAAAAGAGACCCTGAGATAGAAAAGACGGGGAAACCACCGTATCTGTCCACCTCCACCGATAACAGAGCACAAAACTCTCTTTCCATGATTCGGTCCGGTATTGCTGCTGTAGGATTCATTTCCACGTTGGGATGTCCTCTGGAGTTGCAGCTCTGAATCAGAGAGAAATTGCCATGACCTTTCTAGTTCTTGGATTTAATAATGGAAGAAGTGAGGTGTGGAAACGTATAGATGGATTACAGCCAAAATAGACTGTTTTCTGAAGAGACCTAGACTACTTAGCATTCAGTAAACAGCTTTAATACGGGACAGTAAAAACTGCCTGTGCGCTTATTACCTTGATATGGTTAACTAGTCAGAGTATAACCACAGAAATATGAGTGCATTTCAATAAACACACAAAATGGCTTCATTTTCAAAGTACAGTAGTTCCCTTAGGTATTCTAAAATCTATTCTTCTGTAGACAAATATTCATTTTCTTTCAGCATTAATTGTAGCATTGTTGCTGATAATGTTTCCTGCATTACACTCAGCTGCCTCATACTGTGGATAAGAGAAATCAGATTGAGAGCAAGAACAGAAAATACTAAGATTGCAGCTGCATCTCCTGGGGAAATTATTGCCATTTCAAATGTCAGTCAGCCTGATTCATTATTAAGGGGGAGCACAAGACACCTCCTGCTTGAAAATTGGTCTGCACAGAAGTGGCAAGCTGGTTTTATTGTTACTGTCCTGATGATGTAACCTTATCAAAATATGCACAGGTTCTATTTTGTCTCCGCTATAAGCATAACCTTTGGTATCCTGGGTAGTGGCTAAATTAATCTGCTCCTTCAGAACAATGCGGTTTCAAACACGACAAAACCCTCCCGTTGTTAAAGAACATTTATCTGCTTTACTTTCATTTGCATTTTCCATAAATTGAGTAGCAGGAAGTGTGAAACACCTGAAGTTCAAAGTCTCTGGAATGCACAGATGTTGATTTTCATTATAGACTCCAAAGATTGGCTCCTAAGCAACACTGCAGAGATTTTTGTGTAACTTAACCACCTTCCATTGGTGTGCTGGGACTCGGAGAACTCTCCAAAGAGCAATACAGTGGATTCCTGGAGGACTGGGAATGACGAGTGTGCCAGAGTGAGAACTGACGCTATTTTCAAGTAACCTTTTGATTATCTGGTGGGATATTTCCGTAGTTTGATTGGGTTTCTTTTTAAAGATGAAGTTGCAAAATATCGTAATGCTTTTGTTCTTTTAATACATCTCTGCCCAAAGATGAGTAAGTGCGTTGGCAACTCAAACTGTTGCTTGACCTTCTCTTACTTTGGTGTCTCTAATGCGCAGCAGCGTGTGCGCTCCCTGCTCCCACGTGCCTTTGCTTGTGTTGCCTGCTCGGATTTTCTCCTCTAACAAAAATGAAAAAAATGCCCTACTGAACATGTTTGCACAGCATCTTGTGGCATCTCTGACTTGAAATCTCTTTGTGCATCAGACCTGTGGCTGGGTGCTCTTGACTGAGCTATTTCCCCATCTCATCTTCACACGTACAGAAGTCTGTATTGTTGTTTATTGCCTACTAAGTGGAAAGACTGTCTTGTCATCCTGCAGCGTTGCCTCTTCTGTGTTCCCCTGCGGAAGGAGACATTTCAGTTGAAACTTTTGGATTGGAGGTACAGAGGAAATACAGCAAGTCACCAGTGACACATTTCTTGAACATCTCCATGTGAAGCTGAAGCTGTTTCTGGTTGCCTGGCACCTTACATGCCGATGTCATGCAAATGCTGGGTTTGAAATGACTAATAAATTTGTAGCAGGGGGAGAAGAAGACAGAACTAAAATCCACTACTCTGTGGATCAGTATTTCCCAATTTTCCATTCTTCTTTTTATCAGAGAATTCCAAAGGCCAATTTCAGGCAAGATAGATACAGAGCTGCTTTGTCACTGATGGCAGTGGAAAATTGTCTTCTTCACTTGTCTTCAGACTCATGGCTTCACCTGGAAAAATCCCTGTAGATGGTTCTGAAGGATTAACAGAGGTGTGAGATCTCACTTTGCATAAGAAAAAAAAAATTTTTTTGCTCACTTTGTCACTTCTGTGTGATTTCACGATTGTGAGTATTGACTTTTCCTGACAGACGTTCAGGCAGTGTATGCTGACAGATGTCTGTATCAATCACGGGAGCAGTCTTGAGGATATGACCCACGCACTAAGAGGAGACATAGCCTTGTATTGAATTATAGCCAAGCAGCACTCAACACAATTGTGGCCAGGTCAACTTTGCACTTCAGTGATCCTCAGCAGGTCGTTCGGGCCAATTTCAGTCTACGCAGACGCGCGGCAGTCCCTGGAAACCATCACAGCATACAAGAACTAGTTTATTCTTTAACTCGCAAAGCGAGGACAGTGTTTCCTTTATTTAATTTAGCCAGCGTGGAGCTCTATTAAAATTGAAAAACATTGGTAGATACATTTCTTTAGCTTGAAAGGATGATAAAAATGGTAAGTGCAGGCAGGGCTGCGTACTTGTCCTTTTCTTTCAAAACCTTGTCGTGATGATCTTGGTTCCCTTGCAATGCTGTGCTGTTAAATCACCCGACAGGGAGTGATGCAACAGCAGACATGTGCAGGACCTGCTTGAGTGGCACACAAAATCGCTGCGTTAGTTCGTGGGGATGAGTCAGAGAAGGAAGTCACTGGAAGAGTATTGCGCAAAGCATAAAGAAAGAATCTGAGGTAAAAAATGTGAAGAAGAGTGTTAGGGGTGAGGACGCTGGATCTTTATAGACAGATAAAATACTGCTGAAATGCTGATGAAGTGAACATCATTCCAGAGCACATGAAACCTACAATTTCCATCAACTAAATGTGAAGAGGGAAAAGAACAAACACAAACCGTTATGGAAACAAGTTCAGCCATATTTGTAAAGAAGCAAATCTTGTGATGGCGCGTGCACATATTTTAGTGCACGCTCTGCAGTACGAGAACATTGACTTCTGCTTGCAAGTCTGTAATTTGCATATTTGTTCCAAATAATAATTGAAAAAGAGCTAGCTTATGAAGTTCTTGGCCATTTACTTTCCTCTGTTGGTGGTGGGCCGGAATTGGAGTGGCTTCCTGCAGTAAAGGTGTAAATGTAGAGAGTATCCAAGGTCAGCTACTGCTAGAGCTGAATTCCTCTATTTGGGGATTTTTGGTAAACAGCGTTCTGAAAGGATTCAACTTGTGCCGAGGAAACTGTTTCAATCAACTGATTCCGTGGTGCGCACGGGGCCGGTGGCTGGAGATCCAGTTCAAGCGCGCTCTTGCCCGTTGCATGTTCCTGTTGGTTCTTGTCTCCTTCACGTATCAGTTGATTTTGCACTAAACTCTAGAGATGGCACTGACCGGAGCAAAAGTATCATTTGTTTCTCTGCTATCATTTTCTGCAGGGCAAAATCAGCTCCTCTTTGCTTTTTGTGCGGAGAGGGGTGTTGCTGCGAAAGACTGGTGTTCCGCCGGCAGCGCTTTCGGCATGGGAACGTGCCTGACCGGGCCCAGAGCCACACGGACACGGTGGTGAGGAGAGCACTGGCGAGGTTTACTTCAGAAGAGCCGGAAGACCTCTCCATAGCAATGAAGGGGCTTTGACACTTTTACAAATATCTTAAAAAATGCGTGAAAGGTCTGAGTTTTTCTTCTTTTTTTGAAACAGTGCACAAGAGTCCTGAAGGCCTGTGGCCAGGCCGTCCCTCACGCAAGGAGAGAGCAGCATTATCAATAACAGAACATTTACAAATCCTTCCTTTTCCAGTTGAAGGAAACTGCAGACCAGTATCTTCCAGGTGATGTCAAGTAGGAGGTAATCAGTTATGTCTTTACAGTGTTGGAGAGAAATATTGAAATGATCAAGATTATAACAAATCTCCTGAGAAGTTTCTTTGTGAAACGGGTCTATTTTATCAATGCACAACAGCGTATCAGTTTCTGCGAGACAGGATATTGAAGAGAGTCCTACAAAACGTTAATGCCCTTTTTTAACGTGACTGTGAGAAAACTGAGGCTGCCTTTGATTTCTGCCTGAGAGGGGGAGGTCACAAAGCGAAGAGATGGCTGCATTTCTGGAAAAATGAGCAGCAGTCATTTTCAGAACCTACTACCAGGTGTTAGGAGAACGTTCTGGGTCTGAAATACACGTGAATACTGAGGGTATACTCAGCTTACTTGGAAAAGTTGAGGACAGAAGACAAACCCATTTTTCACAAGCTCCTCGGAAAGCTGTCGGTGCTTTACTTCCACAAAGACATTCGCGGCAGCCAGAGCAATGGCGACAATAGCGATTCCAACAGGGACAGAAAGGGTCTTTATCTGGTTGTTTTCACATCAGGCAAGACTAGGCAAATAGCAAACAATTTGCAAAATGTTTGCAGAGAACTGAAATAAAAGTAATAAAAACTTCCCCGCTTTAGCTTAGTTTTCCAGGCAAGTAGGGGAATACAATGAAGAATTTTTGTTTGCTGGCTCAAAAATCAGAACTGGAAACTAGAAGTTGGCTAATATTCATGAAACAAACAAAAAAAAATGAGTGTTTCTTTCAAAGTTTAAAAAGTAATTTCGGTGTGATACACCTGAGAATAATCTGCTTTTGGAAACTCGGGTGTTTGTAGTATATGAAATAAAATGTCTCTCTCGGATTTTTTTTCTGTGGTCACATTGTTAAAAAGCGTTTAAATTTATGTTGTTGTTTTGGCAAAAAATATGAAATTGATGAAAAATTATGGCTGACAATGCAAGTTGGAATGAATAACTACAGATATATGTTGATTTTAGCCGTTGATTTTGAATAGCAATAAATCTTGAATTCTACCAGCCCGACTTATGGGAGGCTTTCAGCACAGCCAACCACAAAATGCAGTTGAACCACTCACATAGCGTAATTAGAGCAGATGCTGGTATAACATGCAACTGCTGTTCACGCATTATTGTGTGAAATCCTGCCTTTCCTGTTTATTTGGGGTTTTTTTTTTCTTCCTTTGCTAATACTTACTGAGACAGCTTTTAGAAGTGCTCCACTAAAAGCCGGAAAGGACCATGCTATTTTTCTCCAGGAGCAGCCCAGAACATGTTTGTGACTCTGTGTGTGTGATCTGTTCTGTACAGTGTATTTTAAAAAGAAAAGCATATTTTTGTTTTGCTAGTGATGAAGGCCATATAGCTGGGCAGCGTCAGGAACGCTGAGAAGCATCGTGATTAAATACAGATTGCCCTGGGAAATACAGGTTTAATTCCCAGCTCCTAACCTGCGCGTGGGCCTGCCGTTCGCTGCTTTTCTACTGTTCCCTTCCCAAACTTCTCAGTTTTGACAGGTTGAACTGTAAACTACGCCGTGCGGGGGGATAGAATCTCCTTTTGCAGTATCTTGTGTAGCAGAACGGGGCCCCGGTCTTGGCTGAGACATGAAGTCAGTACTGTGATATAAATAAAAAATAAATAGAATGAACATAGGTGGGGGGGGTCATAAATTCATCTCACTGAATACAGAGTGGGGTGGTTTTTGCTTTTTTTTTTCTTCTGGATGTGTTGCAAATGGTTTGAAATGAAGCTCTCCAGCTGACAGAATATCATTCAGCGTTAGCTATTTAAAAACTTTCACTGAAATGGAGTGAAATAAGTTTGTTATTTATGAAGTTCATCTCACAAGTTCCCAATTTGGCGAAAACAGTTTTATTTTGCTTCACATTTAAAACCTGCAAATAGCTGAGTTAATTTAACTAAAATGAGCGTTCTCGAGATGACCCGTAAAGAGGAAAAAAAAAAAATCCAACCCAACTGTACTTTAATCTAGGAACCATCAATGCCTTCTTGACACATGTATTATTGTAGGGCTCAGAAAAAATAAACAGTTTATGTAGAAGATTAAGAGACAGTTTGGATTTTGCTTTTGACATATCTTGTCTCCAAATCTTAGCCGAGGATTTATTAGAGCACTATCATGTCAAAGCTACCTCATTTATATGATAACACATCTGTAATGTTTTACAAGTGCAGCAGTCCTCGTTCAGAATGTTGCTTTTTAAGTCCTAAATTACAGTACCTGGAGAGGTATGCATAATTATAGTGCATGTTAGCAAATGATAGGATGCATTTTCCCCCAGGCTCTCTGCATTAATCATCAGCAGAGTGGGTGCAATAAAATCATAATTGCTTCTTCAAAAGTTATAATCTAACTTATACAACTTTAAGTTAGTCGTATGGCAATATGATATCGACTGTCATGTAGCAAGCCCGTTTCCTTCATTTCCTTAAAATTAAGGCAGTGTTGCTCGGTGGTGAACTGTAATTAGCATCATTTTCATTTACAGATTCAGGTTTTAGATCCTGAGTGAGTGCATGATGGTGTAAGCTCCACGCTTGATGAAACGATGCTGATTTACATGCGCCGAGGGCCTCTGGGCTGATCTCTGCTTATTTGTTAGGCTGCTTGCAGTCAGGGGGGTGGATGATTAACCTCTTCTATCTCCTTAACTAGCAGTCGCAGCTGGAAAAAAAAAGATCGCGTGGAGGAAAGGAGTTATTTTACATAAGGACCCTGGTTAGTGTTCTTTTGCTCCAATATTTGTTTCGAGAGAGGAAGACGAGCAGGAGGATTCTGCTGCCGCGGGGTGACGGGGTCCGGCGGCCGCGGCCGTGCCCGGGAGGGCTTCCACGCATCCAGCGGCAGCCGGGGCTGCGGGAGGTCTGGCACCCTCCCCTGGCTCCCCAGCCGCCCGCTGGGCGAGCTTCCCTGCTGTCAGCACCGGTGGTGGTTTGACCTCGCGGTGATTCGATTCAGAGATTTAAACTGGCAGGAAAGGGGAGTCCCGCCCCCTCTCCCCGGTTGAATAGTTCCGTGCTAGTTTTGCTTCCTGAATTCGCTCATTTTCTTGTCAGGTGAACGCCAATGACCCTGCGTGAGGCTGTGTAATAGGTGAGCGTAGGATGGAATCATTTAAAGATACTTACATTAACTGTCATAAACCCAAGCCTACAATCAAAGATCAAAGCAAACCTTTAATTATTTAGGAAACATCACTGATTTAATCAATACGACTTACAAAAACAAATGTTTAACTCTAATTCATTGCCTCTTATGCTGATACATATGCATGCAGGCATGCATGCATGACACGCACATATACACACTCACACACGTGTATGTGTGTGTATATATATACACATGCGTATATATACGCACATAAAATCAAGTTTTAGTTCTTTGAAGCCTGGCCAAGTTTTCAGCGTGGTTGCAACAGCCGTGTGCGTAAAGGCATGTCCACAGGGCCTATTGCAGGGTATGTGCTCCCAAAGGACTCAGAAGGGTAATGGATGTGATAACAAAGCAAGTTTGTTCGGTTTTGCACAATCTTATTCCTTAAGATCAGGGCTGCAAATGAAGATCTAAACCTCCGTATTGAAGGCTGGATCCTGCAAGTGAGGCGTTCTGGCTCCGCTCCAGTAAAGCACTTAAATATGTGTTTTAACATTAGGTGCATGACTTGTTATGGTATGACTTCAAAGGGGCTTCTTTTGCTTAAAATTAAGCACATGCGTAAACAGTAGGTGATGTATTTGAATGAGCCGTATACACATGGCAGAGCCACTGCTGGAGAGCTCAGCATCTTGTTTCTTCACTGGGCATGTATAATCATAAAGAAAGAAAACAACCCCAAAAACAGAAGCCTCCACCTTTCCTAACTAGTGCTTCCATTGTTGTTTTGCGCCTGATTTGCACAGAAACGTGGAAGCTCACACTTCTTTCCAGACCTTCAAACACAAGGAGGAACGTGCCCAATGTGGTGGGAGTTGTGACATTGAGGTCGGTGGTGGGGCTCCCTTCTCATTGCTGCTCTCAGCACTAGTGGTCTCCTGCTGAACGTCTCATTTAAGGCGTCCTCCTTTGCCGTGGACAGAGAAAATCGAGGCTGTGGCAATTCTTCCCAATATCCAGAGAGGCGGTCGGTATGTAAAGGTGTATCCCCAAGTTGTAAGGCACATGCAAGTTACGCTCAACCACCGCTTCCATCCGATTTGCCCTTCTGCAGTTCTGGGTTTATTAGCATGGCAATTACATACTTTAATACTTAATTTACATGAGATTAAGCCGCACACTTGTAAAATGCGTTCAGTTGCTAAACAACATCATACCTTAAAAGGGTTTAGAAGCATCCAAATATAACGTGTTTCACACCAATTGAAATATTTGCTGAAATGCAGAAAATTGGAAAAGTTACTCTCCGCGGTTCACTGTCTTGTTCAGTTTTTGAAGGAAACTGTCCTTAAAGATACAAGGCTTTTATGCCAGAAATACAGAATACAATAAATAGAAAGCACAGTAATATCCTACTAATCAGGGCATCTTCACTTCATTTTGTAAAGCTTTTATGTCTCTTGGAGATCTGTTTCGCTCTGCCTTGCTGGTGTTAATAACCACTGCTGGTAAGCAAATTTCTCAAAGTTAAAAATATTCTTTCATTAGCTAAAATGTACCGTGCAGTTGTGCATTTAAGCACCACGTACAGTTTGGGGGAAACGGATCTTAAAAAAAAAAAATGTTGACATCATTTTTGCAGACTGTAAAATTATTGTTAAATTATTTTAAAATGCACCCCAAGTCACAGCAAGCTGCTGTGTATCAGAGCACGCTGCCTCCTCCAAAATCATGCTTATCTTTAAATTTTCCTTTCATAAACAGTTGGCAAATATGACATCAATTTAAGCTATAATGACCACATTTAATTTTCATTTTAAATTTATTCTGTTACTATATATTGGTATCCTGGTTGATGCCAAGTCAGCCAGCCACAGGTCTGTTTTTCATTTATGCGTTGAACTTCTTTAGGTTAGACATGCTCAAGAGTCCTGGTTTAATGCATAACCCTAATTATAACTTAGAATTAAGCTGCTGCTGACTGCAGCATTTTAGGCAGGGGAATCAAAGAATGTATCTAATGAAAAAAAACACAACTCCACCCCTCACTAGTGCCTTATCTTTATACGGGTTTTTTTATGTTACTTTTTTTTTTTTAGATTGAGTGCATAATACAGCTATAAAACAGCAGTTTAGATAATATAGTCAGCCTGTCAGTTTATATATGTCTACTCTGAGCTTAAGGGTTTTCTCTTTACTTTGAATTGGGCCTCACTTCTTATTAAAATGCTACAAGCTTTTAAGAGATTGTAGTATCACAGACCAGTGATAGCTCAACGTACTAATATATCATTATGCTGGACCTATATCTGTGCCCTATAAAATCGCATTACTGTTTAAGCTGGTCGAAATATTTTTGCAAAATGTTTGGTTTTGAATGAGAAATGCCTTTTCAACCACGTACAACTTTGATGATGAAATTCCTAGAATGTTCTGATAAAAATGGCTTTGTTTTTTTTTTATGGCAAAACTTTAAAAATCCAGTTCAGAGCACTGTTCAATGAAGATAAAAGTACTGGGGTTTCCCCACATTTTTACAGAAAGCGAAATAATTTTAAGGACATGCTCTTGTGGTCATTTCAAACTTGTCTGAATTTCATATATTGGATTGAATTGTTGGTAACTCAATGGAGGGGAGAGGTAGGGTGGTATCATCTGGGTCTTTACTCCCAGAACAAATCTCTTCTTATTAATAGAAGCAGGTTTTGAGAGGGGGAGATGATTAATTCAGAACTGACGAGCCACGCTCCATGGGTCAGAAGGAAATGTAGCCTGGGGAGATGCCACGGTCATGAAAAGTAAGATCAAGAAGAAGACTGATGAGCTGGGAGGAGCATCGATGCTCCAGTGGGACTCCAGGAGAGCGTTACTAAAGCTCGAGTGAACAGCTGAGATCAGAGCAGCACCACACAGGGACACCCTGCATTAATTTGCACAAAGCCAAAACCTTCAGTATGAGATGGGGAGCAAGTGAAAGTCATGGCAAGGTGCCTTGGTGCACCAGCTTCTCCGCTCTCCCTTTTCTGACGGTGCCTGCGTGCTGCCATGGGGCCAGGGGATCGCTCTCCTGCTCTCCAGGAACGCTTGCAGACACTGCACCTAATTCTGCCCTTTTTCACCGGCTTCACACGAGGGCAACACCTCCGTTTCCTTAGAATTAATCCAGATATATGCTGGGCTGTGTGGTTGGAGATGTGTTTTCATTCCTGTAATGGTTCTTATGCTTGACTGCCGTCCGTAGGAGGCAAATCGGGAAGAGTTATATGCTGCGTGATAAAACACTAATGTTTTTCTTCTTTGGGAACAGCAAAATGAAAAAATTCTGGGTTTCTACTAACATTCCACTTGTTCTGCGTGGGCATTCAGCTGTACTGCCAGGAGCTGGGAACGGTTACAGTCCTGGTGTAAATGAAAGCAGACAGAGGCAATGGAGAAACAGGCTGCGCCAGCCTGGGGGCTTGTCCACGCACAATAGTAGCATCAGTTCAGCTGCAAAATCCATTTAGCTAAACCAGTGTATGTCTCCGATTGGACACACTTAAATTGGTTTATAACCAGCTTACATCAAATTAGTTTAAATCAGGAAGTTACCATAATAGCTGCATCAACCAGTAATTGTCTAAATTTTGTACCAGACGGTCGCAAACCAGTAGCCTTTCCTCCGCGCGGGCTTTTGCACTGCTTTAGATCAATTTAAAAACCGTTAAACCAGTGCAACTTTTGTACGTAGGCCAGCCCTAAAGCCCAAAATTTGTGCGCGCTGGGACGGGGAGCGCGGGGGGGGCTCTGTGACAGCCGCGGGCTGCAGCGCCTTTGCTTGAAGCTGGTGGGAAAGAAGACGACAGACGCTTGAAAGCAAGAACGGGACACAAGGCGCTAATTTTCCAAAACAGTTTATTGCTCTAGATGATGGAAAAATATGAGGTAAAGGAGTTCTGAACTCCTGGCTGTGAGCCAGGGGTTTTAATGAGCCGCGTTCACAAGCCCGGAGAGGTCAAAGAGAAGCCCCCAGCCAGCGTGGTTCGCCTCGCACCGTGCGGGCTGGAGCAGCCTCGAGCCTTCCCGAGGTTTAACCAAAGGATAACGACACCCGGCAGGCAGCGAGGCCGGTGAGACGTGTTCCGTCTCTCGAGCTGCTCAGGATGGAGCTGGAACAGGAGATGTTGCTTTTAATATATGTCAATGGCGGTTCAGAGGCGTTTTGGAAAGGGGAGACCCTCTGGACAGCAAAGGGTTGAACGCGTGACATTGTGGAAACGGAGGCAACAGGAGAGTGACACCGCACTGAGCGGGGTTATCTCAACATTTCTGCGACTAAAAATGGTCTAAATTGTTTTCCCAAATGAGCTTTTGCAGAGCAGAGAGAAAGCCTCTGATTTCAAGGGTTCCTAAAATACTTTTGGAACGAAACTCTCTGAAATGTTCTGTGGGTGTTGATCGCTGGAGTGCTCAGTAGTACTCAAGCTCCGAGTTCACACCATTAAAGCTTTGTCGACAGTACTGAAAGCAGTCCTCTAACGCACTGCAGCGAGCTCAAGAGGCTGTATTTATGTTCTCAGGCTGACTTTAGGGCCGTTGCTGGCAAGCTGTCAATAAAAGAACTTATTAGGCAGGGAGACAGCTTGGAATGGAGAGTTGTTTAAGCGCTTCACTTATGAATGGGACGCAAAGGTGAACAGAATGAACTTTCTGCTTGTTTAGCAAACAGCAATACAACGGGGCGTTTTTATCAAGGTAACTCAGTTCTGGATGCCCAGCAGTAAATGTGCCGGATAGATAGCTTTTTCTGCGAGCGTATCTGGTAGAAACTATTTTATCCTTTAAGAAATAGAAGGGAAAATTGGTTTTCTGTTCTCCCCTCTTACTTTTTTTGAATGCGTGGCAGAGCGAGGCAGTACCGTTTTCTCAGCAATAGGAAATGTAACAATGCGTTTCCCCGGAGTGAGGCTTCTGGATATTTTCATACTTCGTAAAAGCGGGTTGAGATGCCGTGGTGAGGAGTATTGTACCCACCAGATAATCCTGGGGACCTGGGGGGAATGCATTTTGGCATAATACTTCTGTTAAAGAGTAACCTGCAGAGGAATAGAAATAGCTGTGAGAAAGAGTGCAAATGTGATGGCCAAAGGAAGAGCAGTGCCTGGAGAAAGGAGCGGTCTACTTTTGTAAGAAATACATTTCTTAAAATATGCAAACCATCCTTAAAGAGTGAAGTGGTCCGAGTGAAAACCATGTGAAACAGAACAAGAGTAGAAAACGAATGGACCCCTGAGGGATCTGACTGAGAACTAAATCCCAATTTGTGGGAATCTTTCCTGCGCTCCAGGTGGTTATGTTTTGGGCTAAGAGGAACTTGTGATAAAACAGAGATGAGGAACTGGCTTACCACTTTTCATGTTGTGGCTCAAGCCCAAGCTATGGCTGCAGCGCCTGATGGATAGGTGCTACCCCATTTATAAGAGGTGGATGGCTTTCCAAAAGCCCACTTAATGGAAATTTTAGTCAGCCCACAGCTCTGAGAAGGACAGCAGATCTGATTATAGACATGCGGTTTCCGGATCATGGTTGTGGTGATTGGGTTTGTTTCACACGTCGCTGACAGCGGTGGGGACTCGACCCCCCTCGGTTCAGAGCAGGAATGGCCTTGGCCCTTTTTGTGTGCAGCGAGAGGGCTGGTTGCCAACGTGCAGTTCTGAAGTCACATTTTCACTTGCATTCTGGGCAATACCTCCCACATTTTGGACTCTGCAGTACTCAGTGTAAATGGTTCCTTAGAGCTACTTTGGCAGCCAAAAAGAGCAATATTGTATTTGATTTCTGGCACTGCCACTTGCTGAATTGTCGACGCAGCTGTAGCAGACCTCCAGGTCTGGATATATCTGGCTAAAGCAGAAGATCGCTGCGTTTCCTGATTGGGCTCCGTGTAATCCGTGCCACTCAAGATCTGATCTGGGGCAGCCAAGCAGAAATGTAACTCCTTTCTGCCGAAGGCGTTTCGGCAATGAATTCAACGTTGTTCTGGAGGAAAGGGGGGACGGAGGTGAATTCCTGGAGAAATGAGCCTTTGTGAGGCATGATGCCTTCCTCCGGTAGGGTCTACCAGAAAGCTCTGCTGGGTACAAGCCAAATCTTTATTTTTTCACAACACTGTCTGCAACTTTTGAGGAACAAAACCATCCTTGCCCCCAGCAACACATTTCTGCTTCCCCCTCGGGGCAGACACTAGTGTTTGTGCATTGGGTAGTGTGATATATCAGGGGACTGATGTGGTTAAAATCTAATTGTGGATTTTTTTTTTATTTTTATTTTTTTTACTGTGCACAAAGGTGGTGGTGTGAACATGTCGAAGGCCTGGGAACCACTTGTTTCAGCAGCAGTAACCCTTATTCGCCTTGACTTGGATCGTATCCCTACCACAACATTAATAAGCAAGCACGCTCGAAGAAAGAAAGTACCATGAAGTAGTACAGAGCATGTTTGCTATCAAGCTTCAGCTTTTCCTTTCCTAGTGGTACCACCATGGCAGTAGATCTAATTTGTGCCCAAAATGAACATTTGAGAATTCATCTTCTAGGCAGAAAGGGCCATGGCTTTCAAGTCCATTTTCTGCCCCTAGAAGCCAGGCAGGATAATTTATGCTGGTCCTCAGTAAATTCAACCAGACAGGGGAAATCCCTTGAACACGGGAGCGTCCAGGAGTAATGTGTCCCTTGGCTTAGCTTGGCATGGATGGTGGCAGGCACCATGATCTGCTGACCCTGGCAAAAGTTCCTTAGAAGCCCGCTTTGAACATGCAACAGATGCAAGAAAATTGTTGCTGATTTAAAAAGTACTGCACTGTTGGCAGTGGGTCCAAGTGAGTTAAGCTCCATCCATGCGATAAAGGAAGAAGATGGAGCTCCATTCCATGCTGGGCTCCATTCCCTACAACATCCAAATGCCTTGAGCTTCCCAGAGCGAAGTGTCTCGCAGGGATCTGCTGGGACAAAGTTCCTTGAAGATCAGCCCAAGCGGTCACATGAAGATGTTGGTGGGGTTGCAACTACATAGTCACCACAGCGCAGTGATTTGGGGCAGCAAAGCTATTGGAGCTGAAGCATGCTGGAAATAGAGCTGTGATCTACATGGGGCCACCCATCTGACATCCAACGGCTGCGGGAGTCCAGCGCTCCAGCTTGCTCTTAGGGGAGATGATTATTTTTCCCTTTGGACCAAACTATGGTGTATTAAAGTTTCTCTTTCCTGTGTTGAGAAGTGACACCGGCACTGACGGTAAATCGCAGTGCGGAACACCCTCGGCCTCATGAATCATCTGCTGTAATGCTTCAGGAATGGACAAGCAAGAGAGGGACTGCAAGAAACGGGCATTTCTCGGGTTGTTCCCATACTTCCCGGCATACTCTGCCATGTGAATCTGCCCTCCCGAAATCCATAAAACCCACAAGCAGGCTCTCAAACATTTAATTTGAAAGATCTCTGTTTAAATCGTTTTTGACTTGTGCCAGGGCAAGCCTGTCCTCCAGTTAATTATGCTCTAAGCACACAAAGAGAGCTAGTGAAAACAGTCGCTTCATAACCATTTTCTTTTTGTAAACTCAGAGTACTTAGATCTGCATCATTTAATCATAATAGAGCCATATGCATGCAGCTTAACTTTTCTGGAAACCAAAATTAGCTAGAAGACATTTTGGCCTATTTCTGAAACGCTTGTGTATGGGGAAAAGTGCTTTGAGCGCTCCGAATGGGTACGAGCTCCCAGACCTTGTAGGAAAAGTGGAGAAAAGTTCACGCCAGGAACGCTCCCCACCTCTGCGCTGGCCGCACGGCAACGGATACGTCCTCGGTGCAATTCTAAAGTAAAGTTTACTGCCTGGTGGGGCTGTTAACTAACTAACAAACAAGCTAAAAGAAGGACTAAGCTGGATGTAGGGCAAAGAATAATGTCATTTTCAGGCAGTTTTGGGGATGTGTATACCTGGTCCACAGAAAGTTGTTTTAGCTGTTTCAACGTGACGCTAAAATTGAGCAGAGGAACATTTCTTTATTAGATATTTATATATTTTGCACATATTTGAAAAAAACATAATAGCCTTAATAAAAATCAAACCTATTTACCTCACTAGGCAGTGCTGCAATTTGCATGTCGGTTTTGATATATCCGTGGGTACCTTGAAAGCTCTGGCTGAGGCACAGGCTCGAGTCATTGTCTTAAAAACGATTAGCGCACAGCCCCAGAAATGATGACATCCAGAGGAGATCTCTGTAGCACACCCCCCAGACGCTGTAGGGCTCGGTGCTGAGCTGGCAGTTGTGTTTTGCCAGCGGGACCCTGGGGCAGTCGCAGCGGCTTTATCCCGGTGGGAGTAGTGTCTGAGTCAATCCGGACTCTTCTGGTGCTCTCTGATAGCCGGCGGCGCTTCTCTGCCAAAGTCCCAACTGGTGGAGAGAGAGGATGGTGAAACCGTAGAGCATTCCAAAAAGTTCCTAAAAAGCTTTGGATAAGCTTAAGGAAACAGCGTAATAATCTCTTGATAGATATCTTGCTACCACCCCACTTTCATGTATTAAAGCTGTCAAAACTCGCTGAGAAAACTTTTAAGAGAATTTACCAATATGGCTTTAGTTTCCCAAGTGCTAGTTACTAACAGGGCAGATACTCCGAGTGTTACAGGGATGAAACTACTAATTAAAGGTCACTTACAGAACTCTCTGCGGCTACAGAATTGCAACACAAATTTGCAGAGGAAACAAAGATGAAAGGCTGCAGCCCATCTTGCAGCCAGCTGTTGGCCACCAGCTGAACACCCCCTCGCAGGGATAATGCGGAACATACCTTGGTGAGATTAAAAGGCATATTTTTGGGATCCCCTCATTTGGGTGGGATTCTACTAATTTTTACAGTAATTCTTTGCCCAGCTCTTGGTCCAAACGACTTAATAAATTTACCTCTGGCCAGTGTGGCTTTTTGTCCAGCCTCCAGCTGGTCCTGCCAGAAGTAGATTCCTGCATGGGGCCGGGCACACGCAGCTCCGGCACAGGGGATGGGTGACAACCGAGGTTCTTCTAAAAGAAGAAGGGAAAAGAAGTGAGTGGAGGATGATAAGGGAGAGGAAGAGAGTGAGAGAGGAAAGGAGAGTGCAGCCAGGGAAGGGAAGCGGGTTGCAGATGCATTTATCCCCTCTCAGGAAGTTCGTTCTAGGAGCAGCCCCAGAAGGTAGTGCTGGTAACTGATGCTACCTGGACTAGGTCTAACTTGCTGTCGTGCTGACACGTATCAGGAAATTTAACCCCCTCTTTCTTGCCAGTGCTCCTGAATATTGATTCCTAATTCCACAACCTGGCCATTATTTGAAACTAAAGCTTGCCGCAAAGGGGAGTGTTAAAACACAGGTCAAGGACAAGCTTGCCCTCCGTGCCTGCAGCGACTTACCAAGTGCTTTGTGAAAGCCATTTCGCCATGAATGGATGGAGGGGGTGGAGGGGGGGAAATAAAGCATATTCAGCATGAATAAAACATGACAGTGATGTGCGAGCAAGCTGTGATCTATTTTGACTGCGATAACAGTGTAAACCTCAATGGGTGAGGACAAGATCAGAGTGCTCTGAAACCATGAAGTCAGCTTAACGTGACCGCCGTCCACTCGAACTTCTCTGTCACTCCTGCCAGTTGCCCGCGATGTGCTGTGACTGTGATGTGCATCCAGAGAGAGCAAAGTGACACATGAGCGTGGCGTGACAGCAATGCCAGAAGAGATTTGGCGCTTGCTGTCGGTGGCCGGTTAGCCACGTGAATGCGAAATGTACGGGGCAGTTTGTAAAGAGCTGGTAGGGATCACTGGTATGAATGATTTCGACTGAAGAGCAGTTGGGTTGGAATATCGGATACAGGTTCCTCCTGTGAGCAAGCCTCGATAAACCCTCGGTTACCACAGCCGTTGGCTGGAAGATTCACCTTATTTAAAGTGCTTTCTGATATTTGACGCTGTCCTTTTTAAGTCTTCGCTTAATACCATAGAACAGTGGCAGATTATTAACTGAGATGCGTATGAAGATCGATATAACGTAAAGATCAACGTGTCCTTGAGTTTAGTGCACATAATTTTATAGGGAAGTGTTTTTTCCCCTCTCCATTTGGCTTGATTATTCAAGAGTTCTTTACCCACTACAACAGAATCCTTTTCAGAAGAAGAGCGTTTTTCTTTCACCCTAGTTGCTATGAGAACATGAATCATCTCTTTAGCACAATAGCAACAACTGTAGTGCTTAAGTGCATCCACTGATTTTTCACTGTTTGTTCTTTGCTCTCAACAAGATAAGCTGTTGTTATTTCTTTCTTCTTGAACAAGCGTAACATGATTGCTGAAGTAGTAGGAATAATTGGACCAAATAGTGAGGCGGTTAATGTAAACAGAAAGAATTCATCTCTTTCAAGTACAGTAAATTGTCCTCCAAAAATATGGAAATCTTGTCTATTTCTTGTTGTGCCCTAGAGCAAATTTTGTTGAGTTTGTTGTCACATCATTATTTTCGGACTCTGTGAAATTGCTAATGAGGAACAGGCTGCTTTCATTGGAATAGTTGTGTGTGTTTAAGGCTGTGAGGAGATGTATATAGACCGGGGCTAAATCGCTGCCACAGGGAAGGTTAATCTTCTCCTTGAACTCAACATCTACCACAGGTGCCCGTTATCACCAAAATTGAGCCCGGCTGTGGAAGGGTGGCGCTGCCTTCAGCTGCAGTGAATTAGCTTCTGAGAGAGGGTATAAACCCTGTAATCGGGGGTGGGGGGCTCTTTTTGGTAGCTGCGATGGGAGAGGGTTCTGCAGTGGAGGAAGATGATATCAACAACTATTTTACTTGATCGTTGGGAACCTGAGCTGTTGCTTTAGATGACCTGCTTTTGGGAATTGTAAGCATGTTTTTGAATTTCTTAATTGACCAGTAAAATTAGTTACTCCCTCTGAGAGAGGAAGGATTTTGGGGTGTACTTTGTATGTTTGGTTTAGGCTGCTCTTTTGTTTGCTCTGTATCTACTGTTAAAGGCAGTATTTTCACAATGTTAAGTCTGCTTGAGCAAATGGCTTCTCTGGAGAAGGATTCTTGAAAAAATGAAGGCTGGTGGACTTATTTTGGTAGTCTCTTGGCATTTGCTAACCATTGTCTGCCTTCCTAAAGCCTTTCTTTACAGCTCCTAATCTTTAACTCCAGAGATGTTTGTGGAAATCAATGTTGTTTGTAGATGAGAAAGATGGGTATCTGTGTCAAGTGGAAATGAAATGTGTTCTGGATGGGATGAGACAAGACGTTATGAGAAGTTTGTGAAAGCACTTAAATGATTTGAGGCTAGTGGCTCCTGCTGGGACTTATGTGCCTGGTTCAAGAAAGGAGCTTCTGTTCCATCCTCCTTTGGCACCTGTGGTTCATAAAATATATGGCCCCTTTTAAAGATGGGAGTAAATGCTATGTAAATAGGTCTAGACAGGTGAGGTATGGCTAATGATCAGTTGAGACAATTTTCCCAACAGCCCTCTTAGATTTTAATTATTTATAGATCTGTAAGTACATACTGTGCGCTTCTGTAGCACAGGTGAATTAGAATGGAAAAAAAAATGAAAGCGTATATTCAGCTAGTGTTTTCAATAGTATCAAATTATTGTGCCAATAAAACATGTAAAATCTCTTCAAGACCAAAGAGGCATTTGATGTGCTGATTCTGATTTAGAAAAAAACCACCTGAATGATTGTTATCTGGTACTTGTAGCTTTGAATAGATAAAAGCAATGGCCCAGACCTTGGTTGAAGTAAATTAATACAAATCCATTGACTTTAGTGAAACACTGTGGATTTATACTGAGTGATGAATCTGTTCTTACTGCTTGATAAAAATCTAGAGGTTAGGCTTCTTCATCAATTTTTGTTTAAGAACTAACGAAGGAAAAGATAATGGGGCTACAAGTAGGGATATGATTCAGTATTATTCAGATCTAAGACTTCTAACCTCAGGGGAAAGAGGTCTGAATACTTGGCGTGGATCTTCCTGAAGTTTGATGAACTGCTTTACCATTGTATTTAATTGTTTGCAGGTAGTATTATATGGAACTAAACTGAGATTATATGCAATTAAGCAAAAGAAGAGTATTACATTGACTATTGTTTAGAGTGCCTCATTAATTTGTATTATGTTATTAACGTAAGGTAATCCACCAATATTACTTAAACATAAAAATACCTAGGTAATCTGGTAGACCACACTAAGCTTCTAATCACTCTTTTTGGATAATTCCTGAAAATGACTAGGACCTGATTAAGCTATATTTATATGTCATGTTTTCCTATTGGGAAAAAAACCTCTTGAGGATCTTACTGCCTCAACAGCAAGAAGATAGCAGAAGGTCTAATACAGAGGCAAGCAGTGATATTAATAGAAATAAAGCCTTAAAGATATATGTTAAGAAATAATCCATATGTGGTAGTAAAACCAATTTCTTGGAGTTAACTAGATTTAGATGGCTTAATCCTAATTTGTGAAAGTTGACCTCAAATAAGTATAGAATCCTAATGAAATTTATAGATAATCTGGTGAAATCTGGCACTGTTACTCTTGACTGATTATGAATCGCAATGTACTGTCAGGGGAATGTGTGTTTTCTTCTTGGATTTAGTGAAAACTAAGTTTTGGGAACTCAATATGTTGCTTTGAGTGTGGGCCTTGTTATGTCTCATCAAAATGAACAGTAAAACTCCAGCTAATAGGTAGTGGGACTGATCTTGATTGTCCTCTTTGCAAGCAAATTCCTTGGGGCAGGTCACGTCTTATGCAGTTATATGGAAATTTATGTTGGTAACTTCTAGACAAAGATTATATCACAAAGCTCTGATAACTTCTTATAGCAAATGAAGATCTGTGATTGACTGCTACAGAAGATATTTTTAAGAAAACTGTGAAAACTTGCAACCACTTTTTTTATAAATACATAGTGTCTCCTATCATTTAAGATCTGTTTTCAAAAAAATCTCTTTTAAATTAGCCATTAAAAATGTTGTTTCAGGCCTAAACCTTATTTGAGCGGATACTAACTGCCAGTGATGAGCAACTTTTTCAAGAATGATGTTTTAACCTAGGGGTATATTATGACTTACCTAATGTGTAGTTTATATATCTGGATCATTAAAAAACCAAACATCTTAATGCTTGTTTGAAATCTTAAATGCAATCTAGAAATAGTTATTTAACCCACTTTTCAGTTAATATTATCGCCATCTATTTGAATGCTGTTACCCATTATAGCGCTCCTGAGTTCTGATGCAAAGACCTTTCATCCGAACAATGGCTTCAATGGCAGTGGGGCTCGGCCCGAGAGGTGGCTGTTTCGAGGTCCTTGGTGTCCCTTGGGCAAATCAATGGGGGAAACTCCCCCCTGACACAAGAACAAGCTCTTAAGATAGCAGGGCTGTTGGAGCCTTCAGGACGTAGGTTGAAGCTCCAAGATATGTGGCTTGAACCTGCTTTTCCCTGGGAGCCCTGCTTGGTTTTTGAAATACTTAGTGTGGCAAAAAATGGAGAGTGGTACTTCTTTTCCTCCTGACTCGGCAGTGCGTTTGCCAGCGGGTGCAACCCCGTGACTCACAGAGCGCAGCGCTCCAACCGTGTGAGGCTGCGGAAGCATCTTCTGTGGTCCTTCAGATGCCTACGCACACTGAGTTCATCGCACGTGGCTCTTGCGCGATATCACTGAGCAAGAGAGAGATAAAACGTCTTAAAGGCTCCAACTGTTACAAAAATAAATCTTGCTGATTCTGATTCAAGTGAAACATAAAAATTAACATAAGCTCACTATCAGCAGGATCTTAATTTGATTTTTCTTTATTTTTTTTCCTTCAAACTTTTAAAATGTGTTCATCTTTAAAATCTCCACATAATAATAGAGAACTGTTTTTCCCACCCCTTGTACACTGCATCATCAAGACATAAAATATGTTTCTGGCCATCTGAGTATAATAATGAGGCAGCTGTACAACTCGCTTGGGTTGTTTATACCTATTTGGGCTCAGACCTGTTGCGGTGTCCTCTGGATGAACCTTTCTCATCTCAGACCCTGCAATTTGATGTCTGCTCCAAGCATTGGTTAAAGACCAAGTTTCAGCAGTTCATTTACCCTGTGTGAAATTTAGGAGATTTAAGTCATCACCTTTCTGGTGAAACATGCCAGTTTGAGGCTTGGAGATCTTGTGGCTTTGTTTTAAATAATGTCTGGGGCTGGGCTTCAGCCGTTGGCTTTGAAACCTCTCAGTACGTTGCATGGACTTGCGAAGTAGATCCGTACAATTTATGTTACCATAAACCACTGCGTGTGGGACTTCTTGAAAGAACCAAGAGAATGACAGATATATACAGTGCACGTATATATGTACAAGCACAGTGAGGTGAAGTATCTCCAATGGGTTGAATTGGTACCAGCTTATTTAAGTGGCTTTCGTGTACACCCCAACTAGTTTTTTTATTTTAGTTTATCTCTTAGTCCTTCCAGTTCCAGAACTGGGAAGGGGATTTTCTCCTACTCCAGATCTCGTGCTAATGTGTTTCCGATGAGTGTGCATCCTGTGCAGTACCTTCAACTGCAATTAATGGATGTTCATGTAGCAATTCTTTTTGCTGTGAAACTGATCCCTACCAAACTGTGTAGCTCTTAGGTGAGGCTCTTAAAGCTCTTAAAGCTGAAAGTCACTTTCATCCAGTGTGGAAACTGGTCTTGGTCCTCAGCCTCTTTTTTTCTCTTTTTTTTTTCCAGTGTTTGTGTTTTGAGAGGGTCAGAATTGCCCCTCGCTGGGATTGCTGTCACCAGCATGGCAACCGGGGAGTTCCGCTGGAGAAATATTTTGAGGTATGTGGAGTTAATCTGAGAGATTTGCCACTGACCGTGTTGCTTTGTATGCAGCATATCCGGCAAAAACACTCATATGCTGAAATGACTGTGAACGTAGAGGATGCTAAACTGGGATAACTATGGCTGTACTGTGATACAGTCCGGCTTTTAAATTTTTAGCCTGTACAAGCCCCCATATACATGCACAACACATAACTTAAACCATGTTATCACTACTACACAAGCTAGTGCTGTAAAAATGCAACCAAAGCTAAATTTAAATAAATGTGTAAGTGCAAAACACTCAGCTTCTGTAACAAAGGTAAAACTGGGCTCCTGTGATAAAGATATATGTCCTTAATTTAGCCTGAGAAATCGCCAAACTCATTGTGTTGATGGTATGACCTAAACTAATCTTCTGTCCAGATTTTCAAAGATGAAAAAAATGCAGAAAACTAATCTAGTGCAATGCTGATAGCATATGATGGTTGAGAGGTTGTAACATTATTTTAAAATATTATAATGTAGCTGATGTGGGATTTTCGGTAATGCAACATCAGTTGTCTGTTATTTGCCTCAGACTGTGTTTACATGGGAGAATAGGGCTAAAAAATTCAGCAGGTCTGTTAATACTCAAGGTACAGGTTATCATAAAGGCTGGTAATGTTTTTCTATTCCTGGGATTTTTTTCCTGTTATTACAGGGTTTTATGAAATATGAGATATGTGACAACATGAAACATAATGTAACCCGGTATTTTCCTTGTTTGATGCTGCTTTTCATTTCTTTACATCAAGTGGAGTGCTAAAAAGTGCCCAGGCCCTTTAATATTGTTACACTGAGTCGGAGTACACTCCAGAGCACACCGTGTGCCCACCTTACCTCTACCTAAAGCAAATTAAACACACATCAAAACAAGCACTTTGGGGCAAACAGCACTGGAAGAGGTACCTGGTCTGTTGGTAAAGAAGCTGAACTCATTTTAAATTGGTTGAAGTCTCAGGTCACTGGTTTTAAAAAAAATTCCCTTTTCTTGAAGGGGTTTTTAGGTCTGAAGCCTATTCTGTGCTCAAGAGCTGCCTCTGGCTGCCCTTCCCATGGCTGAGGAAGGGGTTTGTTACCGGGGAACAGTCTGAGAAACTACTGGCTGGAGGGGCTGAAACCATCCTGCTTTGAAGCAGGAAAAACCTTGAGGTGTTGACAGTATGGACAAGAGTTTGTTTGGTTTCTTTGAGTATAATTTTTTCTTGCTTTGAGAACCTGGGCTGCAACTCCTGTTTTCAAAATATTTTAAAGGCTGTTTTTCATTTTTGTGTAAAGGACTTTTTTTTGTTTGGTATTATCTACCTAGTAACTCTGGCCAAATATTTACATCTCCCCATGAATGTGCTATATAGAGAAGTTGCAGAGAAAGTTGTTCCAGCCCTGGGAATCTTATGATACAGATATAAAATATAACAAGCCGGATAAGTGTGGTGGTGGGAGAATGAAAGAATGAAATGGCAGTAGGAGTGATAGAGTATCAGAGTGCAAATACAAGTTTCATTCTCAGTCCTTGCCTATAGGATATCTTGGACAAATTTCCAGTACTGAAATCTCTTGACTATCATCCAAAACTTGGCCACAATTGATTGCTGTAGTTTCCAGACTCATCCTGCATGCATCATAAGAAACCAAACTACCAAGTTGTTTTAAAATAATAGTATAGCATTTGCAAGATTCCCAATTTTCCCAAATAGCATCTCGGGTGAACCACAAGAGATGCGTCTTACAGGACCGCAGTCTGCTCCGGCAAACCTGGAGATACTCCACTGACTCAAATGGAAAATTCAAAGGCTCCAGAAACTTTGACTCTTTTTTTTCCCCTTTTTAATCTTGACTGTTCTATGGTAAAGAATTAGAAAAATAATTCTAGTTAATGTGTAGATTGAGAATATGTTAGGGAGACGGAAGACTGAAAACCAAGTCGTAGCCTGTTTTGCAGGCAGGGTATTTTGTAGAGCTTAAGCATCTGCCACTAAAAAGTTGTTATTCAGCAATGGTTACCACAGTATCAACAACTGAAATACCACAGCTGGTATAGGAAATATAATAACTAGTTGTCACAGATTCAGGGTAGGAAATAAGTGTGCTATCTCCGAGGATAGTCTTTTTAATGCCCGTTTTCATAGGCAAGGTTCATCTTTGTATTGTTAGTAACTCCAGATGTTGCTTCCAGCAGGGCATAGCGAGGCAGAATCCAATGGAGAAAGTAGGTGAACGAATTGTGATATAAAGCACTTTTGTTCAAACAGACTTATTCTGGAACAAGATAGGCATATGGTGGAGTTTCTGTTATTGCAGTCTTTAACTCAAGCTTGGATACCTTCAAAAAAAGTTGTGTTCCCATGTTTTTGGGCTTTAGTCATCCTAATTCAATATTCATAGTGGTCCTTCTGACCTCGGAAGGTTACCCTCTCCTTGTTGGGGTGGTTTTTGTTAGCCAACTGTTTATCATACAAGAGATCCCTAATAAATCAGTAAGTAGGAACCTCATCTATTAATGTTTTTGACTCTACATGCTCAGTGAATTACATCTTAATCCACCATGGCAGTGAATTCATCTGAAAATGTTCCCCATTTCTGTGTCAAATTAACACAGTCCTTCTAATAAACACTTACTTGTCTTTTCACAGATAAATCAGTAGGATACTCATTCAAATATTTCTCCGAGCAGAAGAAAGTTCATTTACTCCCTTTCTCTTGTCACCCAGCTTTTACTGCCAGTAACAAAAAACCCAATGACAACAAAAAGCAACCCAAAGAATACAAACAAACCCCCCTACACCACTCCTGTGAGACTATCAAAATTTTATACCTTGAAAACAGATGGAGTAAGGATAAGCTACGCACACAACGATGACAGTGGAATAGAAAGGTAGCACTTAAGCCTGCCCAAATTGAGAAGAAAAGTTCTCTATTCTGTGCTGAATTTCAAGGATCCTTATTTACTTTGATCTTTGCAGTTTTGTTTCCTTCTGAGAATTGCTTGGTCCCCCAACTTTGCTGCAAGATATTGGCAGTCTGAAAGACCTTAATGTAGAATAATAAATGGACCACCGCAGCCAGGATTTAACCGCCTACCTTACACTGTACCAAAATCTAATACAAACCAATTGTGGTCTAGCGTTGAACTTCCACAGCTGTAAAGATAAAGATTTGAAGGAGTGTTCCCTGGATTGCACCAATGAGAGGTCAAAATCCCATTCTCGGGATTACTGCAATAATTAGATCCAGATTCTTTTTCCTGCTGTGGAAAGGAGACTTCAGGCTATCTAACTTCATGTTCTCTTGTAAAGCTTCTAATAAAATGTTTTACTCTAAAAGTGTGTTAGATGTTAAAATTCCCAACAATACTCACAAAATATGGCTCCTACGCTGAGCTTAATTGAATCTGGTTATTTATTATGCAACATAAAACATTTATTATATGGGATGTGTTCAAGAACGTCTCCATTTACCATATGTTTCCAAAAGTGCTTTACACAGTGCAAATTGAAAAGATAAATCTGAGTGAAACCACCAAGGGTCAGGTAGTCCAACCTGAGTTTTCAGAGCCAACCATGGACTGATCCCTCTGGAGGCGCCTCGGTTGCCTACTCCTGAGGTTGGGCTGTCCTTTTTCTTTCTCTAAAACTGTTTGTGTCCCTTCTGCAGTTTATCTGTTTTGCAGAGTTTGTTGACCACTCAGATTTTTTTCCACAGTTGCACATGATTTTCCATTTCTTCCCTCTCCTTTTTTCTCAGTCGTCTGTTACGAAATGTTATAGTCGGTGCTGTCCTGCCATAATCCAGCTGTGTAAAAGGCACTGTCCAATCACTGTCCATTTATTTTGTTGACAGCTTGTGAACGGCAGGAAAACTTGTGTGTGGCATAGCGTTGGCTGAAGCCAGTGTCTCGCAAACACAGGAAAATGGGTTTACTGTTGTTTCAGATTCTGCCGAGCTATTTACTGTTCTGTGCAATTTTGCAATTCCTGGCAAGTCACCATAAATGTATGGTCTCACTCTGTTAGGAATCCAAGACCATAAGTATTAACATTTCTTTTTCTGCTTGTCCTTTATCTTTCTTAACGCTAGTTAGGAGGAATTTTTGAGTGAAGGGGAAAGGAGGTGGTAACTGTGTTTTGCTCTTTTGCAATAAGCTGTGCATATAAAACCATACCAATTAGATCCTAGGGCTTCTTTTAAATCTGTCTGGCCTTTTGTGTCATCTTGTGATGGGGAACAGAATTCAAACTTCTCTGAGGCATTCTCTTTTAAGGACGTTGTAAACTTTTTCCTCATGTATTTGCACTTGGATATAAAACAGTGACTCTTCCATATTTATTTAGCAAATCCTTTCTTGTAAACACAAATAATTTGTCTTGTTAATTATATCTGATCTCTTATAAACGCACACATGACCTGCTTATTTCAACAATGCTTGAAAGGACTCTGCCTGGGTACAGGGAAAATCATGTGCAAGGTTTGTCTTCTGTTGCAGGCTAAGGCCAGTGAGTTCCTCGTGAAGTAAATAAGAATGGGAAGATGCACATCTCCAAGCAAAATGTGACACAACAGATGGCAGAGTCCTTCCCGGACACTGGCACATCTCCTGTTTAGATTGGCATAGTTAAATTTGAGGACTAAATGTTGCTGAAAGTTCTCCATTAAGTTTTTATTTATGCCTGTACTAAAACAGAATCACTTGGGTCAAAAGATGTTTGTTGTATTGCTATATAATTAAAAAAGTCTTTGAATATTTGAGAGGAATCCAGATGAAAATAAATTCAAGTGACCTCTGTAACTGAAAATGACCCATTTCTCTGACACGAAGAATCTTTTAGCTGTAGTAGCTACTTCTGGTGAGTTTGATTGATAATGGCTGTTGAATCATGGTGAACTTGTGCTTCTTAAACCAAAGACCAAAATGTTGGTGTTTGGTTCTCATGTTTCCTACTGTAATCTTTAACGAAGCGACTGCTCAATACAACTTCAGTTGAGCTGCTGACCTTATACAGTTGTGTCAGATGAACTTCAGATGGTGAAATCCATGTTTTAATTTGTTTTGCTTATTTCCCAGCCACATGGCAATGTTTCATTGACACGGTGATAGCTGTTGACTCCCAGCTACCGTGGTTTGGAGCAGTGGGGTTCTGGCCTCTGCGTACTGTGATGAGCCTCTTTCAGTTGTTGCTTGGAAAATAATTGTGCATCGAGGCAAAAAAGGTCAGTTTTAGCTCTATAACCCAAGTGGGAAAGGCATATGGCGTTGTGCCATGCTGTGCTATGAAGCAAACGTTTAGTCAGCTTTGCCACGGAGTTCCTAATATCGGGAGAGTAACTTGTGTAGAGAACATTCACACGTTCAATTTATAGAAAATTTATAGGAAACTTAAAAACTGTGTTCAGTAATATACTTGTTCCCATAAAACTTACATCGGATCAAGCCAAAACTGAAATATACTGCTGTTTAAACAGAAACAGGAATAAGTATCCCACACTAGGTTAATTTAATATTACATTCAGATGTTCTGGAATTGAGCGATGGAGCAGATGGGACAGTGATGACCAATTCCTAATAAAATAAAAAGACAGATGATACTTTTATTTATTCTTAAGAGCTATCAGAATGTCTATGGATAATAGGAAAAAACTATTTTTACTCTGATTCTTCTAAGAGTTAGGATTATACTTGTTCATATGTCAACCCCCCTCCCCATAATAATGTCTCTGCTTATGGTACTCAAGTATCCACACTTATTTAACTCACTGCTAATAAAAGTAATACTCGTTGCTTTCTGATAGAGGTAGGGGAGTAGCATAGCTCTAGTCTACAGTAAAATTCTGTGGACTGTACTTTTCCAGTACACAGAGGACAAACCTGTTTGGCAGCAGGCAAAGATATATATATACACACACATATATATAAAGGCTGCATCAGCTGCTAGGAAAGCTTGGTAAATACTCCACTATTTATTAATTGAATGCATTTATACAAATAATTTGTCATTTAAAATAGCTGTAAAGTTTTTTTTTTCTTGAAGAGGGAATTAGCTGTACTCCAGATGTCCCTCACCTTTTCTCTTCTCAGTTTCCTCTCAGTATAGCATCGAGATGACCAAACATGCTCTTTATGCTTCTCAAATTTCCCAGACTAAATATCCTGAGGCAGCCATGTCTGCAGTCCTATCTAATCATGGAATTGAGGGTGAGAATAACAGAACCAAATTAACAAAGAACCATCATTAGGAAAGCCACTGGTGGTCAACCATGATTGAAATAGGCCCGGTTTTTAGGCATATGCTGGTGTTTCAGGATCACCAAATCCATGACTAGTTCTCTTGCTGAAGGCTGGCTTTAAATTTAAAAGCATGGAGACACTTTGTAATACAAACCAGAATAAGATAGATAGCGGCAAAGCCAATTTAGTGAAGCTTAGAGCAAAGCAATGATTAACAGAAGACAAAGCAGCACCCAGGAAAGTTGGATTTCAAGGCAAAACCCAAACCTGTCTGGAAGTAGGCTAAACAAAGCAGAAGCTTTTCTGTATAAAGTGACAATGGAGAATAAAGATCAGAAGGTAAAGATAAATCTGTTTTACTGTTCCTCTGGGGAAAGGATGAAAAGCAAGCAAAATGCTGTTGACATGAATAACGCCTTAAACACTGGAGCAGCTGATAAATGTTCAAGTTCTGTGAACTCGAACAGAATACAGTTGTGAAGTATGTTTCTTTTCTAACCCAAAGCCGAGATGTTGAAGAAAGAATAGATGTTCGTAGTGCAGAGCATCGGTGTGGGGGTTTGGGAACTTTAAAGCTGATCTCATTAGAGAGCAAATAATTTATGAAATGAGGTTCTTGCTGATTCTTGGTAACGAGCTGCAGCTAGGGAGTGACTGTGGCAGGCGCAGAAGCCTTCAGGGCATTTCCACCAGGGAAGGTTGGTGATCAGATTGCTGGTTTTGCACTGTGCCAATAGACTGCTTTCCAGTGGACTTTAGGGCCAGGAGCAACCTTATCTGAACCATGCTGACAGACTGCAAGCATATGAGCAAGTTATGGTGTTTTGTATCTACTGACTGCTTGGTTAGGGATGGTCAGCAAAGAAATCTGAATTGAGAAATAGCGTTCCTTGGATTGTGTCTAATTGACAGACAGGAGTACCACTGATCAATCAGAAAAATCCTTGTGTTGCCAATATAATGACATTAAAGGTTAAAATATCCAAGCATATTCCTGAAAGATTGTCATTTCAAGGAGGTGAGCTTTAGGTGTCTAATGTAGATGTGTACGTTATGGTTGACTTTGTCTGCGCCAGAGGTGCCTCTCTGCTGTGTAGGCAGAGAACATGAACCTCTAACCAGACACTTGGGTTAAACACTTAAAATTAGGTGGTGCGAATATGCACTTGGAACATGGGTTTGTGTTTGAATGGCTGTGCAGTACAATGAGGTGACCATCTATGATGATTTTACTGGAGTTTTTTTAATGGTAGAGTTACTTCTGCCGAGTACAGACCACCATACTGTCAGACACTGGGTGGCCTGTGAAGGTTTCCAGCCATGCCATAAGCCTTGTCCGCAATGTGCGGTTACCTTGAACTGCAACTTCAGTTTTGCCAGTAGTCCACCTCCCGTCCGTGTATTGTATCTGTATGAAAATTGTTCAGAGAAAGGATGAAGTAATGTCTGTGAACCAACAGGGAGAAGCGGAGGAGAGCTGCAAGAGGTGGTGGAAGGTAAATCCTTGTGCTGGAAGGGTTGCTACTTTGGAGGCATCTCTGTTCACAGCTCTCTTAAAAGACTGTCTGTTGGCTATGGAGACACAATATTGCTTTGTGCTATTACCCTGCAGAGAGTCAACAAAATTGTATTTCGGTCTTTATTTTGAAGGATATATGTGCATTGTGCTTGAAACAATTCCTAATTTGAAAGAAATGGAGGTCATGTAGTTCTCCCTAATCCAAACCCTTTGTAAAGAAATGGCTTCCCTGTTGCTTTTTGCTTCTATCCTCATGTCATAACTAAATGAAAGAAGTGAAGTCATTAGTACACTCTGCTGGTCTTCAATATTTTTTGTACGAAGTTATGGAGAAAGTAATCAATAAACATTTTTGTTTCTTTTAGTCTCTTGGTTGTAGTGTGATTGCAGTGGAACTGAGAGCAGAGATCCATCTTTAATGCTGCTTTTTTCCCAGTAGAGCTTATGAGCCAATACACACTGTTTACTCAAGGGGCCATATGCAGCTAATCTTTATGGAAATAAAGGATGAAAATATTCATATCTAGCAACATTTAGCTAACTTGTTTTTTCCCCCATCTAAGTAGGGCAGGTAAACACATCCCTGATATAAAGTAAATCACTTGTTTGAAGGATTTTATTATTTTTCCTATTCTTTTCTGCACGTCTTGAACTAAGAAAAATAAATCCATAAAAAGAATACATTAACCTAATATAGGTGCATTGAATATCTGCTGCTACTTTCTTCACGGTATAATTCTCATCTGATTTACTTCAAAACATTGTGATCCCAGCTGTAGAACAGCAACAAATGCAGACTAAAAATACTTGGAATTACTGAGTTAAAAAGCTGTCTCTCTTTAATAGCATAAAATCGGCTGGGACCAGATGGTATAGCACAATCTCCATCCACGCTCTTCAGCAAAAGAGCAATTGATGGTTTTTAAATTCACATTTTTAAAAGTGAGATCCTTAAAAGCTGGGTAAAGGCCAGAGCTGTAGGTAAGTTTCAGGAGCTCAGGCAGGGACCAGAGAAGCTCAGACAGTCACCAAATGGAGCAATAGATAATGTGTCTTCAGGATGTGGAACCTTATATGGTTCCTCTCACCACCACCATCACCCTGAAAGAAAAAAGTGAATATATTTTTGTAGTACTTGGGGACTTCCCATGTATGAGCTGAAAAACAGGTGCTACTTCTGGAAGGAATGACCAAATATTTACTGAGTCCAGAGGAGGTGACACTCAGTCTTGGTGTCAATAAATAGTGAGGATGTTCTGAAGGAGCTGCTTGTTTAAAAAGAAAATGTCTGAACGGAATGATCAGAAAGGTGATTTACTTGAATTTAAAAGGAAAGATAAGTAAGGAGAAGTCTCTCTAAAGTATGAGATTTCCAAAGGACAGGCACTGATGAATTAATGAAACCAATGAAGTTTGCTGGACAAAGAGCCTTGGAGCTGGAAGTGGAGGAGGCAGGGAATTTGTCACAAAATCTGTCTGGAACTTGTGTCCCAAAACCATACGAGGATGGGCTGCAGCCCTCCCTGGAGCTATGACCCTTGTTTATGGGCTTCCCTCCTTAGTTTACTTTCCCTGCTCTCTTCACTTTAAGGTAATGTGCTTTTTCTAGGTAAGAAAAAAAACATTTTAAAAAGCCTTATCAGAGCAAGCCAAATGCCTGCAAGGAAAATTCAGAATGAAACAGGAAAAACAAAGACCCAAAACAAATGGCTGAAGAGAAAAGACAACTGTGTCTTAGAGGTAAAGTTATTTATACGCCAGGAAGAGGTGAACTTCACCCTCCCCACGGAGGACCTCTAGACAGGCCCTTCTTTGCCCAACTGGCAGCTGTTCCACCATCACTTCTAGGCAGCACAACTGCCCAGTGGGATGGTTTTCCTTCCCTCCTGCTGTTCCCCTTTTGTGCCTGGCTGTGTGCTCCTGTCACCTCTCCCAGGCCAGCACGACCATTCCTTGCCCAGGTTAGCCCAGCAGTAACAGTAAAAGCTTAGCCTGCAGCTGAGTTCCTCCTCTGCTGTCCCTCACCCTGCAGCCATCAAATGCTGATGCCCATGGGGATGAAGAGAGGAAACCCGGGCCCCTGGTGAAGGGGTGTCTCTTCCAAAGGGGGCGAATGCTGGTGGAAAATGTTCATAGACCCACCCCTTAGTGTGAGTAGAGTAGTTGAACCACTCTGTAGGTGTGTGCTCCAAAAGGGTGTTGAGAAAATAACCCAACCATAATTGGGGAGGTCGCAAGTGTGAGAAGATGTGCGGCCTCATTTGTTCCAGCCTGGCGCAATTACTCCGCATCTGATCCTGATCCAGCCTCTTCAGAGAGTGAAGGGATTCACTTGCAAATGACTGTACGAACAGAAAATAACGAAAGGAACAAAACTGGGTTTAGCTGAGCAATGAGAAGGGTGGAGACAGTCCTGCTTGTAACACCATGGAAGACAGTGTTGCTTTTTTTGCCTTTATCAGATGGATGACTATGAAATGCGTACTAATCTATCAGAAGGGTAGGAAATAGGTAAATGGTTTTAGGACCTCATTTGGTTAATGAATTAAAATGCAGAAGAAAAAGAATCCATGTAGATATACCCACTTGGTCATTTATCATTGCAAGCACTCCTAACAACCATGCCAAATTCAGGCTTCAGGTTATTCACTAATAGCCATAGGCAAATGAAATTAGCATACTGGTGAATAAATTAATCCTAGTCCAGGAGGGAACTTCTGTATCCATGGGAAGCGCTGAAGTACAGTGCAAAAGTGTTGGTTTGGATTTTTTCCCCTATGGGGTGTCGATAATACACCAGAGAGAAACTGGCCTTGTAGAGTGTCATCCAGGTGACACCCATAGGCTGAGCAATGGAAGAGTGTTGGATTGGAAAGGGCAAGGAGGATGCTCAACAGCATTCCTTCTAAAGTGCTCAGCAACTGTTTGAGTGTAACACATAGAAAAGTACATTATTGTACCAAAAAAATCCCCAAAGCTCAAAAGTCCAACAACAAAAAATCATTTCACTTTAGAGTGAAGAAACCAGGGAAATAAGGAGAGAATTCCATAAGATGCCTGTTTCCTCATGTCTCTCCTGTTGGTATCATTTGAGACCTGGTTTTCAGCTGCAGGTAAAAAGTGACTCCCAACGTTTCGGGGGTGGGCAAGGAAGGACTCTCTTTGATGCTGTTTTTTTTTTTAAACTTGGATTTCTGAGAAGCGATCCCAAAAAGAGCATGCTCTGTAGTATCACTATAGTTTCCCATTGTCATGTCTGAGCTGTAGTGAGGTAAAGAAAGATGACGTGCCTCCCTGAAAGGTCTGCTGTAACACTGTGCCTTATGGGTAAAAGATGAGGAAGAGGGAAAGGAGAGGGGTAAAGCAATGAGATGATGCAGTGAGCCTTTGCTAATACCTCTTGAAGACAGTACTACTCAGAAACTATTCTCGTTATGAATATTTGTTGGCTTAAGTATTTTTAAAAAAGGGGAAAAAAAAAAATGACCATATCCTTTCTGTTGGGAAACTTGTTAGGTGTTTGCCAACAAGTGAGGTAAAACAAGGTAACGTGTTTGACAGCTGTAATTCTTCAAATAGTCACAGTGGTGTTAGTCTCTGCCCACGCGTGGTATTCCCTTGACTTCAAAGGCACTTCCTATTACTCATTGGCACTGGTCCCTGCCGGCGCGTTTGCTGCAGGGTGAAAGACTAAAGGCATAGATATAAGGGACAGGAATCCTCCTTTTACCAGATACTGGTCTAAGAGAATGGATAAAGCCACTCTGGGCTTCTGATTTCCTCCTGAATTGCCAGAACTATGCATTTGGTTGTTGATGGTATTTTTAGTACTTTGAAGACAGAGGAGTGTCAGTCAAAGGTCGCTAGACTATGGTACAATCTTATACCTAACAGATTATTTTTGTGTGTGTTTAGTGTTTCTGACCTCTGTTTGAGCTACCAGATATCCCGAAAGATACTGCTACAATCACTTAATGTACCATGAAAAATTGCTTTGCTGTTACATTAAGAGCTGGGTACGAAAAGGGACTGGTGTGGCACTTGTGGTGTGGGGGAGATTCTGCATTGTATGGGGCCCTCAGAAGATTTTTCTTGCATGTTTATATGAGGACTGAGATGATATAGGACACTGGAGTTTTCTTTATCTTTGCCCCACAATGTATTTTTACTGGTCCGTCTGTCCGTCCCATCCCTCTCCCCCCTTAAATTCATTTCTAATTGGGGATATCTTGAATTTTCATTTTGCCGGGCATGCGGTGACAGCTCTGCTGCAAAAACAAACATTCCCTGCGCAGCGTAGTCCATCACTGTAAGCCACTCAGCACTGTTGCTGCAGTGATATAAATGGATCTCCATGCAATGAGATAGTGATTAATAGCAGGTAGAGCACAGTGCGCAAAGACGTGGGACTGTATTCTTCACCCCCCCCAGCAGTTGTCATTTAATGCACTCTATCAGGAGCAGTTTTATATAATAGACATGGGAAGATCCATAAAAGTAACATCTGAGACTGCAGTAGGGCAAGTATTGATTTATTTGTTACAATAAAATTTTTGTCATTACTATGCAATTGCTCTATCTCTGGAAGAATTGATATATGCTGTTGGAAGCTACAACCCACTGTGCAAAACTTTTCTCTTTTTTTTTTTTTTTGTCTTCCACAATTTCCTGTAACTCTTCTAAAGAATCATTATTCCTTATTACATAGGCCTGGCATGCCACCTATTTAGATAAATGCCTGAACAAGTGTGCAGTAAATATTCACAGCAGCTCATGTTTCAACTATATATGCCACTAATTAGATAATTTAGTGGCTCAAATAAATAAACACGAAAATAGAAGCGGACCTGAGAAAACAGTGGAGTAAAATGTACTGTCACTGTCATTCTGTGGACCGAGATACCAACTTTTAGTCTGTACCGTGTGGCTCTAATATACTGTAGATTTGAAAAATAAAGAAGGAAAAACAACGAGAGCAGAAAGAAATCCCCTAGCTCACCCTCCGTTACCCAGGTAGAGTAACAAAGGATCTGGGAATAGTCGAAATCTTGACTCTCCCACACTGCATTTATTTATCCATATGTTTGGCACCTTTCCTGCCACGAGCTCAGGGAACACGCCAAGCGGAGCGCACCCAGGATTTCAATATCTAGCGTCCTTTCTTTATGGATCTCAAAGGGCAGAAGTGTCATTCCCTCTCCTTCGACAGAGGGAAAATAGCGCGCAGCTCACCCAAGGTCGTGGCAGAACGCTCCCGTGCAAATAAGCTGCTGGGTTTTCTGCCCCTGGTCGCCTTTTTAGGGAGATAATGTGGTGCTTGAAAGTGCTGGCAGGAGTCACGGCCTGGCTGTGCTGGGGACTCCCACCTACGAGCTCAGGTGATGCAGAATTGATGCAAGAAACACAGTAAATGCTTTTTCTATATCGGAGATTTTAATATTTTTTTTGCAGAATTTTGACCTGTTGACAGGTTTACAGTTTTCCATATGATTTCCTTACAACTTTGTTTATCAGCCGTGTGGAATCTTTAAATTAGATTCTCCTTAGATTAAACCCATAGATCCTGAAACTGTTAAGCAATTAAGCAGGATGGAGACAATAGATGGAAGTTTTCATTGGAATATCAGCACAAACCATTGCGATCAACAGTGGTAGTACCTGTGTGAAGGCACCTTAGATCCTCAGGTTGGCACCATTCAGTCTTGTTCGTTATTTGACCACTGTGTCTGATAGGGCACACGTGCTGTTAGCCATATTCTGGCTGCCTTTTTCATTGCTATTCCTGATCCCAGTGAGGTCCCTTTTTGCTCTTGTGAATTTTCAGAAGCGAGTGTCGGGTGGGAAGGGATCGTGGGTTTTCCAAACGGGGTTATTTTTAATCTCCCTTACCTCAGTAATTGGCAGCGAGCATCCTAATTTGCTGTTTTCTTCTTGATTGTAGTTTTTGATAAAAACAGCTAGCGACTCCATCGGTCCGAGCATGAGCTCTGGTTAGACTCTGGATTTCCTTGTTTTCTTTCCTCAAAACATACCCAGTGCTTTAAAAAGAGCGTATGATGCTTTTTCCAAAGACCTTCCTTCTGAAGTGAGGTGTGTGGCTGCAGCGTTCAGTGACACAGATCCGTCACCCATTTCACAGTGATGCAGTTCAGTCCTTGTTATCAGTTAGGGCAAAAATCACGTTCAAAATCTGCTTCAATATATTTCACAAGGCTCTAGGCTTCCCTCTCAGGAAACCCCTTTATTCGGTGCAGAAGGTTCACATACTGAGGTCTCAGTCTGGTGCTCACTGAAAGCTTTGGTGGTAACAGCAGTGTTCCCATTGCCCAGTGTAAGCACTGGGATTTGGGCACTTACTCTGCGCGGAGCCAAGTTTGCCTGGGAGCGTGGGAGTTAGACTGGAAGAAGCCAGGACGAGGGGGAATGGCTTCAAATGGAAGAGGGTAGATTTAGATTAGATATTAGGAAGAAGTTTTTCANCCCCTGGCGCAGGTTGCCCAGAGAAGTTGTGGAAGCCCCATCCCTGGAGGTGTCCAAGGCCAGGCTGGATGGGGCTTGGAGCAACCTGGGCTGGTGGGAGGTGTCCCTGCCTATGGCAGGGGGGTTGGAACTCGATGATCTTCAAGGTCCCTTCCAACCTAAACCATTCTATGGTTCTGTGAAGGCCAGGTGGAGAGTAGCTATAACCTAGTGAGGGACTGCTTTGCCTGGTAAGAGATGAAGCAGTTGTGGTGCTGTGCGAGCAGATCTTGTCAGAGAAGTCAGAGAAGCTGCTCTTGGAAGATCCTTGCATTGAGCTAGTAAAAATGGGGTACTTTAAGGACAGTGTTCCAGGCTTGACTCTGTCTTTTATCATCTTAAGGGTTTTAAGGTGGTTTCAACATTGATTTTTTCATGTCTGAGTTTTTCCATGCTGGATTTTCGTTATTGCTCAGATAACACAAACTACAAATATTTGTGGTTACCAATCAGCTGATGGAAATACGAGGATTGCGTGACTTGGTAGTTGGTTCCATCTGAGGATATTCGGTATCAGCTAAGGTTAGTATCCAACAACAGCCAAATGAACACTCGAGAGGTCAATAAACTGCAAATAAGATCTCTTCTAGATTATTCTTTTTCTGGCAGCAAGCTGTTTGAAATGAACTTTTCTTCACATTTTACACAAAGAGGCTTGCGAGCACTTTGTCATTTGTAAACTGATCAAAACGGAATCATTTACCGGTCTATAACGTTCATGCCTGTGCTGCTTGATATAAACCCACAAAGATATGCAATAAATAAATAAAAGATACCATTTTGGCTTTAATTCTCAGCATCCAAGGAATATACTGCTTTTCAGTAGTGAGATAATTTCCAGCTATTCAGAGCTAAGCAGAAATATCAGACCACATCACTAAACATCCGTGGTTTATATAAAAATATAGATTTCCTTTAAGTGCTTTACTTAAGTCTTTGGTAAGTCGTATTTACGTTATTATTGTTTATGTTCCGAGAAGTCAGTAGAAGGACAGCATTGTTGCAGTTTATGCGGTTCCGTGATTCACACTTGATGAGGTCGCTATCAAATGAGGGAGAAGGAACCACTGACAAGTTTATAGTTAGAAGAGGCTTAGCTGCAAAGTAACATTACCGAACAGAAAACTGGTTCTGTTTTACCTCAAACCAGGACATTAGGACACATGGCGAGAACACAGCAGCTCAGGCAGGTCGCTGTGGTTTCGGAATCGGCATTTTGTTTTCCCAAGCATGTTTTTGTTTTGATCTGCTGAAATCAGCCCTCCCAGAAAGGCATGATCTTTACCTGAAGTTTGACTTAGCCGTGGCTTGACTACATTGATCTGGTTGAATATCACCACCTCACAGCTAATAACACTTGGGATTTGCGAGGTTCGGTGTTTTGCAGAGACTTCAGTCGAATCCCCAGTAGAGTGCAACCAATCCTAAATTAAGGTGCAAGCGGGAGAAAAGGGGACCAGAAAAAGTAATGATGGTGAACGGTGCAGGAGGCACGTGTCTGGTTCTTACAGTGGTGTAGTTGGGCAGACCCAGGTTACCAAGGTTTTGACTCTGGCTTTCCTGATGCGGATTTTTCCCCTGCGGTGTCAGGAGTTTGTTTATTGCATTGTCACATTCTGTCTGCTTGGCCAAATTTCAAGAAAGTGCTTGAGAATCTCAGGGGGGACAAACGAAAGCGATGCGGTGGACATGGTCAGAAGAGACGGATGACACTGGGACAGCAACAGTCCTGATGTGCAACAACTTTTTTTGGATCGAAGTTGTTTCTGCCAGTTGGAACTACTTTTATTTACGCTACCTGTCTGTTAAAGCTAACTTTGACTAGGGAAAAGGCCTGTTACCCTGTTTAAGGCACCAGTTTGGGTATCTGGGTGCTATTTTGGGGTCGGTGTTGACCTGCGTGTCAACGTTAAGATAAGCGATGTGTTTCTGCTTCTCCATCTACCAATAGGAACCAACTGTGCTGGTGGGTGACGGGTGTAGTGGTAGATGATGATTGTTTCGTGGAGGTGGCTGCGGTGAATCTCTTGTCCTGAGTCTCTCGTTTATCTCCAGGTTGTTAAGCATGACCTGCTGATGTTTCTCACCCTTTTTTGACGTCTTGGTTGGGCAGTGCTGGGCTACAGAGGAAACTTGTAGCATGTCTGGTTGTGCTGCTCTACAAAACGCTTGCTCCTTTGCGTGTTTCAAAAACTCACTCGTTAGGTCTTGAAGCTTTTGCAGGGGTCTCTGGAGCTCAAGTCTTATGCTGGAAAACTCCATTCAGAGTACGCTGTAAATTCCTATTCAGATGTAAGTGCTGTTTTGAGCATCTCCAGGGAGGATGTGGATAGTTTCTTAAAACTTCTATCTAAAAACATGTGTAGGTGTATTTCTGACATTTCACGAGGCTCATAAAGCAAAGATGCCAGGCAATTAATTTTAATCAGATGGAATCCAAAGCGCTCGGAAGTTCGTTTCTACCAGCTTTACTGAGGTTTGGATCAAACTACATTAGAAAACTGAAGCAGTTCAGAGTAGGGCATATAAAACTGCCGATGGATGGTGCTGGGGCTCGTTTCTGAACCAGTACTCTATCTGGAAAGCCCTTTGCAGGAAGAACATCCCTTGATCCCCGTTTCCATGAACAAGAAAGGAAAAGAGAAGAAATGAGCATCAGGATAACTTAAGAAAAGCGGGGCTAGCTCGTGCGGTGCTCCACCCCTCTGTCTGTCCAGCTTTGGGCTTTTAGGTAACACACCAAGGGGAAAGGCAGCGTGGCTATTAAATGCTAGCCCAAGGTTAGACTTACACGGAGCTGTGGGAAGGGAAAGAGGAGCATTTGCTTGTCTGGCTCTTGTTGTAACATTTGAGCGAGAGGCAGGCAGGGTCACTCAGCCCTCCGTTGCTAGACTGAAAACTGAAGGGATGTGAAAGCAAGCCAGCTCTTGGAAACATCTTCCTTTTGGCTCTTTCCAACAAGATTCTTCAATGTGTTTATTATCACTTGGATGCTTAGGGATCACTGAGTAGGGAGTTTTATCTTAGATTGAGTTTGCAGGGCTTGGACTTTGCTCTTCGGAGCCGGTGTCAGAAGCACTGTGCAGAGCTGCAGTGAACCGTGAGCGTTTCAATATTTTTCAGCTTTCCCATTTGATATCTCCCTCTCGTCTTTGAGGTTTTTTCCTCCGCTCCATATAGAGAAAAACTTAAATACATATTTTTCTAAGAGATTGCTGTCTAAATTTTCCTTAAGTTAAACCATGTGTTTTGTTGGAAACTTTAGATGTTTATCTGTTTCTCTGAGGTTTTTTTTTCTTTCCCTTTTATACTTTTACCCTCTCCTTAGGGAGCAACAAAGCAAAAGACCAATGTCTCATCCAGACAATGTTAGAAGGACAAGAGATAAAGCAGGGTTATATTTGCTCTCAGAAAAGTTTAAGACTCCTGCTGGCGAAGCTCTGTGTCTGTGTGGATGAAGAACAGTGAATGCAGAGCCATGCACGTCAGCTCCACGGGGACCACCACCGTGAAGCTCCTCTTTCGTGCTCCTCTAGGGAACGTGGACAAACTCGATGTAGACACCAGCAGAAGTACTTGCCATCTGTGAAAGGGTTAGAACTCTTAAAATGTCTTTTAGAAATGGTTGCTTTTCTACCTCTGGAAATAAAGGGCCCTATTTGTGTTCTTGGTGGCTGCGAATTGGGCACCTTGTAAGAGTGCTATATAATTTCTATTTTAATAAATGGGTGCATTATTAGAACAAAGAGGAATATATTTAGTATACTGCAGGCCAAGAATAGAGCCTCAGACTATACTTTCAGATTGAATTTCTCATTTCCAGACACAAAATTTCGGGGGGGGGGTGTCATAAGCATCATCTGCATCGCCATTCAGGGACAGCGCTCCCCCAGGAGGAAAGTCTCTGCCAGTGGAGAGGATTTGCTACCCCCATGCAAGATCATTTACGAATCAGAAATAAAATCCATTCTGTCTTACCTAAGTGTGTCAGGAGGAATTCAGCAATCATAAACCAGTCTATCTCGGGCTGTTCCCTGTCATCTGAAGTTTTTTATATGCTCTAAAAGCAACACTGCAGTTCTCTCCATTGTTTAGCCAAAGGCTTATGTAGAAATCTGAAATCATGGCAGGGGATAAACGTAGCGTATTTCTGCATAATTGAATTGCTGTTCCATCTTTCTTGTTCTTTGAGATTAAACAAGCTTCTTTCCTGACAAAACACACATATTCTTGGCTTTTAAGAAAATACTTATTTCAGGAAAACTGTGTTTTCTTCCGCATCCTTGGCCTTTTTGAACATTGCTGTGTGGGAAACACCACAGAGACTGGAGGGGAAGAAAGGGACAGGACATCCTGATGGGAGGCGATCTTAAAGCAGCAGCGTTGTCCAGAAGTCCTTGGTATGGAGCATAATGTAGTCTCTGGTTTAAAAGATAGAATCATCACAGTAGTTCCGTATACAGGACTGGGGCAAGATCCTCTGTGACTCCAGTGGGAGTTAGATTGGACTCTGGGGGTCACTCATGTACCAAAAACCCCACCCCCAAGCAAGCAGGCTCTGGAGGGGCCACTGAATGGAAACTCTCAGGCTTTTGGGCTCCCAGCACAGGGAGCAACCCCCAAACCATGGGGCTGATGTTTTGTTGTGGTGTTTAAATACGCTCTAAAAGCCACAGTGAATATCTCTGGGGTGGTGTAGATGCAAATGTCCACAAAGTGGGGATGCTGCGGACTCTTGTTTAACAACCAACTGACTTGTTCCAACAGATGCAAAGCTGGTCATGTGGATCGAGGGTAAACCTGTATCCACCCAACCAGTAAGCTCTGTCTGTGAAGCTTTTTCAAGCAGGTACACATGGATTTCCAGAAAAAAAAAACAGCCCTAAACCACAGAGACACTGTGGCAACAATGCAGAACGAGACCTGAGTTTGGACCCTGGGAAAAGGGGTGGCAGTTCAGGGGCATGGTTTGCGTTCTGTTGGGATATTAAAAGTTAACTATGAGAAACATGTAGCTCGCTAGTGGTGTAGCTTTGGGGATTATTATTAGGGAGGATATTAATTGAAGTGGCTCAGGACTTAATCCAGGGAGGTAACTTAAAAGGAGTTGGGAACAGAGCAAGCAGGAACCGAGCACTGCTGGAGAAAATGAAGGAACAGCTGGAGAACAGGGCCAGCCTCACGTTTATGGGGCACGGCAGCGAGCGGCACCAGGAGTAAGTCAGGCAATGGTCTCCGGTTCAGCCTGGGGGATGTATTTCCTACTCCCGAAACCTGTGTTGCGATCGTCACTGAAGTTATAGTTCGTGTACGACAGATAATCCCATGGTTTGGGTGGAAGAAACTTTTACTCTGCTTTGGAAGATAGAAAAAGCAGAGTGAAACCAAACTTCACTGTAAAAAAGAAAGAGTTTGGGGGGAGGAGGGATAAATTAGTCTCACTTCACTGAAGCAAGTCATGCTACAGAGCTTTACGCTATCTGAGGAATGGGCTTGCGTAGGGATAAAATGATGGGAGTATTATCATTCTGCCTTAAACTGCTCTACAAGGAAGATTTGTTTGTTGGAAATTTATGGTGGCGTATAGGAGTGTTTATGTGAACAACACAAAGAAAAAAACCCATTCTGTAATATCCTGCCGATGTGTGCTTGCTAGGCTTAGCTTAATTTTCCTGTGACTGAGTTGTAATTTCAGTCTATTCCCCCTCCAAATATCTGTTTTATTCTCCCTCACTTTTGCTTGTTACTGTGTTAACAGTGTGGCGATGCGTGGCCAGAAATGTCTTTTTAACGAGTCTGTCTGCAAAGGGCCGTGTCCAAAAGAACAGCCCAAGTGATGTGCAGAGCATAAAAATGCTGTGGGGACTGATGGACTGTATGTACACCAACACGTGGAGACACATGTAAAGAGAGGAAACAGAAAAGGGAATTGCAGTAAAAAGTTTTGAACTTTGGTCAGTTGTGAGAACTGACCCCGTAATGCTTTTCGAAGCTCTTTGCATCTGTATCTTTGATTCACTGTAATGAGTAATGTACTTAAAATGGATTATTTCATCTCCCGGGGGACAGTCTGACCCTTCTCACCTCTCCTTATCGTAGGCGTAAGCAGCCACGGGGGGGGCAATTGTGTTTTGCCCTTCCCCACAGGGCGTGTGCAGGGATGGAGTCCGGCAGACTGCAAAAAAAGTCCTGCAAAATTAATTTACTGGCCCTCTGTGGGGCTGGCAAGGATTTAATCTTGGCTGTGGGTGCTGCACCTTGCGCGTCGCCTGGGCTGGGAAGAGGGCATGGCTGGAGACTGCCATCGGTCCCCTGAGTTACCCAACCCTAACCCCGGGGCAGTGTTACCTATAGCACTTTTAATTTACGGGATTAAACTCGGCCCATAGGTACTTTGTTGAAATGTGTAGGCATTTATTACTAAATCCATATGTATATTTTACACCTCTTTTCCCCTTGATTTAAATGTCCTGATGAATATTTATTGCATCCAATTAAATTTCAGTAGCATATTTCGCTGTTTGAAATGAAACCTTTATTATTCCTGGAGAAACTGGCTGCTCATGGCCTAGACAGGTATACTCTTCGCTGGGTAAAAAACTGGCTGGATGGCCGTACCCAGAGAGTGGTGGTGAATGGAGTGAAATCCAGTTGGTGTCCAGTCACGAGTGGTGTCCCCCAGGGATCAGTGCTGGGGCCGTTTCTCTTTAATA